>CABFOW010000075.1:480871-506819 GCA_902141385.1 Timema californicum | reverse complement strand
ACCAATTGCTTTTTAAAATAATTAATCTACTACCCAAAGTTGTTGTGATTATAACCACATAGGGAAAATTCGTTAAGACTCTTTGACATTTTAACATGAACACTTCATCATTTTTATCTTGTATTTCTCCGTACGTTCTTGGACGGCGGAATTTGACCCACAAAAGACAAATATGTCACTTCTCTTCATGAAATAGCACTAACCGGAGATAAATCCAATAGTTTACACTGTGTTATTATTCTCTTATACTTTGTGTTTTGTATGTAAGAGGAAAAAAACACGAAAGTTTGAGTGAACTTTTAAAATTTCTCTGAATTCATCCAAACTTTTTCGGGTTCTATCTTCTTCTTTTTTAAGATTATTATCAACCCTACTGTTCACCAGGCATTACCATTGACACTGCTGTACTTCAGAAGAAAACCTATCAGAGTGGTTTTATTTTAAAAGGTGTGATTCAAGGTTATATCTCGAACCTGAGTGGATATTCGTCATAATATTTTGTAACTTGTTAGTGGACTTTGTAATCACAGCACTTGCCATTAAGGGTTTGTGAAATAAATAATAATAATTATTATTATTAAAATTATAATAATTATTATTATTAAAATTATAATAATTATTATTATTAAAATTATTATTATTATTATTATTATTATTAAAATTATAATAATTATTATTTTTATTGCAGAATAAGATACAGACATATTTTGAACGGTCGTGATAGCAAAAAGGTATTTTCCATTTAATTGAATATTTTGGGATTTTAGGGAATTGGATACACATTTTGAAGAGTTTCTAAAATGTTTAATTACATGCAAAAAGTAATATTTCATCATGTAAATACAATAGAATGTGTGTTTGTTTGAGCTATAACTTCAAAAGGTAAAAAACCTAGAAAGATTAAACTTGGCGTATCTACTTAAGGGAACTTGTTGGTGTGCATCTCAGGCATATTTTTGAAAATATATATTTACTGTGAGCACAATGTTCAATTTTCTATTGATAGATACTGTTTAATACAGTATTCATTTTTGTTTTATCTAACTTATATTATTAAGGAAATATATAAACTTCAAATCCAAAGAGAAATCACAGAATACATTTGGGTAAGTAGCTCAAGCATTTTCTTTGCGTGTCTTTTTTGTTTTGTTTTTACATAGCTTTACACCTTAGATCCTTTGATTGTGGTTTGTGTATGGGTTATTTTTACGTAAATTATTATGACTGTGATGACTTAAATTGTGCGAATACCGGTTCGCGATGTTTAAAAGGTAAAACTGTTGTCAGTACGTGCTGGTAAATATATTAGAAAATCGTTTTCTGTTAAATTTATCTACGTTGAAAAGTTTAAACATTTATTTCAAAGAAATTTCACAAGCCCGTTAACTTGCCCCGGGATGCGCCGATTATTTACAGTTGCTATTTTATAAAATAACTATAGTTACTTTATGTTCATGAAATTCCTAAATAAAAAGTAAATAAATAAATTCTAACAAATTATATGATAGTCAACTTATGTAACCCAATATTTTCAGACAACCTTAGGATTATGAAAGGAACGACCATAGTAAAATTTGCAGAACGTGTGTCATTTTAATCATTAGTCGGTATTAAAATATTGTGTAGTAAATGTTCAAAATATATTATGAAATATGTCATAATTGGTGAGATATCACAAATCTGTTCAGAATATATCAAAATTGTCTTCCTCCTTCAAAATGTTTTAAAGATGCGAAAGAAATTGTGGGTGTCAAAGCAGAAGCGAAGGAGATTTGAGCTTCGACTTTGGTTTCGACAGTTCGAAACTTCGCACACCCCTTGTTTAAAATCAGCTATTTTTAATTTGCGTTACAAGGAATCATGGGTCAACATACGTTTCAACTAGCGAGCGAATTGCTGCAACACTCCCAAAAGATTTTGCTCTCTATTTTTGGTAAACGTGAGAGTCAAGCTTTAGTCTTCTCTGCCCCAATATCTTTGAAGCATCGCCCTCCTCGCCCTATTATTCACCGAAAACCCGCCCCCTTGTGATAGTAGCATGTAACCTTGCTTCTTTGATCCGCCCTACAAAGGGAGGTGAACAGATTGAGTGGAGATCAAACCCCCAAGAGTCAATACTTTGTATCTTGTTCGATACAAAAGAGGGATCGAAAAGTGAAGAGCAACTTGTGTTTAGAGAGATAGAGGGGGTTGGAGGAAGGATGCGGGGTGTAAAGGGTTGTTTGCGTGGGTGGCTTTTTTTTGCATCTAACACACCCAGGTTATTAGCGGTTTGAGGGTTTCACCCCGGGGACAGTATCGATGAGAGACTAGCTTTAGGACGATGAAGCTGACAGAAACTTTGGTTAGAAATACGTTGGGGCCCAAAATTCAGCCTTCCCCTTAGGCGAAAGCAGGAGTTTATGCTGTTCCAGACACCTCATCCCCTGGACATACAGATGTTGTTTTATTGCTGTTTTGGAGTTCTGTCCATGCGCTGACGGTCTCATCTTGTGCTAAGTTCCTGACGAAACTTGTAGGGGACCACGCAGACTTCTCCTTGCAATCCCCGTGGATGAAATGTCAGTCTTGAGTTTAGAAGTGTTTTATTTATTTTCAATCTATTGCTTAGTTTGTAAAATAATGAAAATAAACACCATTACCATACTATAGAGTTAAAAGAAGTATATGGCGTGAACCGTGGTTAGTAAGAGGAAACAGTTATTCGCACATCAACTTATTAAATTAGTTGAGATCTGAACCGAATGATTGGAGAAACTACCTTCAGGTGGATAAAGATACTTATGTTGAACTAGTATCATTAATAACTCCATTGTTACATACAATCATAGTTTTAAATTGTTTAAAACTATCTGAAAATTCTAAGAGCTAGGTAAAGACGGCACGTGCCTAAATGAACGTGTAGGGGACCCTTTTAGATATTTATAAATAGGATTTAATTTCTAAACGAAAGTTTCAATTAAAAGTCGACCAACCATTTTGAAAGATTCTGATATGATTATCGTTTGGGACTGATATTTAATCTTCATATGGTGCTGTAACTGGTAATTTAAGTAAATTCCCAGGCAAAAAAACACGCGAAAAAAAATTCCAAACGATTAGCGTTTTTTTTAAGACAAAAACTTAGCTATCCTTAATTTTCACACGAATGAACATTTGGAGAGCCTTTTAGAAAATGAAAACATTTATTTTTCGTTGCGGTAAATATTGATAACGTTTCACCATATTATTAGTGATATTTTTATAGATATTAATTATTTCTATTTTTAAAAAATGTTGCAGCTTCAAATCACATGATTTGACCTTTGAATACGTTAAAGTATAATCATTTATTCAAGGTATTTAACGTGCACTTTCTAAACCGAATGATTAAATCAGTACACGATTTATAAACTAACTTAAATCTAGAACAGACACAGCCAATGATTCATCACTGTGGAAGGGCGAAACCCACATGTACCCAGTGATATATTTTTCGGCCATTCCATGAATCGAACCCGAGACCATTAGCTCATAGACAAACACGCTACCGACTGAGCTAAGGTGTCGGTCTAAATTAGACTAGCTCTAATAACTTCTTGCTGTCAAATAGTTAGATTCGTTAGAAAATTGGGGTGGACCTATATTATTCGGCTACGTCAGAACCCTAATAAAAATATCAATCGCTCTACCTGCATACTATGGTTTATTTTAACGTACTGTATTGAGAAGAATCGCATATCCGGTCTCCCGCCATGCCATTCCATTCATGACAAGTAACAACGAAACTATCTCTCTTGTTTCTGTGTTACATTTTCAATGAGAAAGATGAAACAAAAGAGAGAAGAAATAATTAGAGAAAAGGAATTTCCCTCTTCTTTTTTTTAACATCTAAAAAACAAAGGCGATAGAACAAATGTAAGAAGGAGAACATAGAAGATAATAGGATAGCATGATAGGGAAGAGAGGAACGAAAAAAACAGCTGACGGGGAACCAGCCCTGAAGAGCTCTTTTCTGCCAGTAATTATTCCACCATTTCCGCTAAACCCCTTCCATCCCCTTCTGCTAGAACTACCCTGCAGGCCGACACAACAAGTTCAATCCAGCTAGGATGAATGAAGGACGCGGGGGTTGGAAGGGGTTTAGAATGGGGTTGGAGTGGGATTTATGTTGTGAAGCACACACAAAATATTTGCACTTACATTTCTGAGATTTATTTTCATACAATTTTAAAGTATATAGTTTAAGTTTATAGTATTACTTAGAAGTGTACAAATGTCATGTTATAAATGCGAAGCGGAGATATTTTTTTTAGCACCACGCCTTAGCCCTACTACATGTTCAGGTTATACACATATAAGTGTGCCCTCATTTGCATGGAAGGAGAGTGGAAAACAATTTAGGAAAATCACCCTTAGTTCACCCAGCCCAAATTCGAACCCCAATCTCCAGGATATCAGCAGTCCAGTCTATTGCGAGAAGGACACCTTAGACCATGGTATAGAGGCGTAGAGGAAACATATTTGAATTTATCTATACTTTCGTTATAGATATAATGCAATGACTAGTTGGTGTAAAATACTGTGTAGTAGCTGTTCAAAACATGATTATATGAGCTGTCCATCCATTTTTTTATCACATTTTAAGACATTAAGTTAGTTGTTTTAGGAGAAATCGTCAAACCGTTTGTGGTAGTCTATTTAATTAAAACAAAAATATCTTGAGTTGTGTTATTAATTAATGCAAAACATTTTAAGATAGTAAACTCGTTGTTTTAGAATCTATAATCCTTGTAATGAAATGCTTAATTTATGGGCATCCGAATTTATATTGTCTAACATTAATCTTGTTACACTATGTTAATTAAAAGTGCACACAGGTGTGTATCGTTATGCAGTTAGATAGCTTTAATATCTCTACCGTGTTGAACTAGACTGCCGAGGACGAGGAGATCGAGGTTCTAGTCTCGCTCGGGTGAAATGGGGGTGATTTTTCATAAATGGTTTTCCACTCTTCCTCCACGAAAATGCGGGTCCATTTCATATATGTTCAATCTTCCCAACTCCTAGCCCCAGCGTAATTGGTACTTAAGCGAATAGCCCGAACGGGTAGTAAGACGCGGTGCTAAGCATATATATAAAATATCCCTGCTAGAAAAAAATACTACGACAGATAATTCAGATCAGTATTTAAAANTACTACGACAGATAATTCAGATCAGTATTTAAAAAATATGTTTTAAGATTTTTAAATCAAACAAAAACCCATTACCATTTTGTTTGTAAAAAATTAAATCTACATATCTTTATGAATTTTGATTTTAAATCTTGTTTTAGGTCTGTAAATGAATTTACTGGCCAAAAATATGTCATTCAACGTCAGTATCTCGTGTTGTTAGTATATAGGGTCATCTTCTTTTTTAAAGTTGTTTGGATATTAAAATAAAAAGAGGTCAAAATTGTTTCTATCGTAGAACATTTGGCAAATGAAATACTGCCGTGACCATGGTACATTTAACCTAGTCTTGAATCAAGTCCATCAATCAAAACTGAATTTAAAATAATTCTCATAAAATGTTAAGACATTCATAATAACGCGAGACAGACTACTTTTAATTGGGGTTTGGTTTCTCTGGTCGAATTGCCTAAAACGCTGTACTGTATATTTATCTCGGTAAAAAAAACTGAGAAATAACCAGTACTCTTGCTGATGGAAATGTGTTGCCTAAGAGACAATGTGTCACGGGATAATGGGAGACGGTGAAAGTAGCATACCTTCTGGCAATGATGGTCTCCTAATACAGGTTCGTCCACATCCACGTTGTTAGACCGCTTCGCTTGTCCCATTCATAATGAATCTGCGCATGTATGCACGACACACACACACACACGCGCGGCATGTGCAATTTTTATGCGGGGCAGGTTTGTACACTGGGTGAAGGTCCTTTTGAGTTTCATGTACGTGAGTCAGCAGGACAATGGCTTTGGACCGTGGGAGGATTTCGAGAAGGGAACGGTTATAAAAACTCTACACAAGTCGTAAGGTTTGTTGCTTACAAAAGTTACGTAGAATAAAGAAAGTACATTAGATTGGCCTGATAATATGTATAGTAAGTGAAATGTATATTTGGACCAAGTTGTGATTTTTCACGGCTAGTCTTAAGTTTGGTTAAAATACACCTAAGCGCATAAATTGAAACATACAAAATGTAGTCATGAGCTATGTTATTGTAACGTTAGCTCTTGATCTTTTTACTGAGTGTTCTATAGATAAGCAAGGTATTGATAACGGTTAAAATCGCATCGATGCTCACACGGTTTAATGCGTCAAGATCGGAATAGACTTGTTTGCAGGCGACATTAAGGTTCGAATCTTGGTTGGGCGCACTGGGAAGTTATTCTCTATATTGTGATTTCTTTGGAGCTAAGAAAACTAGTATAGGTCAAAATGTTAACATTTCTAAGATAACAGATTCAAACTTATATGAAAGTTGCTGTAAAACGCTTTTAAAAATTGTAAGCCATACAAACATCTTTTGGTAGATAAATTATTTTATTTTGACAAAAAACAACTCCTTTTACTTGTGCTCAAAGATTTACCACTGTGGTTTATTCATCATCTTTCCATACTAATGCGGGGGAAGTTCCTCTAAGTTACCCTCACTCCTTACCCCGAGAGTAAGTCGATAAGAAGGGGTGAAAGGGAGCGAAAATTGAGGTCAATAGTTTTGCAGGTTGTTTTTTTAATTAAATATCCCTTCGTTACCAAATAAAACATTTATTCAGTATACAGTTTTAATCTTCTACAGATAATAAGATTACTCAACAGTTCTTGAGTATTTGTTATGAACATAGTGGAATCTGAAAGAAGAAAAAAAGTTCTGGTCAAATTCCGCGATGTCCATGACAAATTAATATTCACCAACTGTTGAGATAACCATGTGTAGAAAATTAAATTGAACGTAAATCTAGTGAAGCAACTTTTTACTTTATTTTGCCAAAATTTTATTTTTATCTTTTAAATTGCAGACATGCTGAACTTATCTTACGTTCACTTCCATCACGCATTAAAGACTTTGATGATGTACGTTCAAAAACAACCTCTTTCTTCCACCTTTACAAAAACAACATTTGCAGAAGTATGCCAATTCCCGAACTATGTCCTCGACAAGGCCACCGAGGGATTGTCGCTGTCAGTTACAAGATGATGACGTCACGTGCTACCTTGTTGTGACCACCCGTACATCACATCACACTTTAAGCGACAACACTGGCCTTAATCAGCGACACCTCGCATTGCTGCTCAGATACTGCGCAAAACGACAATATACCGTTGAGAATGTACAACCTTGGACACAGGAATCAAACCAGGACCTTTGACTTTGCGAGACAATAGTTTACCACTGATGGATCCTGATAAGTTTCTTATCCAGGTTGTTGTTTTTTTTGCTCAAAGTGGTAGAGCACTTTTTAAAAGCCAAAGAAAGTTCCAGGTTCGATCTTCATGTCCAGGTTGTCATGTTTTATAAAACTATATTTCATTTTAGAATTAGAACTGCTCTTGTTAAAATATTTATATATATTTATGAGTGATGTCACCATCATTGTAAAATGAGGAAAATGAGAAAAGTTATTAAAGAGAAAAAGAAACACTGTAAAAACAGACTAGGCCTACATTAGAGAATAAGAGGAAAGAATAATGAAAAAAAAATTAAAGATTAGGAAAAACACACGAATTAGAAAAACAAGAAAGGAAATTACAAAGAATCAGATTTTTAAAAAAAATCGGAATTAAGATATGAAAATTATTTACTAACTAAAGAAGAATAAATTCAATTTGAGAAAATGGAAAACAAAATAAAAATGCGCGTTGGTCGGTTCAGTGAGAGAAATTTAGTCACAAAATTATAATAAATAATTGCGCATAAGTTGAAAGTTAAGTCCATATTTTAAATAAACCCTAAAATGAGTAAGCCGAATATTCAATATGCCCTAGTGTTCCTAACACCTTCGTAAATCGCGTATTGCTTTGATGACCATTACTTAACCAAAGTATACCTTTCCCGCTCTTTTTTTTTTTAAGGCAGCATAGGCCTACACTTGATATTTTGGAAATTATAAACAGTCGTTCCAATTATTGGTTAGTACAAAGCTTTAATAGTAAGCTAAACAGAATCGTGACCTATATGTAAAAACAGCAATCTAACATCTGGTTAGCTCTTCAGTGTGTTGGTTGTTAGAAAAGGCACTTTACATGATCGACTTATAAATAATGTATTTGGTATAATTTCATAAGTTAATTTGGGGTTTTAGCTTTTAATAAAAAAACTTGTTTAATACTGTACAAAATAACTAAATTGGTATATTGGTAAAAATATTAATTCACATAAAATGTTAATTATTTTTACTTTCTCGTGGAGAGAAATTATTAAAATTGTGGGGAAAGAAAATATATCCCCATTATATATAACGTATCTAGAAGTTTTAAGTAGCGCTCAAATCAAAAAATTGTTATTTTGCAATTTTGTCTGACTGTATGTTTGTCTATACTTAGGGTTACGGGCAAAGCGGTTTGATAGAGTTCGTTCAAAATTGATTTTTAAGATGTTTAATGGTCATATCGCAAGCAAAAGCATTAATTTTAATTCAAGTTTTAAATTAATATTTAAGATGTTTAATGGTCATATCGCGAGTAAAAGTAGTAATTTTAATCCTAGTTCTAAGTTTAATGGTGGTTTCTTTCCTAATGACTACTTTTAGAAAATAAAAGTTGTAACAGTTATTTTTTTAAATTTCAAAATTGCCATCTGGTAATATTTTACATTATAAAGGACGCTTTATACTCGTTTTACGGCAAAAATTAATGTAAGATACCGGTAGTTTATTAATGACCGATTTTTGAAGATCTCAAATCTTTCGGAAATGACCTTATTTTGTTAAAATTAGGTATCAAGGGAGTATTTTACATTAACTTTATACACGTTTGGAGGAGAAGGGGAATTAATTTGAAGGTAGTTTGAATTAAAATAGATTTTTTTAGTCGCATCTTTCCAAACAATATGTTTTTATGGAAAAAACATCACAAAACTATTTTTGAACATTTTGTTTCAAACTATATAAGAAAATACGAACGATTGTCTCCATTTAAATTATTATAATTTTTAATTAAAACTTAAGAGTATCTCAATATTGTAGGTAATTACTCATGAATATATATTATTGATCATCTCATCGATAGTAATTATTTGTGATCACAGTATAATTAATCTTTATTTTGAAATAAATGACTTAGTGTTTACTAACATAACTTTCGGTAGAGATGGTCCAAATTATTTCCTGTTAGGCTGTCTCATCCACTTTATTTTGAAGAAGGTATTTCACTTTTTCATCATATAAATCATTTCTTAGTTTGGGGAACAACAGAAACTTGAAATTAATGGGAAGATATTTTCTCCAGTATTTATGTTCAGTAATCTGATTTTTTTAAATAAACTTAGAATTAACAGGAGAATCATAATGTTAAATTTAGTAGCCAATAGCAAAAATCTGTAGTGGAAACATAAGCTTTGCAATTTTTGACAAAGGTATTTTGTTTACTGTTAAATCCTTGTTATTGCTGTGGTAATCCTTTAAAAAAAATATTTTTTAAAAACTATTAATTCTGACAATATAGTTTTTATACATTATTTTATTAATTATTATTTTGCTATTAAAAATATGTAATTAATATATTTTTAATTTAGTATTAGACTAACTCCTTGTTTAAAAATAAATTCAGATAATTATAATTCATAATTAATTTTTCATATCAAGATTTCCCTTGTTTACCATTAAAAGTATTTTTGGAAATAATATAAATAATCAGATCTCTAAAACAATCATTGAGTCCTCTATTTATGAGTGGGTATTGTCTACTTCGTGACACCAAAATACAAAAATCGACTGGTATGGGGAAATAAATCACTGTCACAGTTTCTACATGTATAATGATTTAACAGATATTTCATCGTGGCATAGAAAATAATTGGTTTCTATTTTGTGACGCAAAGCTATAACTCCACGTGTTTGGAATGCTTTAGATTAGAATTAGACTTGAAACGAGAAAAACTTGAAGCTACTACAAAAAAAAATTGTTGGTAGTTATAACCTTTTTATTCTAAAATAAACAATTTTGTGCATGGGATTTCTTAATAAACCAAAGTTAATAGTTTTAACATATTTTTTATAGATAGATATCGTTTTAAGGACTAATTGTATGTAAAATGAATTGTATAAAATTATTGTCACATAGATCTTTTTTATTCTAAGGTCTTATTCGGCTATGAATTGAATCATTTGAAGAAAGTATTTAATAGTTAGACTTGTTATAATCGTAACTTCGATAGTCAACCTTTATAATAGATATTTTTGACATGGTATTATTCCAAAAATATTTCCCCCCTGCCCCCAAAAAGACCTTATATTTTATTTTGTATTTCTTTAGTACCAAAGGTTTTATATTATCTATACTCATCTTTTCACAATATTGTACCTCACTATAAGAACAACCCAAAGTCTTAGTTTCCATTATAATGATGCTCGTATCAACGTACCACAGGTATACTATTCGAACAAGATAGTTAAAACTTTTTTAATCGTTACTACCTTATGTCTCCACTTTAAAACAATACCAGCTAAGAATCGAACCGGTGGTTCTAAAAGATCAATCGATCACTTTGACACACCATCAATCATCAGAAAGTCATCTTGGATCAGCACAGCTATTAATCTTCCTCCATATCCGACGTTTGGTTACAACTCACTGGACCTTCTAGAATAAAACGTAATTTAATATTCAATGGCTGATAATAAAATTACACTGTGATGTTTCTCTCTTAATAATAAATTAATATTTAATATTAAGGTCACTACGCATTTTGGAGGCTTAGAAACACCTTATAAATATTGTATTTGCAAATTATTTTGTATTTTTCCTAAATGTCTACCTAGATTAGTAGCCTTTTAAAATTAGTCGTATAAAATTATCTAGTTTTTCACAGAATTCATAACTCCTGCAACCCAAATTAAGTTTTTAAATATTTGTAATTATTTCAATGATGATTTAAGGTTTGAATAAATTTAATGATATATCCTGTTGGGGTACTTTACCATGAACCACCGCAGGTAGAATTTTACCCCTCTTTATCACCTAAAAAACATATTGGTAGGTCCTATTCCTCTAAATACGATGTGTCTCTGAAAGAAATACGGACATGCATTATTTACATAATGTGTGTGGGTTGATTTGTCTTTTATTTACTAGAAATATTTAAGGTGCAATTTTGAACCGATTGGTTATATTAACAAACAACTTAGAAACTAAATTAACTATATAACAGACACAATTACCAATCCCTCAGTCATCACTGCGAAAGGTTGAACCGCCAATTTCACCAAAGATAAACATTTTAGGTCACGCCGAGAATCGAACCCGAAACCTTTAATCAAATATAAAAACGCCCTACCGACCGAGCTAATATGTCAGTCTTTTAATTTATTTCCTTTCTTGTTTGCCTGTGACAGCGGTGTGGCTTTAAAGTCCTTGACTGTCGAGTGCAAATCTAAAACCTATTTTGTGGGATGGTGGGTGAAAGGCGTGGCGTGGCTTCACAACCGACCAAAGTATCCTTCCGCGCCAACTAGAACAGCTGGATCACGGAAACAATAGACCGGACAGGTCTTGCGGAAAAATCAAACGTTTGGAAATATCAGTTTTCTCGAAAACGAGTGAAATATTTATATCAATATTTTCAACACTCCTTCCAAGATAATGTATCGATGTTTATTAGTTGTTACATTTTCTTATTTTTTGTTATGAAGCCGGCAGTTTTCTGTTTAAAAATGTCAATTTTATCGATATTTGATCTCTGTCAAAATTATACAGGAGGTGTGTGTATATAAAAAGTATAACTTAACAAACATTCTTATATTCTTGAACAAACCGTTTCCTAAAAGAAAATTTCAAAATAATAAAAAAAAAGTATTGAAGATAGCCGTTCGTTCACACGGCTCTGCAATTCCATGCCAAATGAAAAGAGCCAATCACCTTAAACTTCTCATGAACGCACTTAACCTCTCGGCTACACAAAATACTTTCTTCGAATTGATTATAACCACTTGATAATTATTATAGTTCAATAACCTTCTGGCTCTTCTACCTTGAATAGCATCCAGGGGAAAACATAGGTAGAGACGAGGGACCTACATTCGAAACCGCACCTGCCGATTCCAACAAGATGTATCCCGAAAAGAAAACACATTCATTTATCCATCGAGAAGAGAGTAGTGAAACCAGTATTAGACAAGCGTTCGGTTTTTAATCACTATCCTCGAGAGTGATAGAGCGGGTATGAGTGGACATTCTTCGGGGATTTTAGCTCGATTCCCGGTGAAGGTCAACTACATTCTTCGCGGGCCTTAAGTCAATTACAGGGAAAACCCCAATATATGATTTGGGGAATCCCCCACCCCCCACTTGTCACTAGTCAAGATTGAATTTGAAGGAAATGTGACCGCATTTGCGTTGAAGGAGAGTGGAAAATTTATTTAGTAAAAATAAAACTTCTATCCCCAATCTCGCCGTCGTCGGCAATTCGGTCTAGTGCAAGAGTTACGTCTTTAATTATTATTAATATATACTATTTTATTATTTATGGTGGTGGGGTTGATCCCCCCTACCTCTCCCCCTTGGATACAACCACGTGCCTTATTAACACTAGTTCGATATCAGGTGAAGGTAACTAGACCTACATGCTTTGGAGACCTTAGTTACTTTTAATTTTATTTTCTCACATTATAATTTCAACATTTCTTAAATATTTGTCACAGGCATCGTGTAATTTGAACAGAACTTTTTTAAATGAAGAGTAAAAGTATTGAACAAATTTTCTGTGACATATATTCAAGAGCTGTTGAGATTACTATGTGTAGAAAATAAAACTAAATGTATCTAATGGGCCAATATATTATTTATTTTGGCCAAAAAGGTTTATTGTAAAAACTGTAAAAAAATGCTGGCCTTTACACACGTACCTTTGCAACACACCTTTAGGAACAACTAAAAACATAAGTTGATTGTCAATTTCTTTTTGAGATAAAAAAATATATAGTTTATTGGAAACTTGTTCAAGAAATATTTGTTCCTAAAGTAGGAAGTCTAAGACATATAGTATTTAAACCCTGAATTTATAATGTCCGAAGTGGCACAGCGGGTTTTAGAAAAGATACATAATACAGATAAATGTACACTTCACTAGTGGCTAACAGTTTAAAATGTATATTCCACAAAAATTATGTTTGTGTCACGGGATCAAACGTCAGCGGTGGGCCGTTTTTTCTGGCTCATGATTAACCTCGCGTCCACTTGACCGAGCATTTCTGCCGACAGCACTTTGGGAGGTCACGCCTACAAAGGTGAAAACTGGAGAGGAAAAAAAAAGAGCAGGGAAAATTA
Organism: Timema californicum; assembly: GCA_902141385.1. Taxonomy (NCBI): domain Eukaryota; kingdom Metazoa; phylum Arthropoda; class Insecta; order Phasmatodea; family Timematidae; genus Timema; species Timema californicum. The sequence continues at coordinate 493,348 of CABFOW010000075.1, read as the reverse complement.
TTATAAACAAGATTTTTTTTTTCTTTTCTAAATGTCTATCCAGTAAAAGTTGTTTGGTACTCAAAGATAAAAACCTGCTTCTTGGCACAAACATACACAAAAACTTGTGGTCAGTAATAAGGTTACTTTTATAGTGCAATTTTTGTTGGAAGGGTCTTATCTGACAGATAGAAAAGTTTTTATTTATTTATTTAATTTCTGAACCAGCTGGTTAAGTGTATCAGATCCGCTTCGGTGGCCGCGTGGTCTAACGCGCTACTTTCGCAGTAGATTAGACTGCCGATGACTGGGAGATCGAGGTTCGAATCTCGGTCAGTTGGGTTTTACAAAATGATTTTCCACTCAACCTCCACAAAAATGGAGGTACACTTCCTATAATTATAACCTCCCTAATCCCTAAAACCATTAGCGTAATTAGTACATAGGAATATAAACAGGGCGGGTAGTAAGACGCGGTTCTGAAAAAAAAAGTATATCAGCACAAGATAATTTCAATGATCGAGAGCAAAAGGACCTAAAAATTTTGTCAGGAAAGGTATTTTTACACATCTTCCAGTGTTTTTTTACATTCCGCAATAGACATGGGACCAACTGCTATACTTGCCATCCGAATAAAGTTGTGCTACGGATCTTTATCACTCAAAGTAAAATCCGCCGATCCCGGATGGGTTTGAACCCACGGATATCCGGTCCTGTGACAAGTACGTTACTCCAAGACGACCGAGGTCGACCAATAAAAGTTACTAGATATACTTTCACGTATCTATACGTCAAGTAATGATATGCAGCTGTCACTTTTGATAGAAATAATATATATATTATTATTTTTTAGCACCGCGTCTTACTACCCATTCGGGTTATTCGCTTTAAGTACTAATTACGCTAATGGAGTAGGAATTGGGAAGATTGAATTAGAGGAAGTGAACCCGCATTTGCGTAGAGAGAGAGTGGAAAACCATTTAGGAAAAACCACCCCCAGTTCACCCGACCGAGATTCGAACCTCGATCTCCCCGTCCTCAGCAGTCAAGCTCGACACGACTAGCGCGTTAGCCAACTACGCCACCGAGGCGGGTAAAAATATATATAACATAACATTAATATAATAATAATATTGATATTATCAATGTTGACAACAACAACCAAAATTAATTTAATTTTCTAAAAGGCCCTTCTTATGAACATTGGACTATGCCAGAGTAAGGTGTGCACATTCCAGATCTACTTGATTCCTTCTTTTGGCGAGCGAGCGACCAACGGTCGGGTGTGAGTCATGGATGAAAGGTAGGGAACTAAAAACACACACTAAAAAAAAGTTATACAGGTAAATAAGGAGAGACCAATATTGCTTAAATATGAAGGTTCTATGTAAATTATATGAGTTACATTGAGCTCACAACTACCCGCACCAGTAGTCAAGAGGTCTAAGGCGTTAGTCTCGCAAAAATAATGTATTCCTGGTGACGGGGAGATCAAGGTCAAAATATTAGCAGTGTGCACTAGAGGGTAGTTATCCCATCTTCTCTCCATGCTAACGCGGCTGCACTTCCTCTAAAATTACTTTCATTTTCCTTACCCCTTGGAATGAACCGTTAATAGCCCTGGTATTTTTTTTAATGAGTTCACGATTCAAAGATAAAATCTTTGTAAAACAATTAAAATGCGATCAGTTAGAATCTAACCTGAAACTTTTGAAAATAACTTTATGCGAGAGGGGGGTGGTTATTAGAAAGCAATAGTACATTAACTTGCGCTCTAAGATAAAATGTATTGTATAAATCGTATACGGACTTAGGGAATTTAATTTAAATGGCAAGTCAAATTAAGGTGCGGCCAAAGGGAGCGAAAGTATATTTACAGTTTTTATAAAATTGAAGTTTTTGGGCCAAAATAAACCAAATATTTCTCCAGTAGCAACAAAGAATTTAGTTTTCTGCACATGCTAATATCAACAGATCTCTAATATCTGTCAAGGTTGTCCTGGAATTTCGTGAAAACTTTTTAAATAAAGATAAAGTTTTGACAAAATTCCAGGACATCCTTGACAGATATTCAAGATCTGTTGATATTAGCATGTGCAAAAAACTAAACTCTTTGTTGCTACTGGAGAAATATTTGGTTTATTTTGGCAAAAAATACATTCGCTCCTTTCTGCCGTACCTTAATATTGGATAGTAGTGGCTTGTAGATAAATAAATAAATAAAATGTGTTTTGTTAAAAATTGTGAAAGCTTATAAAATAAAATAGTATGAATGAGGGCTATTCAAACTACGCTCCTCAGAGCCCTTGGGCGGCTCCATAGTTATTTCAGGCTCCGTGAGGCAATTTTTTACTTTTCTTTTATTTGTTTTTCACAATATAAAATAGCATCTGTAACTAAATCTTCAATTTTTTTTTTATCTGAATAAAGGACATTTGTCCAAAAGCGCAGACATGTGATGTGTTCCGTTTGTTTTATACTTGTAAACTTTAGCTCTCGCTATTATTCGCTTCAGTGGCCGAATGGTATAAGGAGTCATTACCGTGTTAGACTGCCCTCATGATGACATAGAGAGAGATTGGGACTCGAATCTCGGTCAGGTCTACTGAGAATGTTTTTTCCAAAATGGTTTCCCACTTTTATTCCAAGCAAATGCAGGTAGACTACTTTTAAAAGTACTTACTTCTTCAACACTACCCTATTAGAGTAATTATCATGTATGTTTATAACCTGGACCGGTAGGAAGACGCGGGGATTAAAAAAACTGTCGTTATTGAAAGTTATTAATATTAGTGCGGAAAATTGTATGAAGGCTCCAGCACGGGTTTTTTTCTGGCACAAGGGCTCCATCGGTTTGGAAAGTTTGCAAGCCCTTGGTATAAATGACCCTTATTGGTGGGCACGCGGTCTAAGTGTTAGGCTCATCTAGTTTGGTTTGCCGCTGATAGAGAGGTCAGGGTACGGGTTGGGTTTACCTAATAAGGATAGTTTTTCCTAAATTCTAAATTCTATCTCATCGTATTTAAATGCGGATATCACCATGTATTGTTTAATTAATTTAGTTAAATTATCATTATTTACTTGAAGAATGCGCTATTCTTGATTGGTTAGTTAGAGCATAAACTAACAAGAAGGCAATTTTCGGGAAATAAAAAAAAATCCTGTATTTGTTTCAAGTAGTTGTTGGTAAAAATTCTTGTCACGCAGTGAAAAATCTTTCGGTGTAGGAATGCCACGGAAATGGACGTTACCGGTTCTATTTCATCGGATGTCAACTCGTTGACAAGTAGGTCTGTCCGGTAATCCGTCCAATTCGAAAAGTAGAACAAATATGGTTTAAAGGTCAAAAAAACAAAACAACGAACATTGTATTAAAACGTACCGATGAGAAGTAAGTACATTTTTCTAGACATTATCTTCGATTGTTTACTTGAAATAATCTCTGGATTAAATTTACTAATAATAAATATATAAATACTTCACCTCACCACTTGAGCTTACATTGAAACACGGCTTCACTGATATTTATGAATGTATGCTAAGGGCCGTTATATTTGTAGCCCCAAGTCGCTTGGAACCTTCCAGTCCAACCCTGGGTCTAGGGCTAAAATTTTTATCAGGGTACACTTTTCAAATTAAAAGCTACATTAAATGTCTACCCAAATCAGTGTCCCCATGGTTTAAGGCGTCACTCTCGTGTTGGATTGGCCTGCAGAAGACTGGGAGATCAAGGTTAAAATCCCAGTCGGGTCAACTGCGGGTGGTTTTCTCTAAATGATAATAATAATATAATAATAATATTTAGCACCGCGTCTTACTACCCGTTCGGGTTATACGCTTTAAGTACTAATTACTCTAATGGATTAGGAATTGGGGAGGTTTAATTATAGTAAGTGAACCCGCATTTGCGTGGAGGGAGAGTGGAAAACCATTTAGGAAAAACCACCCCCAGTTCACCCGACCGAGATTTGAACCTCGATCTCCCCGTCCTCAGCGCTCGAGCTCAACACGACAAGCGCGTTAGCCAACTACGCCATCGAGGCGGGTTTTTCCCTAAATGGTTTCCTGCTTTCCTTCCATGCAAATGCGGGCATCTCCCCATTTGAGTATTTATCATATATGCGTATGACCTGAACCAATATTAAGACGCTGTGATAAAAAAATAAATGGTTATAAATTATGTTGCGTGGAGTACATTCAGTCTTGCTAAAACTGGACCTGTGATATATTCTCGTCCAATAGTTTCTGCTCTGCATACCTCAGATGGAAATTTATTTCTGTCGATACCTAACCATTTAATGTTCTACTTAGTGACAAGGACATTTCAAAAGGCACATTTTATGCTTAATCTGCTTACCCTGGCAGCACGTCATGCAACTGCACGCCATCGATGGTCCATCATGTTTGTGAGCCGCGTAGGGAACCCTGGTAGACCTATAATTTTGAAAATTAGCCTAATTTGTATACAAACTGATGTAATTTCGTTTACCTCCTGAGGTTAAAGTTAGCTCAAAAACTAATATATTGTGATGTAGGACCAAATTAGGTACATTTAACAAGACAACTTTTTTTTTGCCCTAGGGCCCCTTAGCTACGAAGTTCGTCCAATGTTGAAATGTCCTTGAGATCAGCAAGTGAAGATAACCTTAAATTAGTATTGCGCTTGTACATCTACGTATGTTCTTGCTGTAGACCTACATACATATGGCAAGAGAACGGGTCAGTTTGGCGTGCGAGCATCACTTGTTAGTTTGTGCAACCCTGGCGATTCAAGGTTGTCCGCGATGTTAAGAACTTTCTGTGGGCCGCTACCCGATAAGGGCATAGACCGCACTACGACCAGCCAGACAGAACTTGGCTGAGCAAAATGCACTATGTGTCATACCTGAAGCTAGGTGACAAGCTTGCAAAAAAAAAAATCGCTAGGCCGGAGATTTTAAATTTAGAACCGCGTCCTACTATCCGTTCGGGTTATACGTTTAAGTACTAATTACGCTAATGAGTTAGGAATTGGGAAGGTTTAATTTAGAGGGAATTGAACCCGCATTTGCGTGGAGAGAGATTGGAAATCCATTTAGGGAAAACCCGACCCAGTTCACCAAACCGGGATTCGAGCCTCAATCTTCCCGTCCTCAGCAGTCTAGCTCAACTCGATACTAGCTAGATAGCTAACTATGCCACCAAGGCGGGTCAGAGATTGATTAAATGTATAGTTCCTGATGTGTGTTTTAGAACCTTTCACATGGCAACATTTTATCTTGGATAGCAAGAAATATGTTAAGCACAAAAATGTGGGGAATGCCAGGCCTCCACCGTGGTTCGGATTACACGTTAAACTGTAAGTCCTCCAGTTAATTTCACAAATCACCCTACCATTACACATTAGCGTAAGAGCGCATAACCCGAACGGGTAGTAAGACGCGGTGCTAATAATAATAATAATAATAATAATAATAATAATAAAGCACAAAGAACTGACAACTTAACACAGCAAGAATCGTAAAAATTGAAATAGCATTGAGCAAATTCATTAATGACTATTGATATAATTTTTGTTTTGATGTTTTATTAGCATTTATTGAGTAAGATATTCGAATAGTGGGCTTAATAAATACCCTCCGCGATCCTAGATTTTTTGATAACAAGAAATAAATATCGTGTAGAATTGCTGAAATCATTTGCTTTCAAAATATTGTATTTTCATGGTTACAGTTATTATTATTATTAGCACCACGTCTTACTACCCGTTCGGGTTATACGCACTTACGCTAATATTTAATGGTAGGGTGATTTGTGAGATTAACTGGAGGACCTACAGTTTAACGTGGAATCCGAACCACGGTGGAGGCTTGGAATTCTCCACATTCACAAGTTGTGATTAATACACGTATTGTGAGAGGTGAAGGAAGGGTTTGGTAATCAGATAAATCTGTGTCGGGACTGAGGATTGAAACCCGGACCCCCCAGCACAGGAGTTCGACACCTTACCCCCTAAACCGTGGTTACAGTTCCTTCCTTTCCATCTAGTAATATGAATCAATAAACATTAACAAGCCGCTTAGGTAGTCGAATGGTCTAAGGTAGGAATAATCAAACTACGGGCCGCGTGTTCAATCCTGTACACGGAATAAATAATTTAAATGTGTTGTGTTGTGAAACAGGCTTTTTTTTTAAACACAACCAAAACTGGATTTTTATAAAACCATGCAAATATCTACATTTCCAAACTTGGTAAGTGATACCCAAAAATATATGACAATGTTTTTATCCTGATATCCATGCGAACAAGGTGTTTTCAACCATTAAACTTATAAAAAGTGATCTTAGAAATCGACTTACTGTTGAGCATCTGTCTTCCCTCTTGTGAATCGCCTTATCACAGTTTCACTTATTTCACACCCCATTATTTAAATCTTCTGAACGAACTTAAAAACCTATAAGGCACTAGAGTGTTTTGCGTTCTCAGTGTATTTAAATTTATTCGCGTAAATCTATTATGTTTATAATTTTTTTTTAAATTAATTTCGAAGAAAAACTAATGATTAAAAAACTTAGGCCCACCATTTTATTTTATTTTTCCCATTTGACCCTCCTGTAATCAAGTTTGCACATCCTTGGTCAAATGCGCCTCTCTCAAATAAACTGTATTGTATATAACGGCGATATAAGGATTCGAATCACTGTCGGCTGTACCGAGAGCTTTTCCGTAAATGGTTTTCCACTCCTCCTCCACGCAAGTGCAGGTAAACTTCATCTCGAGTGAACCTTCCTTATCTCACTATCGTCAAAAGGTGCCGATTTTAATGAGCTCCTACACTTTGAGGGAAAAAAATAAAAACTTATACCCGTCTGTTTTAGTAACAAAGAGGTAATTTTTATCAAAATAATTTTCAAATATTGGGTTTTCTAAACTCACCTTGCTTTTCCAATCAGCTTTGAATAAAATATCCTCGTTCTTATAGCGTTTTATATATCCAGATTTTTACTAAGTTATCACTCGTAACTTAGTAATATAGTAACGAATGTACGTTAAGGAATTAAAGCTTTTATTAATGCGCTACTGAGTTTTCCTAATATATTGTACTGGTTCGATAGTTTATAGAAAGCCGAACCCATAGCGGCATCACCAGTGATGAATTTAAAAATTTTGCGCTCCTAGGTTCAATTATAATATGCGCCCTTCTCCCAAAAAAAAAAATTTTCAAGAGTTTTAGGGTGTTTCAGAGGAAAGAGATGTGGGAGGGGGGGCTGGGGCGGTAGTTAATATTCGAGAAAAGATTTCTACGAAAGAAAATCAGGTATGTACACGCCATAAACCTAATTATTAAAAACGAAATATTAAAACAAAAATAATGTTATCCAAAATACGCCACACCTAGGCCCGTGCCTAGTGGGCTTATAGTGTAAATCCGCTTCTGGGCATCACTCATAGAATGACAGACAGAGAAGAATGACCATTGCTTACCCGAGCACAAAACTCCAGAACTCGCTCTGAGAAAAGGACAAAAGGTAAACTAAAGTGAGAAAGAAAGGAAAAAGTATTTATACGTCCGGTATCCTGGCTTCCTGGTCGATATCTTCGTCCACTGATAGATTTTCGTCAACTGGCTCTACGCGTAGGATTAGTTTATCTTAGAAGGGTTACCGCCCGGTGATGCAAACTGATCATCTAGTTAGGTGCTATCTGGATGGGTCCCCCGACACCTGAGGGGCTCACGCATCATCTTGGCCGTTTGCCCTACACTACGTCATCACATTCGTCGTCAACCTAGTACCCTATACGGATCGTGTAAAAATCAGAGAGCACGGTAGGAAGGGTTATGCTTGACACTTAACAAGAACTATTAAAACAATTTTTACTTATTCATAAACCAAATCATTGTGACATGCAAATGCCACTTTTGACAGATAGTATTTAGAAAAAACAACTACAATGGCGTCAGCCCGCAGGTAAGCTATACTGAACGACTGACCACCGTATGTTGGTGAAGATAGTACCAACATTTGAGGATAGAGGGTGTCATATGGTCAGCACACCGATCCCTCCGGCCGTTAATTTCACTTTTATAAACCTAAGCCTATACTTCTTTAGTGAAGAAGTTCCTCATTTACCCACTTCGGTGGCCGCGTGGTCAGACGTGCTACTCTCTTGTTGGACTATACTGCCGAAGACGGGGAGATCGGGTGCACTGAGGGTGGTTTCTCCTAAATAGGTTTCCACTCTCTCTCTCTCTACGCAAATGCAGGTACATTTCCTCTAAATTCAGCCTTCCTAATCCCTAACACATTAGTGTAATTAGTGCATATGCGTATGACCTAAACGGGTAATAAAACGCGGTGCTAAACTAAGTTCCTATTTGACCTCATTAGGCTGAGTTTGGCCCCATTCCAAAACCACTGCTTCACACAAGAATATGGAAGCCCCAGGGATCGAACCCGGCACCTCCTGATCTGTAGCCAGAAAATTCTAACCATTAGACTAAAGAGGCAGTCACAGATATAGTTGCCCTAACGATAAAATAATAATACTAGCCTTTAGTTAACGTATCAATATTGACAGCAAAAAAGTTGGTAGCGTTACAACACTTTAGTCCGGCACCCTTGTGACCTGACAGATACTGGACCAAATAATTCGACTCCTAAGAAACCTTTATATATCCCACATTCCTAGGCTTGTAATATCACTTTACATATCGCTTTACCATTATAAAGTATAATAAAGCTTAAGACCGGAAATTATATACAACCTTTCACAATTCTTGGTCTATTGAAGACTTTTTTTAAATTATTTTTTATCACCGCGTCTTATTACCTATTCAGGTAAGCCTATATAACTAGTAACTACTTTAATTGGGTAGGGATGAGGAAGGAAGTATTTCAGAAGTAATCTACCAGCATTTGCGTGGAAGGAGAGTGGGAAACCATTTAGGAAAAATCTACCTCAGTAGATCCAACCAGGATTCGGACCCCGAACTCCCCGTCTTCAGCAGGCCAGTCCAACACTAGAATGACGCCTTATACCATGAGGCCACTGAAGTGGGTAAGACATCGTTAAGGGATAAAATACATCCAGAATACGAGCTAAAACGAGAATGTAAAACCAAAACACTCAGCTGCGGATGTAAACAACTTTGACGCCATTGTGATGCTATTATCACCGTCCCTGTTGGCCGTCTCTCTAGCTAATGTTGGCAGATTCAAAACGTGTCGGATCACGGGAGTTGCCGGACTCGGGAGTTGCCGGACTCTGGAGTTACCAGCCGTATCCATCAAAACAGCCTTCCAACCGTGTTCTTACTTTACTTCTGACCTTCGGTCGGGTGAACTGGGTGGGGGGGGTTCCTAAATGGTTTTCCACTCTGCCTCCACGCACATGCGGGTTCATTTCCTCTAATTCAACCTTCCTAGTTCCTAATCCATTAGCGCAATTAGTACGTAAAGCGTATAAACCGAACGGGTAGTAAGACGCGGTGCTAAATAATAATAATAGTAATAATACTTCTGACCTCATGACCTTGAACGTAGATCGGTCTGCAGCCACCACAGTGGCAGTTTCGCGGTCGATCGATGTGCGCTTCAACCAGGTTGAAAGACAACTTGCTGAATAGGGTCCAAGACGACAACATTGCATCGGAAGCTGATGACGATCACAAAGAGATATAGTAAAGCCCGTGTCCACCGTACAAAGAACCATCATTGCATTCACAAACGAGACCTGGATTTTGTAACACTCAGTTATAGACCCGCACTGATCTGCTTGGAAGCAAAAGCTCTGATTAACTAATTAAATGTTGCAAGACTGTCCCCGGGGAAGACTAGGACCGGTTGATCTCTGTAGTTATAAACAAATACTCGTTTTGCAGTTTTTATAGAATATAAATTTTTTTGAAAAAAATAAATCGAATATTTCTCCAGTAGCAACATAGAATTTAGTTTCCTGAACATGCTAATATCAACAGATCTTGAATATCTGTCAAGGGTGTCTTGAAAATTTGTAATTTTTTTTAAATAAATAGAAAACGTTTTGACAAAATTCCACGACACCCTTGACATATATTCAAGAGCTGTTGATATTAGCATGTGCAGAAAGCTCAATTCTATGTTGCTACTGAAAAAATATTTTATCTATTTTGGCCAAATAAATCTAATGCTGTAAAAACTGTAAAATTACTCGCGCTCCCTTCTGCCGCACCTTAAGGTATAATTATGTAGACCTGGCCTAGTTCTAGTCCCGAATATTTAAAGTGATTTATTCTCAAGTGTGAACCTCTGTGAGTCATCGTGACAAAGGACATGATTGGCCGAGGTGACCCTTTCAACCCTGCCAGGCCGGGTGTAATCTGGAGGGTGGATGGGAGAGATTAATAATAGCGTACAGCAGAACACTGTGAGAGAATCTTTATTGATCTGCGAGGTGGATGCTGTCACCATCTGTCACGAGCTCACGCTACCGACCATCCGCGGTTCTCACCCACTACATCACTTTTTTTACTAGTGTTATATATTGCATCACTAGTTTGTTACAGCTCAACACTACATTATCACTTTGTTAAAGATCTACATCGTATCACTACTTTGTTACAGCTTTACAATGCATCACTATTTTATTACAGCTCTACACTGCATCAATATTTTGTTACAGCTCTACACTTCATCATTATTTTGTTACAGCTCTACACTGCATCACTATTTTGTTACAGCTCTACACTGTATCACTATTTTGTCATGACTGCATGGCATCCCTACTTTGTTACAGCTCTACACTACATCACTATTTTGTTACAGCTCTACACTACATCACTATTTTGTTACAGCTCTACACTACATCACTATTTTGTTACAGCTCTACAATGCATCACTTCTTTATTACAACTCGATTCTGCCGCGTATTTTATCTCTTCCCGTGATCGAGTGGTTAGTGAGGTCAATATTAAATTAAATAAATCCCGAAGCGATTTTAGTCAGTAGGTCCTACTAAATAAAAGTATTTGTGTTTTAGTTACTCCCAATTTCATCATCATCATTATTAATAATAATAATATTATTATATGGAATATGAATGAGCATTAACTATAAACCAACATCCGCTTCGGTGGCCGCATGGTCTAAGGCGTTACTCTCGAAACAGGCTAGACTGCCTATGACGCGGATCCCGGCCGAGTGGACTGAAGGTGATTTTTCCATAAATGGTTCCCCTCCCCCCTTTCTTTATCTGTCTCTCTCCACACAAATGCAGGTACACTACCTCTAGATTTAACCATCATCATCCCTAAAACCACTAGCGTACTAGTTTACAAACGTGCAACCCGAATGCGTAGAAATACACCTTTTCAGTACTCATATATTTTACAATGTTAAACGTCCTGTAATATGTTCGCTTGGTGAAAATCATGTTCTGATGCTTCCAGAGGGGAGGCAGGAGAACATTATTAGATCATGTACCGACACTACAATGGTTTTAACCTTACCTCTAAGTGAAGAGTTGTCACATGACGCGAATAGATCAGGGACTGGTGGTGGTATGTTAATAGCATTGTACATTTATAAAGTGATATTTTGTGCGGTGATGATTGGTCCGATCTATTTTAGACTGACACATTGGTTGAGATATCAGGTGATATGTGAGATGGACTGCGGATGAAATCGGGGTTATTTATATTGCGCTGCTATTCAGGATCGGTTTGCGGTTGTTTAGTTCGATTTCCGAGATATATAGGCCTATTTATTTTTATCACCACGTCCTTACTTCTTTTTTTAGCACCGCATCTTACTACCCTTTCGGATTATACGCTTAAGTACTAATTACGCTCATGGGTTAGGAAATGGGAAGGTTGAATTTAGAGGAAGTGAAACAGCATTTGCGTGGAGGGATAGTGGAAAATCATTTAAGTGAAGAAAAAAAACCAGTTCACCCGACAGAGATTTGAACCTCGATCACCCCGTTATCGGCAGTCTAGTCTCTAGTTTACTGCGAGGATCAGCGCGTTAGAACACACGGCCACCAAAGCGGGTTAATATAATTATTATTGACCTGATATTACTCATATAAAGTATGGTAAATATTAATTTATAATTTAAAAGTTTTACATAACGTTACTAGATCAGCGCAAAATTTCTAAGGACATAGAGAGAAAGCATGTGTTCGTATATTAAAACACTTAGACTACATCAAATCCTGATGAGACCTCTTCTATCTTAATCTTTAGATACAAATACCTGCTATCGATAATTTTATTTCGATACGAGTACAATATCGATCTTTTTTTTTTTTACGATAGTATAGATGATTACAGTGTGATAGTTTTTAGTTTCCTTTCAATACCGTTCATTGGACGTCGTCTATATCCCTAATCCTTAAGAAGAGGATTAATGAGATAGAGCTTGTTTGGAATAAGTAATATTGGACTACAAGCAGATCTCCCCCTAAAGTCGAGACAATCAGAGGAAACAGAGGCTGGTGATGAAGGTTTGACCGCTTCACATGAGCGAACTTCAATA
>CABFOW010000075.1:458562-469273 GCA_902141385.1 Timema californicum | reverse complement strand
GGGGGGGGGGGGGGGGGGCTGGCCCTCAACAAAGCACAACATTCTGCTGGCATTCTGTAGTGGGAGTCGTTATCTCTCTCTACTGACAGTTGCTGATATAAACCACAGTTTCTGGCAGTATCCACTTCGGTGGTCGCATGGTCTAAGGAGCTACTCTCGCAGTAGACTAAACTACCAATTACGGGGAGATCGAGGTTCAAATCTCGGTCGGGTGTACAGAAAGTAATTTTTCAAAATGGTTTACCACTCCACCTCCACGCGAATATGGGTACACCTCCTATAAATATAGCCTTCCTCATCTCCAAGACAATTAGCGTAATTATTACATAAGCATATAGCCCGAACGTGGTGCTGATAAAGACGCTAATAAAGATACTGGTAGTTATTTATGAACAAAACTAAACATTCTGCTGGCTGGAGGATTGTTGGGATTCTTTGGTAGCTCTTCACTTAAGTGCTCTTTCATTCCAGAATCTCCAGGAAACAATCAAGAGGGGGAAGTCCTTAGAGCAGTGGTCCTCAACGGGTGTGCGGCGTTAATTTTGACGTTATGTTTTTGTTGATAAAAACAGAGTTTAATTCAATATTAATTTTTGAAAAGAAATAAGAAAAAAAAATTCAAGATATTAATTTTTCCAGAGAGTTTAATAGATTTAAAATTACTTTCAGATATTTTTTTTAAATATTGATAATATATTAGAGGTCTACTCATTAATGCAAGGAGTGAAGGTTTATATTAAACTGTGTGGCACATAGATTCAGATAAATTCAAATGGCTTGTGTTATAACAGTATTGTAAGTTAGGTAAGAATCTAAAATTAACAAAGAAAATGGTTTAAGATCAAAAAATACAAATCTCGACATAAAAACTAACAAATTTGCAATCTATTTAACAGCAAAATAGGGCACAAAAACTGTAATTTTAAAGGCCTACATGTTTCATCATAACCAATTAAACAGAGATCAATGATAATAGCTGGGAACTTATAATTATTGATACGTAAATAAGATAGAGGTATTTTTACCTTTTACAAAATTTAAATAAAGCTTCACAGTTTTAACAAAAAGCTTAGTAAATATTTCTAGAATATCTATAAATAAAGTTTTTTTACTGTTTTTTTTTTGTCATCGCGTCTCACTATCCGTTTGGTTGATACGCATAGATATTAATTTACATTAACGTGTTAAGGATGAATAAGGTTGAATTTAAAGGAATAGTACTAGAATTTGCGTGGCAGAAGTGTGGAAACTAATTTTTTTTTAACACCCTCATTACACCCAGCCGGAATTCGAAACCCGATCTCCCCGTCATCGGCAGTTCAATCTATCGAGAGAGTGACGCCTTTTAGGCTATTAAACCAATGAAGCGGGTTTAAATAAATTAGCGAGATCTAAAACTCATAAAATATTTCCAATCATAGGTCATAAAGGGTTTATAAGATCATAAAGAGTGATGGTTAGCTCAAACTGTATACTTGTGTATGTGTATGTGTGTGAGGGGGGGATTTGAAGGGGAGAGGGGTAGAATTGTGAGTAAGGGGGTAAAACCAATGTTTCCCACAAGTTGAATTTCTTTTTTGGAAAACATCCAACAGATAGTGGAGTATAATGGGGCAAACCCATTCAACTCCCAGAGGCGCTATCAAATGGGAGTACGTGAACGCGTTACTTAACAGTTGTGGGCTTCTCCTCCCCCAAACAAATTTCTCAGATTCAAAAAGTATAAACACCTTTGTTTGTTTATTTTTTCGTTTTTTTCACCTCTTCATGCTACCAGTATTTTTATTGTGTTCTCCCAGAGATTCTTACTATATTTTCACGCTATGCGCAAATTTATTTATTTTTATTTATTAGAGTAATCTAACGTGAATTTTCTGAACCGACTGAACACCAACCGCACACGAGAATTTCTATGAGCGAGAGCGAAAGGGCCTACCAATTTTGCCTGGAAAGACATTTTCAAATACCGTCCGGTGTTCTTATACTTACCACAACCGACATGGGACCGACAGCTTTACTTCCTCTCCGAAGGAAGTTGTGCAACGAATTTTTATAACTAAAAAAATTTATTTCAACCCCGGCTGGGTTCGAGTCCACAATCATCATGTTCTGAGGTGAGCACTTTACCCCAAGACTCATATTTACACTAATGGATATAGGAATGTGGACCGTAGATTGCAGGTAAAATGTAGCCACATTTGCGTGCATGTTCTCAGAACACTCGACCCAATCATCCTATCATCCGCAGACCAGTCTATTACGAGAGAAAGAGACAGAGGAGACTATCAGACCACTGAAGTAGTTTAAAGACTAAAGCATATTTGCGTATTTAATTAGTTAATGGGCCCCACTTCAGTGACCAAACAGTCTTAGGTGTCACTCTCGTGTTAGACTGGCTTGCTGAAGTCGGAGAGATTGGGTTTCGAATCCCGGTCGAATCTACTGAGCGTGTTTTTTCCTAAATGGTTTCCCACTTTCCTTCCACGCAAAAGTGGGTATACTACCTCTAAAATGCTTCCTTCTTCATCCGCTACCCCAGTAGAGTAATTTGTCATATATGCGTACAACCTGAACAGGTATTAAGACGCGGTTGTGATTAATATATATATATATATATATATATATNTATATATATATATATATAATTGTATATTTAATAATGAGGTAGGAATGAAGAAGGTAGAATTTAGTTAAATGTACCCAAATTTTCGTAGAGTGAGGAAGACCTTTAGTAAAAAATCACCCTCATTATAACCAACCGGAATTCTTCTATATTCATCCTCTACATAATTTTGTAAATCATATTTAATGAATTTTACATGACCTATAAATAAATATCCATGACCAAAATGTGTGTGGGGGGGGGGAGGTTAATAATTTAACTATTCCCTCAGGCTAATATTGTCATAAAAATAACATTAATTCTTATTTTTAAGATTTTCTCATTTTTAAACTATGTCATCACTGGAAAGTAGTTGTAGACCCTAAATTTAAGTTAATTTTGTTTTCAAGTTATTTAAAAAAAACTATTCTTACCTGTGTAGTAAACTTGGCTTACAAAAAATAAACCAACTAAACGCTAATCCTATGATTCTTCAACGGCATTCGTGACCAAAATTTCATTTCATGATTTTCATGACAGGTGGACATTCTCTCATACTTTTTCAATTAATCTAATTAAAATGTGTATAACGCAGAAAAAAAGTATACCTCATGTTGAGATAATATTTGCACTCACAGAAGGTGATGGCAGGAGAAGGTAATCGAGCATAAATATGTACATTGAATCCGAGTCCACTTTTGAATAGTATTGAATATATTAGTATTGAATATATCAGTTCAGTTTTTTAATTTATTTTTAGCACTGTTTGGGTTATGCGCCCATGTGCTAGTTACGCTAATGTTTTAAGGGTAAGGAAAGTTATTTTACAGGGAGTGCACTCGCATTTGCGTAGAGGCAGAGCGGAAAACCATTTAGGGAAATTCACCCTCGGGTCAGTGCAACCGACCGGGATCGAACCTCAATCTCCCCATCATCAGCAGCCCATCTATTGCGATATTAGCGCCTTAGACCATGCAACCATCGAAGTGGGTTTCAGTTTTATTTAGTTGAAACAAAAATTGTGTCCAGTCGGCTATATTTTGGTAGTTTGCAGTCAGCTTATGAATCGTTGTCTTACACTATGCTGATAACAGGGATTTTTTTAACACCGCGTCTTACTACCCGTTAGGGTTAGGGTTGAAGGAGGTTGAATTTAGAATAAGTGTACCCACATTTGCGTGGATAAAGAGTAGGGAAACCATTTAAGATAAGCCACCCTCAATAGAGCCGACCGGGATAGAACAACGACCTCGCGGTCTCATTGTGGAAAAATTAAATGGGGCGAGATACCTTCATTTCCTGGCCAATGAGTTTCCGTTAAACATAATTCCATTTGGTCGTGCGTTAACGCCTAATTTTTCAGCGTGATCGCGTACCAGCGTACAATACATACATTGTTGTTGCGTGTAAACGTCTTATTATCATTGTGATGAACGCGAATGCGCAAATCAAGCATTGTTGTCTAACGTCCATTCATAAGTCTGCAACGTGGAGGAGCGCCGCATAGAGTTCGTACATTGTTGTGCATGCAAATTTGTTTTTTCAACGTAGCTTAAATGAGCGCCAGCGTAAAGCTCGTACATTGTTGTCCAAACTTTTTTTTAAAACACAACTGAGCACCAGCGTATTGCTAATCAATTGTTGTATCTCGAAACCTAATTTTTCAACGTGGCGTAGCGTCAGTGTTAAACCCACCCACGCATTGTTGTTATGCGTCCAAACCTAATTTTACAGCGTTACGTGTCTGCGTAGAGCTAATACATTGTTGTATTTTGTCGAGGCCTATTTTTAAGTTACAGAGTGTCATGTACTATTGTTGTAATTTTAGGTAATCGATGGATAGAAACGCAGGGACTTCGTTTCAGTGGCGCAATAGTAAAGGCGATACTCTCGCAGTAGACCAGATTGCCGATATCAGGAGATATAGGTTCAAATCTTGGTCGGGTGTATCGAGGGTGAATTTCCAAAATAGTTTTCCACTCTAACTTAACGCAGTTAGATTATTTTCTTCGAGAACGTATTATTATTATTATTATTATTATTATTATTAGCACCGCGTCTTACTACCCGTTTGGGTTATACGCACTAACGCTAATGTGTAATGGTAGGGTGATTGTGAGATGAAATGGAGGACCTACAGTTTAACGTGGAATCCGAACTTCGGTGGAGGCCTGGCATTCCCCACATTCACAAGATGTCTTGTCAGAGGTGAAGGAAGGGTTTGGTAATCAGATAAATTTGTGCCGGGACCGAGGATTGAACCCCAGACCCCAATATAGAAGTCCGACACCTTACCCCTAGACCAGAGAACGTATTAATAGAGAGATTTATGCGGCGCCTTTCATTAATTGTGAGCACCTTGAAGAAATACGGTTAGAATGTAATCAGCTCAGAGAATCTCAGATGACTATTTCAACAAACAAAGATTTCCTGCTCGTTTCGGTGGCGACATAGTAAAGGCGATACTCTCGCAGTAGACCAGATTGCCGATATCAGGAGATATAGGTTCAAATCTTGGTCGGGTGTATCGAGGGTGAATTTCCAAAATAGTTTTCCACTCTAACTCAACGCAAATTCGGGCACACTTCCTAAAAATGCATTCCTTATCCCTAAAACCATTAACATAGTTAGTACAGTAGCCCCGTGGCTTCTTTGGTGCTGACTGACAGCTAACAGCTGACTTCTGACAGCCAACATTTAGGTATATACCTACATTTTGACGGTCAGAAGTGACAGATGCTAAACACATGATTTTGAATATCATATGGTTCGGCGTAGGGATACATAATTTGGTCTGGCAACTTTTCAAAGCTATCAGTCAGCACCAAAGAAGCCGTGGGGCTACTGTACATAGGCACTAGGTGCTAAAGAAATGTTATTATTACTATTATTATTATTATTATTATTATTATTAGCACCGCGTCTTACTACCCGTTCGGGTTATACACACTTACGCTGATGTGTAATGGTAGGGTGGTTGTGAGATGAAATGGAGGACCTACAGTTTAACGTGGAATCCGAACCACGGTGGAGGCCTGGCATTCCACACATTCACAAGTTGTAATTAATACATGTAATGTCAGAGGTGAGGTAAGGGTTTGGCAATCAGATAAATCCGTGCCGGGACCAAGGATTGAACCTCAGACCCCAGCACAATAGTCCGACACCTTACCCCTAGACTACCAGGTCACCTAAAAAAAAAATTATTTCCAAAGACACGCAGGTGCATGTTTGCAAAAAAGACAGTTTACATTTCTATCATTTAATAAGATTACTTACCCGCCTCGGTGGCGTAGTTGGCTAACGCGCTTGTCGTGTTGAAGCTCGACTGCCGAGGACGGGGAGATCGAGGTTCGAGTCTCGGTCGGGTGAACTGGGGGTGGTTTTTCCTAAATGGTTTTCCACTCTCCCTTCACGAAAATGCGGGTTCACTTCCTCTAATTCAACCTTCCCAATTCCTAATCCATTAGCGTAATTAGTACTTAAGCGTATAACCCGAACGGGTAGTAAGACGCGGTGCTAAATATTATTATTATTATTAATAAGATTACTTTAGTTCGTTGTTTCCTAACATTTGTAATCATATATATTTCTAGTAATTATTTGTATTTCCTTCTCCTGTGAAATTCAAACATACTTTTAGCAAACGACTGAATGATTCTATATTTAGAAATATAGGATTTAATGTTCTGATATCAATAACAAGGGTTTTTACTTAAATTTTAAATTTAGAATGTCAGTTACGACGTGTAAGGTAGGCATAAATATTGAAAAATTATTATAAAAAGGCCTATGTTAACTCTAAAACAGCTAACGTTAGATTTTAAATATTATAATTAATTTGATCCAAACATTATTTCAGCCATGGTTTAATTTTGGTAGGAAGGACCATATTCGACACTTACAAAAATTATTACAGATACTGTAATATATTCATAGGTCAAGTCATGTGATTTTCCTCTAACATTTTCTAGATAGTATTAATACCTAAAAATAACCCTAATAATATAGTTAAATTAAATTAAAGTTAATCGCAAAAAATTTCGTATTTTCTAAAATGCTATTTCCTACCAAAACATTTAAGACTTATCAAATCAAAAGTCCTAGAAATTCTAGCCTACACCTTTTCAAGTCAAAAGTGAGCGAATCTATAGGCTAGGATCTTGAACTAAAAGAGTTACGGTATGTCAAAGACTGTGTGTTTCGTCAGGGGAAAAATCACATAAGATTGTGCAACAAAGTTATGAATTAGTAGTTATTTGATGAGAACCTATTTTTGCTAGATATAGAAAAGCATTGTTTGTAGTCATTATGATACATTATCAAAACATCAATAAATACACTAAAGTTGTGTGTATAGCAATTAAAATGTTATGAAAGGTCCCCAACAATAATTGTAAACTTTTTTTTAGCTTTATGTAAAGGACTGTAAAAAACACATTTTTACCACACAATAATAGAAGATAGGCCTAATGACTTGAAATATATTATCTCTTAAGATTATTAACTGGTGAAATATATAACAGGCTATTTATTATATCTGAAATACATAATAATGTCGACTAGCCCGTAAACTGATAGGTTTTACTTTTATATGCTATGATATTTTAGCACAGATAAAATGAAGGCATTCATTAAATACACCTAAAAATAGTATTTTCACGAACAAAAGTTCCGATTAGTTTTAGGATAAAAAAAAAGAGTGTGTTTTTATTTATTTATAAGCTTAAGGGGTTTCATTCGATTTTCTAATTAAATGAACACGTTTCGTCTCGCTGCCCCATTTAACCCAACACCCCTCCTGCTTTTAGAACGTCCGGTCCGCTCTGTGCAGGATATATCAATACATCTTCCCCCCTTCACATGCATCGAACAGGTGGGCAACAGCTATGCCGGGACGGATCAGCTGATACAAACAAAAGATGAGAGAGACAGAGAGCGAACACGAGGCGACTAGACAACTGTCAAACGGGGGGACAGTACCCAAGCACTTCTGTCAAACGCAGACGACACGCTTCGGTGGGGAATCGGTTTTTATTCGCTGAAGGAGTCTTTCATGTGTGAATTGTCTAGTGGAAAAACGTCTCATGATTCAACTCCATGATTAACAACCGGTGATAAGATACATTATTAAATTTAAATTTACAATCAGCTTATTGTCGAGTAAATTTTATTTGAGCCTTTTTTAATGTTTAAATACATCTGCTCAAATATATACTTTTTTATAAAAAAATATTCTTTTGCAAGGAATCGAATTAGCATTGTTGTAAATAAACTTATTCGAAATTTCAAAAGGTAAGAATGCACTTAGAAAATTCAAAAGTTAACAAAAGGGTCCAACATAATATGTATATATAATATAAAAATTATAGAAATTTCGTAGCTCTTACCTGTTTTTGAAGAGCCCCGGAATCTTCCGTTCTTTCAAACCTTTCAAATTTGAAACTGTTGCTGCGATACAATTCGTTATCGGGTTTCTTACCCCCGCACAATCGCCGCGTTATGGCACGTGGCTTGAACTCCATTATATGAGAATCTAAATAGTGAAAATTAAACACACGCATTCTTCTGGGTCTACGAACAGGTAGTTGCCCCTGATCGTTACTGGTGTTACCCTCCTCGGTCAGCTGTTTCTTGCCGACATAGCATGCACTGCCATAACCTTCACCCCCGCCCACACACACGGTCTTAAAACTCAAATAGTCGCACCATTGAGGTCCGCCACTGTCGGGACTAGAATCGTTGCCACCGCCGCGTGAAACTCCTTCCCCGTCGACGACGGGCTGGTTTTCCGAATCCGCCACTTTTTTACCGTGCAGACCGACCCGCTTGAGCATCCTCTCCATCATGCTTCTACTGAAAACAACACAAAATGACTGGCACTGCTGTTGAGAGTTGAGCGGTGGAATAATGAACTAGGTGGGACTTGTAACGGTGGCTCGGTAGGTGATGAAAGCGCGGGAGTGGTGGGAAAACCGAGAATTACGTAGCTCATCACCATGAAATAAACCCCAAAAGGTTCATAATAAAACATTATTTTGTTACGGTTTAAGATATTTTTTAAAATGGAAATATCCAACGTTTGCAATAATAATTAATAAGCCTGAGACTATTATTACTCGTGGTGAGATCTAATACAAAACGCAATTTAAAACGCCTACAGTGTTGGGATAATGGTATTGATCCAATTTATTAAAAGGTTTTCTGAGTTTTAATCCTCGGAGAAGACTTCTGTAAAATGAAAGATCAAAGTGTGGCTTATTCTGTCGATAAATTCACTCACCAGATTGTGCGAGATACCGCACATGAGTAGAGTAACCTCGATGCGTTTCTGCGTTCCTAGAATATATATATTTATAATAAATATTTTTATGATATAATTAATTGTAATCATATTATATATTTTTTTGTGATAAAATTAATTGATTTACAAATTATATATATATAATATTTGTAAATAAATTAATTCTGTAATAATATATTTAATAATAGCTAATGTTTAGGTAATATAAATTGTCACTTTATATTGCCTAAACGTTAGTTTTTAAGGTCTCTTAAATTTGAATTCCCGCCAAAGCTTACGATTATTTTTATTAGAAATTACTAAGAGTTGTACAATTTTACAAAACTTTCCTCTTAATTTTTGTGATGTTAAAGCTATTCTGATTTCATAAATGGTTGATTTATAATTTATTTAATAGTATAAATGGACTGGATTAATTTTTAAAGTTCCAATTTCTTATAAGATTACATTGTAGACTCTGACGTCATACCCCCACAATGGCATACCGCGAGTACTCATTATATCTAGGTTATTCTACACATGAGGTTTTCCAAATCCAGTTCATTAGTTAAAAAAAATTGTTCGATTATGTCAATTCGTCCATACAAATTTTAATTACGCTATTAGGGAAGTGATGGGGAAGCTAATATTGATAGGATATGTATCCACATTTACATGGAGAAAGAGTGAAAAACCTTCTTCAGGTATATTGCAAGATTCAATCCACGACCTGCCCATCACTGGCAAAACAAACTAAACTAGCCCCATGGCTTCTTTGGTGTTGACTTACAGCTTTGAAAGGTTACCAGACCAAATTATGTATCCCTACGCCGAACCATATGATTTGCAAAATCATGTGTTTAACAGCTGTCACTTCTGACGGTCAAAATTTAGGTATATACCTAAATGTTGATTGTCAGAAGTCAGCTGTGAGTTGTCAGTCAGCACCAAAGAAGCCATGGGGCAACTGTAGATGAGCTTGAAATATAGGCTGCGTGCCCGCCGATGTGGTTCATAAATAAATCAAATTGACATTAAAACTAATGTGTCGGTTTTGGGATTAGGGGGGCCTTAGGCTCTAGTTCGATTACAGATGATTCTGGCAAAATGTATATATTTGTAAACAACAAAATCCATAGTAAAAATCTGACAGGCTTACAGCTATCCACTTTTGGAAGATATTAACCATACCTAGGAATAGTCAGGGTCGGACCTGTCCACTAGGCGAACCTAGGCTGTCGTTTCTTAAGGTCGTTCATTTGCTATAGCAATTTGGGGTACGTACACGGTGTCAATGTACCCCCACAAAAAGAAGCTACAGGGTGTTAAATCTGGCATTCGTGGAGGCCAGAGCAACATTGGCAAATCCTCTTGTTCTCCGCGGTCTTTCCATCGTCCCAATTGAGTTGTATTCAGGTGTCAGAATACGCTTACTGTCTACACCACTCTCACTACAGGCATTTGGTTTTGCACCATTACTTTCAAATAACCATGTATTAAACAGAATGCAACTGGGGTACAACTTTTAAGCGTCACCTTGAGTGAAACCTTGGCACCGGCCCCGGAAATAGCACTAATACTTTAATAAAATACTATTATGGTTGAACACAACTAAATATGTATTTTTTCAACATTTCTTCCAACAAAAATTATACAACATGGGTTTGGCAGGCTAATCAATTATTAACATCTAGAAGTGCCGCCCTTAGCAGCCGCAGGGCCCTGGGTGAACTTCATTTGCATGACACCCAGTTATTTGACCCCCCCCCCCCCCCCCAACAACAAGATAGTCTAATTTGAATGTATTGTCTCTTAAAATCATTTCT
>CABFOW010000075.1:330154-458542 GCA_902141385.1 Timema californicum | reverse complement strand
CTTTGGGTGAAGCCCCGTTTTTTTCCCCCCCCCCCCCCCCAATAAATTTAAGTAAATGTTATTACAGTAGTTTGTACATATATACCAATTTTCAGCCTCACAAGCTATCAGGGAGATGTCCTAAAAGGTAAATACATTGTAATAATGAATGCTAGAAGGAGTGTTTTTATTTATTCATAAGGGTTGATTTCTCCCTAACGCTTTGCTCAATTTTCTTCTCCAACAATCTTGATATGTACAAAGGTACAACAAACAGGTGTGCCAAGTTTAAATTAAATTGGCAAATGTGCTCTAAAGTTATCATGATACATTCCAACACAGCAAACAAATGCTAATCGGTGGAGTTAAAACAAAGAGCTGCCTTCATTTGTTTGATAAATCAAATCATATGATTTTGTTTTTACACTGACAATATTTTCTAAACCACTTATAAAGGGAGCCTACTATATGAGTGTACAAGCAAAAATTTTCCACTCCAACCTTTTTCTTTTTACTTGTCGGCTATGAAAGCATGGGGTCCCCCAAAATCATGGGGTGCTGTGCAGATGCATTTGCACAACCTATAGGTGGCCCTGGCCATAATATCTAGGAGTTAATGCTGGTTGTTTAGTATTAGTTGTACTGCCCTAGTTAATGTTGATTTTTTAGTTGTGCATGTTAGATACATATCAATGAGGCACTAAAAAAAAGTATATAAGCCCGATAGGTAAGTTTTCTGGTGCAATATCAAACAATCTAAGATTCAGGGCCATTAAGCACATCTACAACCTAGAAATATTTATTCTTGACCAGTTTGTTTAGTTTAATGTTTGAACCTTTTGGGAACATCGAATAATTATTTTGTTAATTTTATTGATTGATTTATAGCTAAATGTATTTCTTTTTGTAATTTAATATTTAATCAACATTGGTGAGGTAATTGCTTTAATTGTTGATATTGTTATCAATATTATTCAATTCAAGGTATCACATATTAAGTATATTTTAATTTCGTTGCTGTAATTTATTTAGCTAATTTATGTTCAAGCCAAGTGGAATGTCTTAAAACTAAAATAACATGTTAATAGTTAAATATAGTTGATTCACATTAACTTATAGCTTTACTGACAGGTTAAAAGTAAATTTAAAAAATGTGTTTCGAATTTATATACCTTGAAAACATAATTTGAAAAGTGAACCTCAGTTGTCAGTCTGTTATTTTATTAGTAAATCAAATTAGTCACAATGTTTGCATAAACCGTGATGTTTAAGACAAATATTCAGTGCGAAAAATCCTTTTATAGGTATCACGAGTCACTCTTATAGTTTTTGTCTTGACAAAATAAGGTTGAGTAGTTGTCATAAAAATTTGACATAGAATATTCATGTCCAATATACATGTCACTTTTTGTCTCTGCGGCTATTTAATTTTGGAATTTTCTGGGTGTGTTCATAAATAAGTTGGAGTATACATTTTTTATGACTCATTTGTACCACCACGCATGAAAGCCATGTTTGATTATGACTTGATGGCATGGGGGGAAAAGGAAGTGAAAGATGGTGGAATGAAATTTAGCACGGCAAAGTGTGAAGTGATGGTAACGACAAGGAAGGAAAAGGCCTAAACAAGCTATACAGTTGGATGGAGTAGAACTATGAAAAGTACAGAACGTAAAATATATTGGAACGTGATTGAGGCAAAAGGTGAATGTAGAGAGGATTTAATGAGAAGAGAACAGCAGGGAAAAATGTTTTATAGGTGTAGGAGACCTGATATGAAGAATAGAAGTGCCCTTTAACATATACAGCATAAACATAAGACATTTAATGTAAGCGAGACAAGGAAAGTGGAGGTCAGGAGAATGAAGTTTGTGAGGAGCATGCTAGCTGTCCAAGGAGAAACAAGGTTAGGAATGAAGTTATCCGAGGGAGAGTGGGGGTATAGGGAGTATATAAGATAGTATGGGCATGTAATAAAAGATGGAAAAAGAGAGGATACCAAATAAAATGTTAGAAATAACGTATGTAGGAAAAAGACTACAAGGCAGATAAGAGTAAATGTACAATTGAGTAGAAGAATGGTGGAAGGATAGAAGATGGGGGCATTTTACTTAATTGACTTTGCCACATGTTGGAAAAAAATGAAGATAATGTGTACAATGTTTATCCATTAAGAGATTACTTTTGTGAGTTTAACAGGAATTTCTTCTCTTCCTCTTGATTTTTGCAACCCATGAATGCTAAGAAATTCCATTTTACATACAGAAACTTCTTTGGGGTCAACTAAGACAACACTATTATTAGGCTTTGCATATCTACGCTTTAGAGGATTTAAGCTGAACCTCCCATGTAAATACCCTGTTTGAATATTATAACTTCCTAGAGCCCAAAACTGTTTAGCCAATTTAGAATTTCAGTTATTTGTACATAACCATAAAATGGTTTTAAAAATTATGGTGATATGCAGCATTTTAATTTGATATTGCCCTGTGATTGAGCACTGTTTATAATATCTGGGTTCTATGATTACACGTGTATGCCTTACTACGCACTTGTTACCTTATATTTATTAAATGAGCAAGGCTTTTAATGTTGCACAAGATTTATTTAGTACTTATTCAGTACTGAAAATGAGATACAAAACAATAGTTATTATTAATTCAGTTATCTTTTCTGTGATATTACATGTTTCCGTTCTGAGTAGTATGTGCTGTGTAGATTTATATTACTACTACTACTACTACTACTACTACAACTACTATGGATTCATAAGCACAAGCGCCTTATATGACTTACCCCTTGTCATCAGTATCAAAACTAATAGAAAAACTCCTGGCAACCTTATGTTGTGAAGGCTGGCTTCCTATTGGGTAGAGGGAGCCAGCATGTCTTTTAAAGCAAAATATATTGAAATTATATCTGAAAATGTGTGATTCTCCATGGATAAAGTATTAAAGGGATATTTAAGATGTAGTTCATTAAAGAAAAATACACTTCATCCACAATTTTTTTTTTAAATATATGAGGAGTCCAAAACAGTATTATAAAATCGTCAACAATTACTATGTCCAGCTTGTGGTCATATCAGTTGAGTAAAATGCTTCTACTTTCCTTTAATGCCTTCATTCTTCTACTCTCACTTGCACACTTTCACTTCCCTTGTGGTCCCATTTGTACATAATTCATTTAGCATCCTTTCCATCCGTCTTGCTTCCTCTATCTCCTGTACTTTCCATATCCCACTCTTTCCCTGATAACGTCATGACTTTATTGTGTTTCTCCTTTTGACAGCTAATATGCTTCTTACAAACTTCATTTACCATGGCCTCCCATTTGCTAGTCTCTCTTACATTAACTGTCCATATTTCTGCTGCATGTGTGAAAACACTTCCTTACACCTTTTAAGGGTACCTCTGCTCCACAGCAGATCTCTTGCACACATATGGAACTCTCCCTGCTGTCCTCTTATAATTAGATTTGATTATTTATTTTGTAAATATATATATAGGATAATACATATCAACATAAAATTGTTTTTGAAAGTCTTTAAAAAACTGAATATTATGTTGATATGTTACAATTGTATCCATTAGATCCGATTGTGATTTTTACAATTTCTGGGTAATTAAAGCTAATTAAATCATAAATTTTACTAACTTTTTGGTTAATATAATTGTAATGTCTTTAAGACATGAGTGTTGAAACTATATTATTTTTTTAATAATGTTTATTAAAGTGTTATCTTTAATTTAAAAAACAATATTTCCATTTTTTTTATCTAAAGTATTAACACTTTTTAAATAAATAAAACCAAGTTTGCAGACCCCTAGTAATAATACACTAAGATCTTTTATTGAAAATGTAATAAATCAAGGAAGTTTTTTCTTAGATGGGTTGATTGGTTAATGGTTTCACACCTTACCTACACATAAATAAATGTTAGATCCTTTTCTTTAGCCCACTCATATATCTTTGAGAAAAATCTCTTTACCTTTGGGGAGGTGGTTTGTAATACATATTTGGAAGGAGATAGAGGTGGATAGAAAATATGTAAAAGGAAACAAACACAATGTGGATTTTACAACAAAAATAGCTCGGTTCACAATTTACATTGCTGCCACTAAATAAAGAGGTAACTTTATTGGTTCCTCTTCAAGAAACTCAATTGTTACCGCCCAATCCCCCAAACTAGGTTTCAGACTATAGGAACTCATCAAGGAGAAGTTCAAGCCCAGTGGTTTTCCTTTAAAAAAAACACACATTTTTAATGCAGGCTTTCAACTGCCCTATACCTGCAATCTTCCAGAGCTTAAGCTCACTTGCAAATAATTATTGGTAAAATGTGGGTTTCCTTTAACAGGAGAGGGCCGAATGTTGTGCTAGTTTTAAGTTGGGTGTGGATACAATCGGTCAGTTTTAAAAAGTAGACCCCAAAGGAATAAACTCTTGCAAATAGTCATTAATATTAGTTACCTTTTATTACAAGTACCCATATAATTTGACAAATTGGTAGATTGGTCAATATTCCCTACCTCTTAGTGATGAATAATAATAAAAAAACAAAAAAAGAACACACTTCTAAAAGCTAAAACTATGAATTACACAGCAACAAGACATAAGTAAATAAACCACATATGTCATGACAGAGCTATTATACTCATTTCTCTGACCTGTAAAAAAATAGTGGACAAAGGAATTTCAGGACATCTAAAAATTCCAGGAAGATTGGAAAAATGAGAAATTTGCTAATAATTCTCGCTTTACATGATGCGTAGAAGCACTAACAAGTGTCCCATCGTTCTTTAAAAATTTCCTTTTTTCTTTCCAATTTTAGGACATTATGTTGCGCATTTCATTCCTCCCTGATGAGTTATGATCAGATGAAACTTAGGTCTGGGTATTAGGCGGCAAAAAGAGATTTTCTTCAAGGGGCATTCATTACCTCTTTGATCAGTGGCAGCAATATAAAATGTGCTCTTTACATTGTAAACACCATGTTGTGATTGTTCCTTATTATATTTTCTAACCACCACCCTGTACCCTCATCCAAATAGAGCTATTAATGCTTTATGAGGTAATTATATTTTATTTGGAAGAAGGTACAGAAAAGGTGGAGTTTATCCCTTTAAATGCTCCTATCTAGATGTCCCATCAATCTCCACAAATTTCCCTTCTTTTTTGATTCAACTTTTAGAAAGTTGTGTTACATGTTTCATACTTCCTACCGATAAGTTTAGATAGAATAAAACCTAAATCAGGGAATTGTATTAATTTTACATTCTTTGTTGTTTATCTTGTATAAAACAAATCACTTTAAAACAAAATTTGCATAGAAGAGAATGACAGTGAAATAAATATTTGCTGGTTTTTAATCACATTTATTTCCCTTTTGTATTAAAGGGTGTCATACAATTTCTTAAACTAATAATGCATCAAGCAAAAACCCATAAAGTTTGACATTAAACAACCCTTGTACATAGCATTAAACTATTTTTGTTTCTATAAGAGAACAGTTTCAGCAAACACATCAATAGATAATAGCTCATCATTCAGTAGAGGCGGCCCAATGGCTAAATGATTTAATACACGGAAACCAATAAAACAAGGTAAAATAAACTTATTAGTAAAAATTGAGTGAAGAAATCCCACCCAAGTAAAAAGGGGAAAGATGGGTACAACCTAATGCACAAAGGTGGAATATTAATTTATCTTGTCATCTATAGTAGAAATTCACAAATATTTAAACTGTTTTTTGAATCTTTCAGCATTGGTGTGAAATAAGTAACACTATTTTTTTTTGTAGTGTAATTTTGTCAAAAAAGTGCCAACTGTTCTATTGAGGTTTGGTAGTAATGTTTGGAAGCCAATTCCCACGGTCAAGAACACTTCCTACTCCTTTAGAAGAAAGATTAGTTTATAACAATAAAAGGAATTTTTATTCTCCAAGTAAGTTGTTTTATAGAAACAATAATGCTAAAGTATACAAAAGATTTTATTATGTGGCTTTGTCTGCAATATTACCCAAGAATAAAACATTTCAACTTTGTGCATTGGAGTTTAGCCAGCTTTTTTCCTTACTCCATTCATTTATAACAAAGTGGATTTTATTTAAACTTATTTTAAATAATGTCTTTGTATAATAATGTCGTCATTCTATACACAAATGAGCAGTCCCAATATTAACAAATAGAATGCAAAGTGACACACCATTCTTTATTACACACACAATGCATTTAGAAACAAAAGCTATTCTAGTAGTGAACATTATTAATAGCAAAAAATGATAAATACTAAAAAATGTGAGAAAAAAAGATAACTGCATTATAATTTAAGAGACCGATAAATGTAATAGAGTTAGTAAATATTTATAATACATAAATGTACTATTAGTAGGTAGAAAACATTAGAACATAAATATAAAAGTATGCCTTACTATTCACATATTTAACACAAAAAAATAAAAAACGTGGCCTAAAAAATTAGATCTAAACAGAAGGGAATAGTGCCTCGCACAAAATACTGAACAGTAACACAATATACACCATTTTGAAACAGTAGGCATAAAGATAATTATTTCTACCTCAAACAATTTTGTAGAGAAATGATTTACTAGTAAATCACAGATTCTACCAAAATGGGTATCACACAGATAATATAAGATACAATAAAGTGGAATCTATTGTTTAAATGATCGACACATGAAGTGCCAATTCTAGTGGATGAATATAAAGTTAAATAAACAGATCATGTTTATTTGCCAACTTTTTCAGTCTCCATCTTTTCAGCGTCTGTGTCCTTTTTGTCTTTCTTCCCATCGCCGACTAAAATAAAAAGTAGCATCACTAATTATTATGTTAAAAATAAGAAAAGCTGTCATAAACAATTGTTTCAGATTTAATTAATTAATTTCTATGTTCAATAATTGGGCAGTGCAGCCAATACTTAAATTAATATATACACCTGGAATCCAATAACAAAATATTACGTTAATATGGGTATGAAATTAAATATGGGCCGAATACACTACAAATGCCATAGTAGAATCTATCTTAAATCTAGAGATGGGACACTCAAATCCTATGGTATTTCTGAGGTTAAAATTATTATTATTGCGTCTTACTACCCGTTAGAGTTATACACACTTACGCTAATGTGTAAAGGTAGAGGAATTGAGATGAAATGGAGGACCTAAAGTTTAACGTGAAATCCGAACCACGGTGGAGGCCTGGCATTCCCCACATTCACAAATTGTGATCAATACACATCTTGTCAGAAGTGAAGTAAGGGTTTGGTAATCAGTTAAATCTGTGCCAGGACCATAGATTGAGCTCCAGACCCCCAGCACAGAAGTCTGACACCTTACCCGTAGACCGCCAGGTCACCCTTCAGAGGTTAAAAGATTTGTGTGGAAAATAATAAGACCTTTAGTTTTAAATATTTTATTTTGACAAAGTTTCGTAATTGTCAAATCAAAGCGAAAGGCAAAAAATATTTAAAGTCAAGTCGAAGTTTTCCAAGCTTCGCACACCCTTAATGGTTATTTAAATTTGCACAAAATTAATGAACAAATTATTTTTTAATTTGTTTTAATTTTAAAATGATAATATATGCCATAATATTTAATATGGTAAGACCCCTGATAAAGTGATTTATACTTGAATTAACTAATTTTCAATTAAACTTTTCTAAGCAAACCTTCTGTACAGACTACCCAACGAAATTAAAATTGGTCTAAGTTTTTATTTTATTAAAAAGTGGAATAAACCAAATGATAGGCATCAGTATGATAAAAAAATTATCGTCCTAGGCCTTAAAAAATGGGGGGGGGGGAAAGTTATTTTGGCTCTAATATGAAGATTCTTCAAATCCTCACACACTGAATAACATTTAGAATTTTAAACACTCATCCATAAAGGAAATAAAACTTATAATTCATCCAATGGGCACAAAATATAAATTATCAGGGTCATTTCTTATAAAGTGGTCCAAGAAATTCCACCCATTAGAATTGAGATTAGGTTCAAATATTACACACTACTTGTAGACTTTAATTTTCTGAACAAACTGTATTTTCACTTATGTTGACTGACCCTTAAAATTACAAAAAATGTAGTGCCTTGAAAAACAAATATGGGTGCTATAAAAAAGGGAAAAAAGAATAAGAGAAGAAAAAATAAATACATTTTGAACTACCAACATAATAGGGTAATCGAGGGGGGGGGTGAGGGGAATTTTTATGAGCCCTTTCCTATCGACCGACCCTTTACTATAGAACAGAGTATAATTATTTTAGTTGGCAAATTTTTATTTAAAAATTCACATATTCATTGAAAGTTATTAACATCAATTAATTAAATTAACTATGATTTGCAAAATAATGAAATTTTAGAGACTTGTATGATTTTTAAACATAAAAACAATACCTTCAGAATCATTACCCTCTCCACTACTGTTGTCTCGCCTGCGTTTGCGAGGGTTAAAACGATTTTGGCGAAACTTTGAAACTGGCAGGTGATCCATCCCCAACACCTTGTGAATCTGACGGAATGCCAAGAGACGAAGAGCATGCTGGAAACAAAGATTTATAAAAAAAGTTCAATATAAAAAATATATAAATTTGGAGGAAAAAGGCATATATGTGCAAATTTCTACACATTTAGATGTGGCATCAGAAAAATGCAAATGAACAATGTCTCAAAAATCAAATTATTAATTTTTAAGCCATCTGCATAAGTCTGCGTGAATCAATAATTTTCAATTCCAAATTCAATCCAAATCTTAGATTACTAACTCAAGTCAAATCCGAATCCGATATTTTAAAAAGAAAATGGTTCAAATCAAACATGTCATACTTCAAGCCTTTGAATCAAATCTTAATTAAACATGTATTATGAAATGTTAACAAATTTAAATTAATTTTATAAGCCCCGCGTGTAACTACCTATTCAGGTAATATGTACTAGTCACAATGAGTTAGTGATTAATTTAGAGGAAGTGTACCCATGTGTGTGTGTAGGAGAGTGGCAAACCATTTAGAGAAAACCTGCCCCAGTGCACCCAACTAAGATTTGAACTCCGACCCCCCTGTCAAAATAGAATATTAAATAGTTTGGCCAAATCCATTATTTTATGAATTTGAATCTACAATTTATCATCAAATCCCAAATCACTCATTCAAATTCAAATCTAAATCTTGGAAAAAATTATGAAAGTGTGAGGAAATATAACCAATAGAAAATACGAATAATAACTAGCTGTTAACATTCCTTCTTATAATCCTTTCATAAATTCAGTTAAATGTTTAAAAATGAGTTGGCCCAATGGCTAGATAATTTTATAGTAAAGGAGATTGATAGAACTAAAGAAAAAGGAAAAATAAACTACTAATAATAATCAAAATGGAGTAATCCATTGTTTGTGTTATTTGTACTCTCTTCTTTGTGTTTGATAAAAGCAACAATGCCGAAATATTATTTTGTGTTAAACTGTGTGTGCGAATATTTCTACTATAGAAGACACAAGAAAGGAAGATGTCGCCTTTGTGCTTCCTTTTTCTTTAATCTTGTCAATTTTCTTTATTATAAAATAAATTCAGTTATGAGTTAAATTACTGGCCCGGGATCTGATTTTTAAGTTCATCCTATTATTCTAATTGCTTTGGAACCAACAAAATGCAGTACTATAGCTAGTAAAAATCACTCATAATAATAAAAAAATTTTTTTTAAAGAATTTTAGTCTTGAATCCGCAATGTTCTCAAATATTCTTAAAGAATTAACACTCATTCTAAAGATATTAATTTTTTTATATATGTTTGGTTAAATATCTAATAAATTAATTAATAAAATTAATAATATAACATGATTATATATGTTACTGTCCAAACCTGATTCCAGGACAAACTAGATCAGGCTAGTCTAAATTAATTAATCCTGAAATGTTGGCCTAATTCATAGGATAAGCTAGTATGGCCTACCAATTTTACTAGGTCAAACCAGGGTTGGGTTAGGTTAGCAAACATTGTGCACAAATTGTTTATAATCAAACATGTCTAAGGTCGATTTATGTCATCGTCCAATGACATTTGACAAACTAGTATTACCAAAAACATAATTTTAGGTTTATCCTACAAGCAACAGTATGCATCAATTCAGCCTAGTCCAATCGAGTTTGTCCTGGAATCGGGTTTGGACTGTAACATGTATAATAGGTTTGTCCAATCTAAGAAAAAAGGTAATTTAACGAATCCAAATGACTAGATTTTTAATATTGTATCGACAATTTATTGCTTTACTTGTGGTCAAAGTATGGCATTGGCTAGTAGCCCCCTCTATTAGCTTCAATATTAATTAAGTATTCAAACAAGCTAAAAAGTACAGTGGTTCATTGATGGATAGCATTACAATAACTTATTGCAATGAAACGTCGATTTGAAACCGTGCCAGGAAATATTCATGCAAACAAAGACGTTTAGCGCCCACACCATTGAATGTGTTAAGAAAGTCGCAAGTTTAATCAGTAATGTTAATTAATGGATCTGTGCTAACTTCTTTAAAGAGTTAAGTAATTCAAATCTTTGACTTTTAAAATAGGATTTCAAATCAGACTACATCGAACCTGATAACTATTTGGATTCAAAGTTTTGAATCCGATATGAATTTTTAAAATATAATTTGGAAGCTGGAGAACGGGGTCAAGGTGATGGAAGGAGTAGATTTGAAAGAAGTAAAAAGCACCAAGTATCTTGGTGGTGTGATTGGCTCAAAAGGGGGACAGAGAATATATAGTGAAGCAAGCAGGGAGAGGTTTTCTACAGGTGTGAAAGAGACCTACTATGGAAAAGAAAAGTTCCCCTAAAGTGTAAGGAAGTGATGTATAAAGCATACATCATACCCATAGTACTTTGTACCTATTGGAAAGTGGAGGCCATGGGAATGAAGTTTGTGAAGAGTATATTAGCTGTCAAGAGGAGAAAGACAGTTAGGAATTATGTTATCTGTGGAAGAGTTGGGGTACAAAGAGTAGATGAGATATTAGAGTAAGCATGACTTGAGATGGAATGGGTATGTAATGAGAAAGGAAAAAGAGAGGATGCCGAAGAAAATGTTAGAAATGTGGGAAAAAAGACCGCAGGGGATGCCAAGAGATGGGAAGAAAAGTTAACATAAGGTTAGAAGAATGGACAAAATTAAAATAAAAGAAGAAGAATGGTGGAAGGATAGAAGAATAAACTGCCACAGACTGGAAATTTAAAAGTGCACACTATTTTGCAGCCAGTATGGTAAAAATAAATAAATATTTACTTTAGTTCACAAAAATTGTTATTAAAAATATATGTTTCACTTTTGGGTTATTCCTTTTACATGTTCATATCCAAGTGTCCATCCACCTTTCCTGAACTCTTCTCCAAATGTAATATTAATTTGCAATGACTTAACACCTCATTGATTTTATTCTACTTCGATTAGTTTCACGATATTAAATAGGATCATATAAAATCCTAATCGATATTGTTACTATCAAAGCTTCACAGATCCCTAGTCATTTAAATACATATACTAAAAAATTATTATAAAATGTTTTAAAACAGCTGTGTCAGAAAAATTGTGCTTAGTTCTTCAGTTCACTTTTTCAACCATACACACATACTTGAAACTTTCAGTATAATGTTCCTAGTATTTTTGCTAGATTTTGCAAAATTCCTCGTGTTTGCCAGTTTTTTTCAAACAAATAATTCCCTACATTTTCCCAGTTCTCCTGGTGCTTGCCAAGCCTGGTTTTATTGCACAATTGATTGTGATATATCCTTTTATTTTGATTTTGTGCAATAAATGGCAAAAGACAGCCGTCAATATTTCTATCGGTGAATCTACATGATTGTCAAAGCTAGAATTCGAAGAAAAGTCGAAGCAGGCATTTGTTTTGAAGGTTAGCCAAAAGTGATGCAGCTACACATGCGCCCGTTGTGTTTTTCTTAAAGTGATTACACATAAACATTAAAACCTCATTCTATGAGAAGAGACACACAAGTCAATACCTGAGCGGAAGCTGTGATGTCTTCCCTCTGCTGTGGCTGCATATTGCCTGCAGCATCCACAGGATCCTTCTCACAGGGATCCAATAGGCCGGGGCCACCAGGCAGGAGTATGCCCGATGCCAAGGATTCCAGTACACGGCGCAGAGACTCACCTGGACTCAACGGTGCACCCGAAGAACTGATCACCTTCTCAACCAGAAGCTCCATTGCCTATTAGATAGTTGTGTGTTAAATAAATAGAATTCAGAAAATGTTATTACACGAAAGGGTGATATAAACATAAACAAATGAGGGGTACATGACAGACTTAAAACTGCTTAGCACTGGACACCAGAAGAGCTGGTTAATTATTAGCTATCTATAAATTTATTAAATTAATATTGTTAGTGCCAAATATCTTTTATATACCAAAGAATTAAAAAGTGTATGTGTGAACAAAAATGGTGGGGAGAGAGGTTTGATGTTACTCACCCAACTATGAAGTGGTGCCCATGTGGGTACTCTTTGGCAAAGGTCCCTCAAAATTCTTATCACCATTACACAACTGGGTAGTCCTGTTGCTCTAGCCTGGATAAGAACACACAATATAATTGATGACATTGTTTTACACAAAAAGAATCAGTGAGCCAAGCATTCAGAAAAAAAACGAAAAAAAATCACACACACTGTGCTGACAAAATTCGCTACCTAACGTTCGTCTCGCGCGGAACTAAATAATTCGCCATGTGCATGCTAAACTGGTTTTTGAGACCGGGTCAAATATATTTCTATCCATTTATGATTATATACTTTCTTTTGAAATACCCCCATAAGATTTTTTCTGAAAGTATTATCTTACAAAAAAAAAAGACCTGAATATAGGAATTTTGAAGGGGAAAAATGATGGAATAATTAATATTTTTCTTTAAAATACAGAATGTATTTTGCTTTTCAATTTTGCCAAAAAAAATTTTTTTTGATGTCTAACATGCACACCTCACCACGGACGAACCATTGGTACCAACAATAATCTTTTGCCCTGGGAACAAAGTGGCGCCTGTCGGTTTCTTCTAAACTTTCCAGCCTCATGTCGAATTTGCTAACCCATTACTTGCATCATGAAAAATCAGATCCAAACAATTTCACCGATTTTTAGTAAATTCGTCCGAATTTAAAATAATGCAAACTGTTTCTTTGCTAGGAACACCGAACTGTTTGTATTAATAGAAACACACTTCCCCATAATTAAATGCCCACTAATTCTTATGGTGAAAACATAACACACAACAAAAGAAAAATATGAACATCCATTCACATAGCAACAAGTGTGGTAAATGTGAAAAGAATAGGAAAAAACAATCACTACATTGAAATTCTTAACTATAATTGAAAATTTATAGATTTAAAATCTTGCTAAATACATTGAAACAAGCAAAGTTGCTCTGATTTTTACATATATGTTGCTTTGTAATGAACTACACTAACAGTTAGGATGACAGGGCAAAAGTAACAAACGTACAGTACGTCTCTTCTCAATTAGTAATCTCGCTCAAGAAATTTTTCAACCCTCAATTTGACACGCTCAATTCTATTTGGTTGCCTCATCTTTCTACCCATTTGGTCTGAGCGCTCGTCTCAAGAGCCGATGTTCATGCAGACAAAAACAACTGGGGCCAACAGATTTTTCTTAAGAGATAGAATCTATAACACAGCTATGTTCAAGGGGAAAGGTGTCAATCCCATGTCGACTGTGGTACGTTAATCAATCCTGGAAGCTATGTGAAAATAGTCCAAATACCTTTACAAACAAAATTAGTAGGCCCCTTCACTCTGACTATTTGAAATTCTCATGTGCTGATAAAATCGGTTAGTTCAGAAAGTGCACGTTAAGATAATAAATAAATGCAAATTTAATGTCTTATACAGTTTGAACACCTAAGCAGGCTCAATTTAACTATATTTTAAATATGAATAATTTCTGAACTAATCAATACTTATTATAAAAAGCCAATTATTGGTTAATTTTATTATTTAAGTAGAAATAACAGTTTCCCTCAACATGAATAAATTAAGTTAAAGTTTAACATACTTTCATCAGAGAATTTCTCGCTTTAATTTTAATAAGGCAACACCATTTTGTTTCCACCACAACCCTGATCCCATTCATCCTTGATCAGTTTTATTCATTATAAAACGTTTTGATTAAAAATTTAAATCCAATTTTGACAAGACTCCATAAGCCTTTATTTTATGTCCCATTTCACCGTTTTATTTGCCACTAGGGCTTTATTAGAACATGGAATAACTTTTATACTTTACAAGATATCAGGTATTTGTTTTAATATATATATATATATATATATATGAAGCAATGGTACTTTAGTTACGAGCAACCGGGAGAGATTGAGAAACATTCCCTTAGTATGTTAAAACTATTATTTTCACAAACCATGTGCTATCAAACACATATATTTAATTGAGGAGTTAAGAAAAGGTACATTGATTTAGTTCGGAGAAAGCCAACAAAAGAGAGAGCCATCCTGTACCTCCATCACTCTCGCATTTAGAGGGCGTTGACATACACAAGGCTGAAAAGTATTATATGTTTTAAAAAAAATCTTTCTTTTAAATGTTGCAACAATTTTTTTATTATTATGTTTAAACGTCTATGATAGGATGGAAGAATTCCTTCAAACCTGGAACCACTTGGCATGCCTCAAAGCTGCCAGGGCATCCAAACATTTCTGCTTGTCGAGCACGTCTGGAGGATCCTTGTTGACCTGGGCCTGACTCACAGACACTGAGTCTAGTAGGGGTGTCAGGAAGTTGGAGGAGGAAGGAGAGAAAACAAAACAACAACAGCCGGTCAGTGTGTGCACAAGGGTGTTTGACCATCTAGGGGAGATCATATCACCCTGACCAACAAAGAAAACGGTTTCAAGTTGCAACTTACCAAGTACACACACGCATGCACACACACACACACATACATACAAATGAAGCAGATTTATAAATGTTAGGTTATGGTGTGATAAATTGTAGGAAACTGCTAGTATTAAAACTTCAGGTTTGGCAGATGAATGAGTTCAGGACATTTCTAACTTATTTTATACCCCTGCCGTGTCTTACTACCTGTTCAGGTTATGTGCCTAGACGATAATTACTCTAATGAGGTAGGGATGAGGAAGTAAGCATTTGAGGCAATATATTCGCATTTCAGCAGAAGGGTGAGAAAATTAAGGCATGGAAAAATAAAAGGTTTAAAATTGTTTCAAGCAGGTCATAATCTATCCAGATTTATAGGCTAGCTACCTTTATGTTTACTTATTTGAGCATGTTAAACTAAAATCTTCAATAACTCATTAATCTGATAAATCTATTATCAGAGGTCAATTATCACACAAGCAACATTAATATGGATCCCAACCAGAAACAATTATATAAAACTATAGTCTGTTGCGTGCTAAGTGATAAGCTTGTACCAGTGAAAGCTAATTTTAACACGTGTCAGCCATATCAAGTGAGACCTTAATTATATAGTAAAATGCATACATTTTAGATTCTCTTTATTCAATTAAAATCAAAACTTGAAACACCTACTTAAAAAGACTTCCTAGAATGAGTAAAAAAAAAAGCGGACAAAAATTTAAGTGGAAAATCTTTTATTTAAACCTTGAAATGAGGGGGTAAGGGTGCAAACAGTAAATGTAATTAGTCTAAAAATTTATATTTTTTAATTAAAATTTGCATTTATAAAAAGAAGTGTTCCTTAAAGATTCAATTTCAATTTGATATGATTCATTAAATGAATATAATAGAAGTG
Organism: Timema californicum; assembly: GCA_902141385.1. Taxonomy (NCBI): domain Eukaryota; kingdom Metazoa; phylum Arthropoda; class Insecta; order Phasmatodea; family Timematidae; genus Timema; species Timema californicum. Next base: position 442,725 of record CABFOW010000075.1, on the reverse strand, counting down.
TGATAAATACACTAAAAGTGTGTCAAAAATCTATTTAATCAATATGTTGATACCACCTGACACCAAAATATTGAAGGGTCTGGAGTCCATTCGCTATAGGAGTGGTGGTAGGTGACAGCAGACGGTGCAAATATTGATTAAAGAAAAAGAATAGTTAAAAAACTAGAGAGGGGTCGAACCCACTATTTTACAAATTTTCTTCAATTTAACCTATGTATCCTAAATCCAGGGGAAAATTATGACAGTTGTTTGTTACCATCAATTCTATGGTGAATAGACTATTACTGTGAATAGATATGTTTTAATTTTATCTATGCTTCATTTTCTACCTTGTAATATTAATGGTGTTTGTGTATTTATTTCTTAAATTTATTCTAAATTATTTCAATATTATTAAAAAATATTTGTGCAGCTGGTAAATTGCAACTGTGAAACTGTTTTCCCTTCTCCCCTATGGTCAAAAATCCTTCCAAATGATCCCTTGTGCTGTCACTTATGTTTCCCCCATCTTGCTGGCTGTGAATGTCGCTGACACACCTAGAAACCTTAGCAGTAAACAACAGGCTCATGAAAAGAACAAAGAAAGTCAATTAAAATATAGGACAAAACTAGCAGTTCAAACATTTTTCAAAGTGAAAACAAGTGCAAAAGATTGAGAGTTGAAAAATAAAACCATCTCAACAAATTGGAAAATAATTTATCCTTTTCGTGGCCTGGTTTCAAAACTATATGCTAGCCTGATTATTAAAAAATATCACTAATTTATTCACCTGTCACCAGAGTTGCAACTCAATAATAAACCTCTAAATTTTCAAGGTCTACCAGGCCTAAAAATTTAAAATGAATCTTTTAACAAATAAATTATGGCTTAAAACTCTTCTGAAGAAAGCTTTAAAGTATTGTTGAAAGGAATTGGCAAACACAAAACACTCAATGAAAGAATGATTAAATAATTGTTGTCTTGAATTATTAGCTACGCTGTGTTAATCCGACACTTCAGACTTTCTTCAAAAAATACAAAATTACCTGTATAGAGTAGCAACCCCGTTTAGTTTTAATTAACGCCAGGCTAGCATTTGCCATATTAAGTCTCAAAAAGACTATTCCATCCAGGGGCCACTATAATCCTGTTTAAAGTCACAACTGGGCCCCTGGTTGTTTAATCCGCCTTCCAGGAGTCCGGTGTGAACCCCAGTTCTTACCACCGCTCACAGGCTCCTGGGGGACCAATAATGGCTCGCGCATCACTGGTGATGTCAATGTGATAGTCACAGTGATGTGGGGTTCCTTCACACCCATCACCAGAATAGCAGCCTCGTCAACCTTGCGGTGAACCTTATAGGTCTCCTCGGGGCACACAATCTGGGGCAGGGAGAAAAAAGTTGTTTTAACCATTTACCACTAAATAAACATTAAAATGTTAAAAATAATTATATATTTTTTGTCACCATATTAACTATTTATTTTGCAAAACAAATTTCAACTAACCTAAGCTTATCGGTAACATACCTAGATATTTAATAGACTATTCCCCTAAAATAGCTGTAAATCCCACCTGCAGCTGTTTGGGCAAGTTCTCCGCCACCTTATTGAGCAGAGTCCTGGTGGGCTTCTCGGCACACAACACCACAAGATTAACGGCTGTGTCCCCATGAAGCAATAGTCCCTTAGCCAAAACACCTACACGCATCACTCCCTTTAGCACACGGGGAACTTGACTGTCGTCCTTGTCTCGTTGGAAAGAAAACCTGTTTACAAAGAACATAGTACCTAAACACAATCATAATAGAAAAAATAATTGAATACTGGATGTAGCTGAGGAAATAATTTTAGGGAAAAAACAAACCAAAAATAAGTTTTCCTTCATAGCAATAAAATAGAGCCCTGTAAGTCATCATTGAACATTCAAACTAAAAGTATACCTACATTTATGAAGGTAAAAAATAAATAAAATACTACTCACAAATTTCCATCTCGACCATCTTCCTTCTTGCCAACATCTCTGGATTTATCCACCTTGGTGGGTTCAACCTTTCCCTGTGGCACAGGAGTGGAAGTTGCAACAGGCTTTGGAGTAGCCGGTGGTGTAATAACAGGAGTCTTTGCTCCAGGGCCAGGAGGTCTAGGCCCTGGCGTCTGTACTGGCTTTACTCCCTGTGCTAGAGGTGGGCGCACACCCTAGACAAATAATCAGTTTTTTATACTCTCCGAAATATCAGAGGAAATAAATAAAGCACTGGCTCATACGTCGCGCAATGTTTTTCTCTTGAAAATATTCTCCAATGGGACCAATGAATTATGTTTACTGTAGCCAAATGTTCACTATATTCCATTCACCGTAGGAATTGACTTCTGAAAGGTCTTTTTCCCTACCATATCTACTATATAGTAGGATATTGGTAGGAAAAAAGACCTTTCAGGGAGTAATTCCTACCGTGAATGGAATATACAACTGAGTTCACTGTAAATAACTTTTTGGATATGGAATGTGTTTGTATTGGAAAGAAGGGAGGAAAGAGATCATTAGAGTAAATAAATATCACTAAAACATTCAGCTTAGAGTCCCTTCCTCACACTAGAGTGTGCGCCAGAACTGGCTGCTCCTCTGTTTCGCAAAGTGGGCCTTAAGGCCCATTCCTGTCCATCCAAGAGCATGCACCTGTCCGAAGGGGCACTACAAAACTTATCTCCCTAGAGACCTTACTTATCACCCACACATCTCCTTCAACGAATGATCCAAAAGCAACTGTATGCATCACTCAAAATGACGCGGCTCGCGAGGGGGGTTAAAAAAAGGTCATGCAGCATCTCGCCTCCAGAGCCGTCTCCCCAAAACTATCACTCATCCTCCAAGTAACGATTCCCCCCTCCTAGAATCGCATCACACATTTATTTACACATTCAATTATTTTAGTCATATTATGTTCTGACTATATTTGGGCCCATACAGTATATTGATGAAACATTTTATAAACCCATATTATACACTTTTTTCCTATAAATTAAGATATTTGTTTTTTAAATTTACAAATATTGGTCCTAAAAAACTGTATCATACATTGTTTATACTAAAAATGATTATTTTAAAGCTCTGATCATAACATCCACATTTTAACCAAATATTTAGAAGTAGAGAAGAAAAGAAAATGTTTAAAAATTCTAAATGATATGTTTAATCCCTGTTTGGGGTTTGTTTGGTATGTATGCGATGAGCCATATTTTTCTTTTTGTTCAGCATATCACAGAAGTCAACATCATTAACAGTTTCCAGCCTGTGGTCAGATTGGTTTATTAAAATTCTTCCAAAATAAATAATTTATTTAATAAAATTCAACTTTCTTTGGCTATACTCTAGTTACTATTATATAGAACAAAACTCCCAATGAAAGAAAGCAAAGCGATTACCAGTCCAAAATAATAGAGAATAAGATGATCAAATAAGATTTGAAAAATAGTTGGATATAACTCAGAATATATTTTTGGGAACTAGATTCTCTTCATATATTGTTCAAAGCGAGCTAGGTGAATCATCATTGTTACATCCAAACTAAATACAGTGGTGTCTATTAAAATAAAATGAGTCCGTTCAAGGAAAATAATAATGGCTTATTTGATTTAGCAGAATAAATAAACACTAAAAATGAACATTAACTTTATTAATGTTATTTCACAGGTCAGCAACCTACGACACGTGAGCCAAGAGAGGCAGACGGAATGATTTTCAATAGCAAGCTGAGCCATTTGAAGAAAAATTATTCAAAAACCTTAATTTTTTTAATCAAAACCATTGATGTTAGTAACTTAAATTTTGCTAAAGATATTTATAGCTTTTGTATTTATTTTGATTTCTATGAAAATATGAAATATTCAAGAAACAGTAGTTATAATTTGACGTATTTGATTTAGAAACATGTTGCAACTTTTAAATTTTTCAAGATCCACTTAAATTTGTTTTAATAGTTGTACTATTTAATTAGTATAACATAGAAATGATTTGGGTGGGCTTAGATTAGTTGGCACATAGCAATTTGGCAATATTTCTTCGGCACAACACTACTAAAAGGTTGCTTGGCCCCTGGTTTAGAGTATAAATACAACCCTTACATGTCTCTTTATATGGTGTGTGGAATACATTCTGGTAATTCTAAGGGGACATAAAAGACGGCTGCGTTTTATGGTGACAAAGAGGTCGGGGCTTGAGTTCGTGTTGGGTGTGTATATGGTTCTCTTACTTTAGTTAAAATTATTTCTCAAGTTTTCTCCATGCAAATGCGGGTACACATTCCCGGTTGAGTATACTGATGATGGTTTATCTGAAATTGTTTTTCCTTCAACTTCCACACAAAGGTGGGTACACTTTCTAAATTACAACCTACCACATCCTTAACACATTATCGTAATTATGACATACGAGTATAGCCCGAACATGTGAATCAAACTGACAAAAGAAATAATATTAATAGAATAATAAATTGGAAGTTACAAACAATGATCTATTATGATAATAATAAACTTATTTGTAATCTTATTCTTAACCCTTTTACATTAAGGTACAACAAAAATAGAATATAATTCAAACAAATCAATTCAATATAAAATAAATTTAAAAAAAAAAACCTTTATTAAATTTTCCTTATTCATACTGCCCATAGCGGTCCTATTTTTTTTTAAATATCCCATTACACTAAAGGAAGTTTGATATAGTTTTGGTCAAGACGATCCAGTTTATCCTGATAAGCATGAATAGTTAATCTTGGGCTGTGTGGTATCAGAGTCAAACGCTACTCTTTCTCCAAGTTTCTCTAATTTAATTTAGATAGTGTAAGATCAAACTATCTTTATATAAACAAGTTAGTCATTGTTGTTCCTTTACAAGTGTTCTCTAATATATTGTTTAATTTCTTTAACAAAATTCAAATATAAGCACAAGAGAAAGTCCCGTTCCCTTACGAGTTAAAAAAAGAGAAAAGGCCTAACATGATTGTGTGCCCTAAAATTCAATTACTGTCACATAATACATTATACTACCATAAAGCCACATGGCTGACTGACTCACGAACATTAATGGTTAACTACTTTGAGGTGAGCTAAAACTTGAAATTTAGCCAACTTATAGCTTCTAGCCTATAAGTGATGAGGAAATTCCAAAAAGTAAAAAATATTTTTAATTTTTAACCCCCAAAAAAAAGATTCAAAATGGCGGAGCAACTTTAAAATCAGTACGGACCTTTCTTTAGAGGGAGGTCTCTTGTGGCAAAACGGTAAGACCAACTAAAAAAACGGCTCTGGAATTGCATTAGTTTATATCCACTTGCAAAGAAAACCTACTGGGGGTTTGGAGTTGGAGCCCCAACTAGCTAAACGAGTTATAGAATAAAACTGATATAAATATCCAATCGAGTTATCTTATAATAATAACCCCGGTAATATGTTGAGAAAATCATACTTATATTTATATAAAAAACAGGATTAAAATAATGATTTACTTGCTATCAAAAAGCGCATTTTCCAATAAAAAAGTCATTTTCTTATTTAGGAAAAACCACTCACAGTGCACCCGACGGGGATCAAACACTGATCTTCCCATCCTCGGCAGTCTAGCCTAACATGAGACTAGCACATTAGACCGCGCAACCACTGAGGGGGGTATTTATACTCAAAGAGTTGTAAGTAAAAGGCTATCATCGTAAATAGAAACATTAGTTGACCGGGAATTCTCTTCTCCCCCTTCCAATCATGGCCAAAGTTTCTGCACCTGTTGTATATTTCTAATAGTAAAGTCACTCAAAGAGAGATAGGGAGGTGGTGAGGGAACCTTAGATTAGTGTTGCTCTGGGAGAAAACTGCTGAACTATGTGTAACCAAATAGTTGGTTACAGTAATTTTTTATATTGGGCCTGGACATTATTTTTTTTGGAAAATGAAAAAAAATTTTTTTTTGTGATTTTTAAAATCTCAATAATTCTTTTTAAATTATATGTTTTTTTAATATCAATTGTTTGGATTGGTTTTATTTTTTTCAATATTTAGCGTAAAATTTTTAATTTTAATTGATGGCTAGACAAATATTTTTATTTCTTTCTCTAAATATTGTTAATTTCTATAAATGGAAAGGAAGAGAGATAAAAAAAAACGCTAGTGAATTGGTACTATAGTTTTTGGAAAATCTATTCCTTCAGATTAACATATAGTTTCAAAACGGACAATTTATCTCTCGCCGACTCTTAAGACCCCAAACCATAATGTAAGAGACAGTTGGTCACTCCCTTTACCTAAAACAGAACAGCTTGGGGAGAATTTTAGGTAGTTCCAAGTCTCTCGGCAGAGGGCTATAAAAGTAGTCACATAATTTTTAAAATAAGGAATTTTACTGACCATGTATTATAAATATAAATTGATTCATTTCTGACAGAGAATTTATTCGCTTCTATCAAACACAGATCAAATTTGGAAAGTAGCATGTCTTCCCCCAGATGTGACCAGCTATATTAATCAATAATTGGATCTAAAGTTTCAATTGGAAACCAATTTGATTTGGGATCTATTGGTAGATGAAGTTTGTGAGGAGCATGTTTGCTGTAATGAGGAGAAACAAGAATGGGAATAAAGTTATCCAGTAAAGAATACAGGTACAGGGATTACATGACAAAGTAGAGGAAGCATGTCTGGGATGGTATGGGCATGTAATGAGAATGGAAAAATAGAAGATGCCAAAGAAAATGTTGTAAATGAAGAATGTAAGGAAAAAGAACGCAAAGGACACCAAGAAAGAGATGGGAGGGCCTTAAAATAGTGTGTTTTCAAGTGAGAGGAGATTAATGGAAGGGATTAGAGGAGGAAGAATGGTGGAAGGCGAGGAAGATGGAGCTTTTTGGAGAAAATTTTCTGATCTTGATGGAAAAACAGATGAAATAAGGCAGTGTTAAAATCCATTTGACTTATGTTGAAACAATACCAAATTAGGCTCAAATAGAAATTAATGATCTCGAATAATGACATACCGTAATGCAAGTATAAAGAAGGAAATCCGATAGAATTGTATAAATCCTTGCAGCCTGAGCAGTTTCCGTTTCAAGGAAAACTATCGAGCAAATTTATATAATAAACCATTTGAAAGCCATTCTAATAATGGTCACCTCAAGTTTGAAGCATAAGTTTAGTAATATTTTGAAATTTGTTAGTTACAATTGAAATCTCCCATTGCTAGAGTAAATATGAGTGTTTCTTGAATATATGTAGTCCTACCACCTTTCTTTGTAATTGTTACATTTCTCTTTCTTTCTGAATAATATAATGTTGATTTTCCCAAAAATATTAAAGCTATTTATCCGTTTTTTTTTAAACTTTGGCCCGCAAAAATGTGTAAGCTATATTATGTGGCCTGCATACCAAAAAATATGAAGAACTATGTAGAACAAAGAGACAATTCAAATATAATTGAAAGTATCACATTAGAACCTATATAGTTAATAAGATGTGCAAATTATACATACAAAAGTTGGACATAACTCAGAATACATTTTTAGGGAACTAGATTGTTCTCTTCATATATCTGTCAAAGCGAGCTAGGTGAATCATCATTATTACATCCAAACTAAATACAATGGTGGCTATTATCCAAAACGACAAAACAGTATGTCTGTACAAAATAAGTGTCTTGCCTATGTTTAGAAAAACAAAACACAAAAATGAACTCACTCAAATGTATTAGTGTTAATTTCAAAAAAAGTTTGGAGTAGTTCATATTTATACAACCTTTTCTTATCTCAAAGTTGAGTGTGTAATACATTCTAGTAAAACTAGGATAAAGATTCTTTGTTATATGTTTCACGATGAAAAAAATATATTTTTGAATATAAATTTAAATATACTGTATAATCTTTTTAGAATATTATGGAACTATTTTGTCCAAACCAGATAAATCAAATTAAACCTTATATAATCTTGGATTAAATTTTGTTTTTAATGTATCGATTGGCGCATTTGTAGCTAGGCTATACGTATTGATCGTCACCGCCCAATCCCCCGACCTAGGTTTCATTCTACCGGAACTCATCTGGGAGGAATGTGAAACACGCAACGCAACTTCCTAAAAGAGAAAATCAAAAAAACACAAAAGAGGAAAAAAAGGAAAACGGTAAAGAATAATAGAACACATAGATAGGAACAAATAAATAAAAGGTTGAAAAAGGTAATAGAATCAATGTTTTAATGAGCTAGTAATTCCCCCAAATAAGTCTCCGTAGATTTAATTACCTAACAAGAAAAAATAAATATCAGAAGTAGATAGAAATTTGCAATGTTTCATTTTTTGATTATTGGCCCCTAATGTAATAATTCAGCAAGGTCACTTCTCCAGTTCCAATTCCATTCCTCAATACAGAACTGCACATGCTTCTAACTATAAAGGCTTTCACTAGATAGTCTAGTACGGCTGGTTACAAAATTTATTTCAATTCCATTTATAGTCCTTAAAAAAGTGAAAGTTTATACTTATAAATGAAATATAAAATAGTTAAAATAGTATTTCTAGTAGATAAATAAGAGCATCAAAATAATATTTCTAGTTAACAATATGGTATAATAAATAGTTTTTTAATTAAGTGTGTTAACTTTGGTAAAATATTTATTGCAATGTTGATCGACACTGATATAAGACATTAATTCTATAACTAAAGAGCAGTTACCCGAACGTTTTAATATAAGTTCAAAAACAATCAATGTGTATTCACAAGGTCAGATTTTTAATTTAACAGAAATTATAATTTAAAAAAGAGACAATAAAAATATTTAAAATGGTGGTTGAGTATATACCAATTCTTCTTAGCTATTTTTATTTTTAATGTCCTGCCATGAAAATTCAATTTTAATCCAGGGTGTATTAAATAAAACTGATAAAAATGTTGAATTAATCTAACAGTAAGTGGTTTTAGAGTTCTAATGTGTTATTTATGTGAAATTATATATTGATGTTAATAATTCGTCAAGTTACCAAATGATTTTTAATTGAAATTATCGATACCCAAATTGAATAGCCCATATATACCATTATGTTTTAAAAATTGATATGTATGTACAGGAAGAAGCTTGAAAATGATTAGCCTACATATTTTTTGATCTCGGAACTTCCAGAGATTTAATTACTAGTTCGGCTCAAAGCTCAATGAAATAGAGCAAACCGATCACAAAACCAAAATAATAAAAGTATTATATCAAGAGCCTAGTTAATAAGATGATTAAATAAAATATAAAAATAGTTGGATATAACTCAGAATACATTTTTTGGGAACAAGATTCTCTTCATATATCTGTCAAAGCGAGCTAGGTGAATCATCATTGTTACATCCAAACTAAATACACTCAATGGTGTCTAGTATATAATACTATGTGACAAATCACTTGATTTCTGTTTCATGGTGTCTACTCAACTTGACCAATGAAATTACAGATTTTCCCTGATCAGTATGTCACACACACCCTTCTACCCACACTCACACTTTTTTTTATTAAACCTTTTAAGAAAAATGAGTTTTAAAATATAAATAGGCCTAGACATGTTTATTTGTAGGTCTAGTAACATAGTTTGCTAAAAATTATAAAATATACTAAAAACAAAAACAAAAGTAGTTTGAATCACATTGTGATTTAATGATTATTATAATTCATATTTTGAGTAAAACAACATTTTCCCAGAATTTGTTTTTGTAATTTACCAAATTCCCGACTTATTACAGTCTTTTCCTGACCACTTCAAATTCCTGGCTAATTCATTTTCCCGGGTGTTTGTACAAAATAAATGTTGCCTAGATTTAACAAATAAACACAAAAAATGAAAGCACATTTATTAATGCTATTTCAAAAAAGTTAGTCTTGCCACTCGAGTCAACAGGATATGTTCAGAACCAGATGATTTAACTGAATATTGTAAACAACTCTCCACAGCTTTCCAAAGCAGAGGTAAGTCCAGGCCTTTAATAGACAACCAAATCTAAAGAGCATTCTCTGGGTTTGACTATGACCCTCCAAAAAAATTGAGGACATCACTCTCATAACACAATACAATCCTGGAATACAGCGTATCAACACCAAAGAATTCCTAACCAGTTTCACCCAGACTCAAAACCATCTTAGTTCACCCCCAAGATTCACTTTCAAACGGTCACCCAATCTCCACAATATTCTAGTCCGTCCAAAACTTCCTAACCCCAAGAGACTGAGAAGAAAAGCAGACTACCAAAGGTTCATACCCCTGCGGTAGCACCCGTTGCAGCACATTTGGAATCAACCTACCAGCTAAATCCTTCAATAGCAAAGTAACTAAATTGGAATACAAAATCCCTGCTCATTACAATTGCAAAACCAATAACTATATATATCAACTACAGTGCAAATCATATGATGCAGAATATATAGGCCTTACTACAGGTTCTCTAGGACAGCAAATGAACAATCATCGTTTTGACACAAACCACAAAGAACCGGACAGGCCAGTACCCACAATAAGGACTTACAAATTTGCTACACCACAAAACTATTAAGAGCATTTCCCAACCTGTGCTACAATTCTCAACTTATAGCGTGTGGGAACTGCCCCACCAATGAATTACCAAATCAAGATTACCACCAGGCCTCAACAGAAGAGTTTCTTAGCTACTCTTCCAATTTACATTTTTCAAATTATTATTTTAAAATATCGTTTTCATTGATATCAATATTTTTTTAAATAGGTCTATATAAATACTAACCATAGACACAAAATCTATCTTTACTCCCAAAAACAGTTGGCACAATGTGTTTCTAACAGTTTTTCTTTAAACTCAAAATGGAGTAATCCAGTGTTTGTGTTATCTGTACTCTCTTCTTTCTTCTGTGTGTTTGATAAAGGCAACAATGCCTAAATATTATTCTATTTGTATTAAGTGAGTGTGTGACTACTATAAAAGACAGAAGGAAGATATCACCACTGTGGATTGATTCTTCCAACATGTTTCCTCTTTCTCTAAGTGGGCTTTCTTCATCAAATTTACTCTTAGTAGTTTATTTATTTCCTTTTTCTTTAGTTTTATTTATTTCCTTAGTTATAACATTATTTAGCCATTGGGCCACTTCATTTTTAAACCAAAAAGGTTTGGAGTAATTCATATCCATACAATCTTTGATTATTTCTTAGGTTGAGTGTAAAATACATTCTAATAAAATTAGGTTAAAAACTTCTTTGTTTTATAATGTTTCATAAATAAAGTATTGTTGCTAAAGTGGTTAATTGACCTTTTAAATGGAAACTGTTGTCATATTTTTTTTATTTCAATTCAAATTAATGAGCGCTAAAAAAAATCCCACTGGCCCGAAAAACTTATTTCTCTTGATTAGTTGAGATTGGTACAAGATAAAAGCGATCCAGCTATCGTCACAATTGTATTTACCCCCCCAAACCTTTGGAAAGAAAAAGAAATGTTTATAAAACCTAACATTCTATTATTTTATTTATTACAAACTGTTTTTGCTCAATGCACTTTATTTCATATATATATATATATACAAATAAGATATAAAAAATAGTTGGACATAACTCAGAATACATTTTTTGGGAACAAGATTCTCTTCATATATTGTTCAAAGCGAGCTAGGTGAATCATCATTGTTACATCCAAACTAAATACATTAAGTAACTTGTCTAGATTTAGCAGAGCAAATCTACACTAAAAATGAACAAAATCATAATGTATTAATGTTATTTCAAAAAGGTTTAGAGTAATCAATATTTATATTTTATTGAGTCTAAAGTTTAAGTATTCCTTGTTAATTGTTTCATCATGAAAAAAATATTTTTTATTTAGAAACAATATGACTTGAAAAAAAACCTGACCCAGGCCACAGTTATGGATGTAAAAAAAAGTTATAAATCTACCACCATATAGGTGAAGTTACATTTACATTGCCTTAAAGAGATGTGATGATTATGATTATGTAGGGCCAGATGAAAACTTAAGACCTAACTTTAGCCTACTTATTAACCAGATTATGGTGACTACAGCAACAATTCATTTTTGGGGAAAAGTGCCCACAATACCACCAGGAAATGAACCCAAGATCAATAGATTTATTGTCAGGAACACTGACCATTATACTAAGAGGTTAATCATATGTGAACATATTATGGTAAATAGTTGGAAGGTATTATAGGCAAAAATAAAGAAAAAGCCCTTTCATGTGAAATTGTAATTTCCCACTCATCAACACAAGAGTGAATAAAATTGAAAACAGAAAAGGTCAAGACTTTAGCACGTACCTGGAATCCTGGTCTAACAAGAGGTGCACCAATTTGTGGTCTAATTGGAGGAGCCCCTGGCTTAGCCATAGTAGGCGCGGGTGGCCTAACAGGTCCCTGGCCTGGCTTCACAGGAACAGTGACGGGCTTGATTACACCAACAGGAGGTTTCACAGCCCCAGGAGTTGGCTTGGTAGCGCCAGCCACAGACTTAGCCGCGGCAGCTTTAGCAGCCGCAGTTGCCTGGTCGGCCAGGTGGTCAGATACAAACTTGAGCGCCTTTTCCGTGTGAGATACAATCCTTTGCACTGCCTGCAACTCATCTTCTTTGGGATAAATTTCAGCGTGGCGGGCAATAACATGGCGATCATCTGAAGAGTCCAAACGACGCATCGGAGGTTGAGGGGGGAAGAACTAAAAAAACACAAACGAGTAATAGTTAGGGACATGCAAAATTCACATTTGCGATAAAACAATTTTTTTATGAATTCTACTGTTTTCACATGAATAACGCGAATTTAAGCTGTTTTTCTGAATAAACAAAGTTTCCTTGTAATTAAGCAAAAAACACATCATAAAATATAATTTTCAATGCAGTAACACTGGTGATAGCACTATACCAGGGCTGCCATTTATATGAATTGTATCTGTGTTTACTGATTTTGTGGATCACAGGAAAAACGGGTGTTTTCAGGATATTAAGGTTTTTTTTAACCTTAAGTTAGCATTGAAAATCACAATTTCTACTTTAACATTACCATACCTAAATTTCAATAGATCAATTCTTTGTTTATAGCATTTAAAATATTTCCTGCTATCTCCAAACAAGGACATTAATATACATGGACTCTGTTACAGGCAGTCATGTTTGGCAAAATTATTAATTTTTATTCCATTATCCATATTTGATAGTAGTTTAGTCTTCTATGACAATATGTTTTGGTGTTATTATTGTTTGGTCTAAGCCTAAGTTTATAATCGATTATTTTTAATATTGTTATTTGTAAGACTCGAAGGTAATGATATTGATATATTGAGTTTGATATTACTAAGCGTGAAATGTTTTGTGCGTATTTATATTTGATTTTTCTCCGAATATGTTAATGAATAGTTAAATACACAATATGAAAAAAAAATGTAGATAGTTTGATCCTAGATTTATTTAATGAATACTAATTCGACTCGTATTTATGTAAATAATAAGATTGCTTTCAGCTATAGTATCATCGCTTTTCGCGAAAGATAAAATCAGTTTTCCCCTAAAAATAACCTCTTTTTTGCATGTCTCTAGTAATAGTATATATACACAATATTTATAAAATTTACTTAATTATCGTAGCAGTTGAATGTATAATTTGAAACCAATAATAAAAATATATAATTTGATCAGCTAACTTTAATTTTATAAAACACAAGGGTTACATAACAAAGTTTGTCTAGTAATCAAATTGAGATGAGTCAATAGTAAAATCTAAATCAACACAATAAGTAAACAAAGGGAAAATGGCACTAAATGGCTGTATTAAGCTAAAAAGCTAGAGGAATGATGGTGGAGGGATAGAGGAAGATGTATCTAACTAAACTGACCCGGCCACAGGCTGGTAACACAAGATAATGTGTAATAGAACCCTCAAATAGGTGTCCTCAAGTTTTATCTAAACAATCGGAATTTTTTTTAAAGACGTTGAAAGTAAAATTATCAACTAGCTCATTTAAACGAAGGCTACAAATATTTACTATGTGAAACCACCGTAAGGCCACAATTTTAAAGGGATCCAAATTTCACTCACCATAAGAGGTGGTACTCCGGGAGGACCAAAAGGCCTGGGTGGGGGAGGGGGCAATGCTCTTGGATCTCGTCCCATTCGCCGACACCATTCAAAGTATTCCATTTCCTCCTCATAACGACGACGTTCCTCCCACCACATGCGTTCTTCTTCCTCAATCATTCGTTCTTCATCCAGACGCCTCCAGTACTCATCCCTAAGTTGTATGCGACGCAAGCGATCTTCCTGGATTTTGCGGATTCTTGTTGATGGTTTCACATCTACTATGAGCTCAGGATTCACTTTCCTCTTAAACTGTAGCCGGTGGCGCCGACCCTTCATGTGCATTTCCTTCGCATTTGGGTCATTAAACTTGCATTCACACAGTTTGCAATTGAAGTTGACTACCTTACCTGAACACATTAAGCACACACTTTAGATCAGCTTTAAAACAATGATTTAGTACTCACCAGTAATTAGTTCAACATTTTAATTTCTAAAAATGATTAATGCGACAGCTTTTTAACAGCACATCGTAATACTATTTTCCCACCATTTTTAAAGCCATTAAATGCATTATATCATAGATATTTTATTGTAATAACATGAATTATCGACTTGATCTTTTATTGTGGTACTTTTCTATGAAACTATTACTATTGAAGTCCAACTTATTTTTAAAACTATGAAATTACAATGAACAAAATTGTATATCTGGTTGAAGACAAAATTAACCTTTCAATGGCCCACTTCGCCCAAAGTCAGAATGAAGTTGCTCTATTAGTACATAATAAATAACACTTGTAGATATATTAAAAATAGCATCTCTCTTTCTTCTCTCAGCCAGTTTTAACAAATAATTAAAAAATCTTAGTAATAGGAGATGTGTAAATTATATGATCCGCCTAAGTTCAGTCAGTACCGTGTCTGCCTATTGAGCTAAGAGTCCCAGGTTTGATACCCGGCATGGTCGAAAAATTGATCAATGAAATACGGGTTACCTTTAACATTGATAAATTAACGGCCGGGGATTGGATGTTGTGCCCGTCCTTGTAATAAGTTAGATTATAAGGCCTAGCCGGCCGGTAGTAGAAATCTATGGGTTAGGGGGTGAGGTTGGGGAAAGACCCAGGTCATAGGCCGGAAACAGTAGTGGATGTAAAGAAATCATTTTAACATTTGGAAAGCTAAAGGATATGGGGTTTTTATGATTACTTTCAAAGTGAATTTATTTTCACACATAAATATTTTTTAAGTGATTAAAATTTAAGGGTGTGGCCTATAATTGGGGACGGTTTATTTTAGGGTCAATACAGTAATATTAGGCCTACATTTTAATTAGTATAATAAATCAAAATTCTATAACTCCGTTGACAATAAAAAAAGTTCCTACTTGTCAATGAAAACAATACCAGAACTGTCCCTAAATCGGATCTGAGAGCTAAGAGAGGCTAGTGAGGAAATGAGTTTTGACATTCCTAAATGTAATAAATAAGCTCACCATCTTCATTTTTAGTTTCTTCGATGTAGTCTAGACCCACAGGCTGAACATCCCTATCGGCAAAAGCTTGCTCAGACATTGTCACATCCTCCTTTGGTTCAGCTTTTATTTCAAGCTTGATGTCATTGTTAACTCCCACAGTCCCAAGTGAGCCTGCTGTAACAATCGTTGCGAGAATGTCTAACAGTTTTAAAATAATAAAACAAAAGCAAGTGTCTTATAAGGGACACTTGGTAACCATAGTTACGTATGCAGCAAAATCTGGACATTGTATGCAAAAGCAACAGGGAAGGAGATTCCTAAAGGGGTACTTTTTGTAGAATGATGCAACTGTACCTAATAATGTCAAAATAAAGCCTTGAGTATGCCATATACCTTCAAGCAGAAAACCAGAATTCACCCAGTCTCCACACTTTGCAACAGAGTTAAGATACTGCGTATTAAGTGTTTGACTTTTCTACACCACACATAATTCATGGGTGACAAGAATAAATCAAGGTAAAAGAGTACATTTTTAATCAATACAGTTATTTTTAAATCTCCCAACCATGTAAATATGTGAAATAAATTATCTGGCTGTTGTGCCTGTCCTTGTCTTAAGTTGAATTATAAGGCATATGAAGCTATGACAGGCCTAGCAAGGTAGTAGTGGATAATACATGGCTTGGATAAAAAACAGCAAACTAGACCACAGCCGAGGAACTCTTATGGATGTTAAGTAAAACATGTATCATAAATTACAGATCTAGACCCCAGGATGGGAACTCTTAATGAATGTTAAGTAAAAAATATATAAATTATATAAGATGGCTTAGATGTTAGAAATATTAACCCAGTGGCGCATCCACAGGGGACTATGGGAACACCACCTCCCCCCCCAACCAACAAAAAAATAAAGAAACAGAATGAGAAGAAAACCTTTGTCAAAGAACTGATGTGTATGTTATTTTGAAAAGTACCCTTTGAAACCATTTATTTTTAAATAGGCCTAATGTGAATTGATTATTTAATGCTCCTTTTATTTTAAAAATCTGAAGCTTTTACAAAATTGTGTAACTTTTATTTGGAGCGCTCACGCTCACTGACCAATCATTGTGATCTATACTTCTCAAAGCCTCCTGTACAGGTGACCGACCAATCACAACACATTCCTGTGCTGGCTTCTGAATATTTCGAGTTCCTTACAAACAACCATTGCATCATAGGAAAAAGTTCCTGAATTTTATTGAATCATGAAAGGACTAGTTGAAATTGTGAATTTGTTGGAATCTGTTCCTTTTAGGTTTGTTCTTTACTAAGCAAAAGATTTAGTGTTGCCACAAAACTCTCACCTATTCAATAATTGAAGTATATAGCCTATTAAAACATAGTTTTCGCTAACTTTTGTATTTCCATATGTAATTCCTCCCTGAAGTGCAGTTTAAAATATCCCCCGTCCCAAATAATCGTGGGTGCGCCAATGACCCATTGGAAAGAGATCAAGAGAAATAAATATCTCTAATAAACACACTGATCTTAGAGTACACTATAGCATGTGTCAGAACTGGCTGCTCCCCTAGTGGGCCTTCCAGACATGTCCTTCAACAAATGACAAAGCAATTATTTTCAAATTGATATGTTTGGTATGAACGCATTTAGCCATAATTTGCTATTTGTTCAGCACAGAAATCACCAACATAAAGAGTATCCAGCCTGTCGACAGGTTGGTTTATTAAAATGATTAAAATAAATCATTTACTAAAATCCAACCTTCTTTGGCTATACTTTAGCTACCAAGTTGTTGAACCAAACTCTCGATGAAATAGAGTAAAGCGATCACAAGTCCAAAATAATAGAGAATATGATCAAATAAGATTTGAAAAATAGTTGGATATAACACAGAATACATTTTTTGGGAACAAGATTCTCTTCACATATCTGTCAAAGCGAGCTAGGTGAATCATCATTGTTACATCCAAACTAAATACAGTGGTTTCTATTAAAACAAAATGATTGGAATAAGGTATTGCTTTAGTTCGGCCTATTCGAGGAAAAAAAACTTGTTTCTGCCACAAGATTTGATCAAAAAACAAATTGTTTCCCTTTGTTATTTCTTGAACACACGGTCGAACATTATATAATGGATAATATAGCATAAGCATAATACACTAAAACACAGCATTAAATTTTAACGAGATGGCAAATGTTAGCCTGGTCCTTGGTATAACGATAAAAACAATCAGGCAACTTGTGGCTAACACATGGCATCATGAGTAGTGGGCGACTTGACATTTGACACGTTTGTGTTGTTACGACACATGGGAAATTCATACAACATTTTCATGACTTTATGACTAAAATATTGAAAATTCATGACATTTCAAGGACTTTTGTTACCTTTTCAACCAGTAACTTTTCGTGACTCTGGTAACTTTCATAACCCAATAGATATCCTGTATCAGTATAAAAACAATATATATTTTAATCTAAATATTAAGTGTCATTTTTTATAATTTCTCATTCCCATCCCAATATAAAAATGTCATTTCAGTCCATCCCTACCGTTACTAATAGTTTATTTTTCCTACAACAGAAATGATTTTTTGCGCATATTCATAGGTCAAATTTGGCTAAAGACGCACAGTAGAGTGGTGGAAAGACATTGAGATTTTGTATGTATGTTCAACTGTGACAGACGGGTTAAATAGATTCACGGTGTGTACTAACTGAAAGAAAAATGTTATTTTGACTATCGTTAATAAAAGTGACTTTTTAGATGAATATGTATAAGTTCCAGAAAGATAGATATTTGAAGATTTTTTTCCCCATTTTTCCTGGACTCTGATCACTATTGACATTTCAAACATTTAAATAAAGTTCAGTTGTTAGTTAACCAAAGCAGTGGCAAAGGGAAAGAAAAGCTTATAAAGTCATCACATCAAAATCTACATTAATTTGTTTACCATACTTTTTATCAAACTAAATTCTATTACTAATAAAACTCAGTGCCACAATGAATACCCCGCGAGTAACCTTGGAGGGTACACGCACAACTGCTCTACGACAATAACAAATGTACTAACCAGCTACAAAGTTGATCTTGGGAGCAGCAGTAATGGTCTTTTTCACACCACCAGCCATGAGTGTTGCCGTTTTGACAGCCCCACCCACCTTAGCTGTTGAGGTGGTGGATGTGGGTGAAACAGCGGTGGTAGCCTTGGTGACACCAAGAACCACTGGATCTGTTGAAGGGATAGGCTTGCCAAGCTTCGTGTGTAACTTTACCACCTGGGAGGAAATAGAATTGCGGCTATTGCAATGAAAGTGTGTTGTGACCAAATTACAAGATTTTCGTGGAGATGTGGTTTTTATTTCAACTCAATGATTCATATTACAATTAAAGAGCAAGAAAAGTGAGATCCACTGATGAAACACAAAAGAGAGAATTAATATGACCTTATGTAAAATAAACTTGGTTAGAGCTCAATAGGAAACATTTTTTAGCTAGTCAACCTTTCCCACCGATTCATTCATTTATATAACATAACACTGCTGTGTAACGTATAAATGTATACAAATATTTATCAAATAAATATATTAATACATACCTTTTGATGCTTAGCTCCTCTTATGTGAGCCGCATATGCATCTGACCCTGTGCAAGTAACATCACACAACTCACATCGTAGAGCATTACCCCCACGAGCGACTGGGGCAGAACCTGCCTTCAAAGCAGACTCTTTTTTCTTGTGCTTCTGTCCTTCAAGATGTTCCCTGTATGTCTGTGGCCCGGCACAACTAATCTTGCAGACGTCACAGTAGTGTAACTGCATTGGTTTTGGCGGAAGCTTGGGCTTCATACGGAAATTGGACATTGGGCCCTTTTTGTAGCCTTGCCAGGAGCCAGCCGGTTTGCTGGTCGCAGTGTTGGTGGGTGTAGCTACAGTGGTTCCAGTGACTGTTCCTGTCTGGGCTTGTTGGGCCACATACATTGTAGCAGCACTGTACAGTGCAGCGTCATAGCCAGAGTATGTTGTGTTCGCAGCAACTGCAGTGGCTAAGGTAAGGATAATGTGAATTAAAACCAAAAGCCCGGTGCAATTGTGACAAAATATTTATAGGCCTTCATATCAAAGAAATAATTGATATGAACTTTAAACTTAAGTAATTGAATCGTCTACTTTTATAAGCTTTGAAGCTAAGACAGGCCTAACAAGCCACTACTGGAAAATATATGACTTGAATTAAAAAAAACTGACCCATAGCCACAGGCTGGAAACAGTAATGGATGTAAAGTAAAATGATTTAGAAGATTATTAAAAAAGGCGATGACTTAAAAGGATACAAAAATTATTCCAGTTCAATGTTTTGAATATTTTTAACAGTTTTGTACCCCTTTCAGGTCCAGTGATAATAAAAGTATCCTTTAAATTTACTCATTTAAAAAAACCACAAATACCTGATATTTTGTAAAGAATAAACCTTCGATAGCAAGCTAAGCAAAGCCATGACAGAGGGAAATATTTATCAATCTTGTAGCCTCATTCCTCACATATTCCTAGAGTATATTCGCCATAGAAGTGTTGGTAACTGACAGCTAGTAGAAGATGTAAAAATGGTTTAAAGATAAACCTAATAAAAACCAATTATTTATTTGTCGAATCCACTACTGTTAACCAGGACAATTCTGATCCCCCCTCCCCAGGGATAACAGTGAACCTTGGTGTCAATGCTGCTTAAAACACCTTGATTGTCTCCTTCACGACTGGTTTGAAAAAAAAATTTAAATCTATGTGTAAAATTATGACTGGCAAGAAATATGAGCCAAAAAAAAACATTCTGCAGGCAGAAGTGGTAAGAGGTGGTGGTACAAGGGAGTAAAATATGGTATAATTTACTTATTTAATAATAGTTCGCATTATTTCATCCAAACAAATTTTTCAAATAAATTTTTTTAAGGCCCCACAATTATTTTACATCCAGGTACCTGTGAAAAAATGTGTTTAACATGTTTTGTTGATTTGTAGATTAAATGTACCTAGGTACAGTATTTCTTCGATTTTAAGATAACATCAATAGAAAGACGCACCCAACAGAAAAAAAATTGACGTTTAAGTAAAAAGCTAAAATATTTTATTTATAAGAAATATTTTTATTGTAGAATTAAATTTACTAAACTTTAGTATTTTTTTAATCAGTAATGTTATTCTCACTCCCTTTTGAATCAAAATCAGTATCAGTCCGATTCTTCTGGGCAATCTTTATCTTCACTGTTCTATAGTATATCATCTTCAGAGCCATCAAAAGCAATGGTCGAAAAAGAAATGATTCTAGGACGCCATCAATTTTAAGACGCACCCAATTTTAAAGATGTTCAAAGTGGAAAAAATTGTGTCTTAAAACTATAGAAATACAGCATTTGTGAAAGAAAACTTTAAAATGTGTCATCTCCAATGTCATTATTATTGTATCTTTGTTAAGTCATGGGATTGCATTCAACAGATATCGTGAAAACTACCTTTGTTTCTAATGAAACTGATGTCTTCCTTGCAAATTTTGAGGCTGTCGTGGCAAAGCTTCCACCTCCATATTGAAAGAGCATGGTAGAAGTTTTAAATACAAGTTTCAAGGAAGAGTTCAAGTGAAGGAGATCTTTTGAAAAAAATGAAGTTGAACATTATGACTTTTTTTTGTCAGTTTTTTTTACTTCTAATAATTAATATACATTTTTAGTTACAACTGTATCAAAATTTAAAAAAATACCTTCTTATAGATTTAAATTAGTTTAATTTTATGAAATAAAGTTTAATTTGTCTGTTGAAAGGAACAGAATTTAATTTGTAAGGCCCCTTTTAAAAGAATTAATTAAATTTTCACAGGGTGAGATATTTCATTCTCGAGGGGTCATACATAGTTAACTTACTAAACATCAACATTGATTAATGGAATTCTGAACTGATTTGTGTGTTAAAAACAATTGGGGGTCAAAGTTACACCAAACCCCTGATGACAATGACCCTCCACCCATCTTTTATTTCCACCTGGGTAGTCTACAAAATTAAAAAAGATTTAACCAAATGAAATGAAGGGTATTGTTAATACTAACCCATATAAAATATTTCTTAGCAATTTTTTTTATTAAATAAGATATGTGATGAAAACCATAAAAAGAGGGTCATTTTTACAAATCCAAATCTACAATTTATACATGAATCCCTAGCAGTCACCTACCTACATTCCTACAGCAGATGGACACACAGAAATGTACAAAGTATTTTTTACATTAATAAAATAAAGTTAGTTAGTTATGTCATCAGCTATGAGAGATATCTTACCATACGCAGAGAGCTAAAATTGGTAGTGTTCAAAAATGTGCACCTCAAAGGTAAAACCTTAAATTTTATGTTATTTTTTTTACTAAAAACTGGTTCAGATATAATACAAAGATGTATTTTGCTGTTTGAAGCAAAAAGAAAAAAAAGTGTTGCCAAATGTAGACAAAAAATTCACTGCGCAGGTACCCTGGTCAAAGACGTTCTGGTTTAAAAAAATCCATGTGATACAAGTATTCAAATAAAAAACAGTAAAGTTAAAAAAATCCAAAATTAACTACCTTTTGTAGTGTTGGTGGTTTGTGCTGCAGCAGCGGTATACCCTGTCGAGTAGCTAGCTCCCTGTTGTGTCCCCTGAGAGGTATATGCTGTGCTGTAGCTCGTAGCCTTGGGGGTGGCCGCAGGTGTCACTTGACGTGTCGTTGCAGGGTAAGTACTTGTGGTACTGAATGCCGGCTTCGAGGCTGCGTGTGGGGCAGAGTAAGGATAACCAACATCTGATAACATAACAGTCCAGTCATGCAGTGTTGACAGACAGAGAGAGCAAGCGTTATCAGGCACTGGGAGATTTCCCTTTTCTAGAGACTACTTAACAAGAAAACATAACATTATTAATCACATTTTATCTTTGAAAATAATCGATAAAAAAATGTATATAAGCATGCATAAGTTCCACTTGCCATTTTTTTAAGTCATACTAACAATTCAACAAATCAGAGCAGAAAATAACCATACTTAAGAGGAAATAAAGAAGGAACAAAACAATATAATTAAATTATACATTAACAGGGTTGATACACCGTTTTGAAATTTTCCCAAGATTCCAGATTTATCAAACCAAATATTATGCTTTTACCAGTATTCAAAGCTATAAGTAAAAAAAAATCACGCTAAAAGAATAATTTAAGACAAACATGTTGATAAAACTAGTGTAAAGGTTGAGTATTTTCATAAAACAAACTTTCCTTTTTGAGAGTGTATAAACCCTGGATAGCTTGAAACTGTCTAGATGTCATGACACAAACCTTGGTAGTGGGTGTCAGTTGTCGAGTATGTAGCGGCAGCAGCTGCGGCTGCCGCAGGTTGCTGATAGTAAGTTTTGGTGCTATCATAAGCTGTCTGTGCCGTGCGACCGTAACCATAATCATATGTGGTGGCAGTAGCCGCAGTCCCAGCACCAACTGTACAGCACCAAAAATACATCCTTTTTATCCCAATGTGTTTTAGCACCCATGGGGGCTAAGCATATACATTAAAATTAATACTAGAGAAGTGCTTTGAAACCAACCTCTTACTCAATTTCGCTTACAAAGAAAATCCGAATTCAACAATCAAAACTCTACACCAATATTATTATTATTATGAGAACACCATCTTACTCCCTGTCCGGGTTATATGCACTTAGAGCTAATGTGTAATGGTGGGTAGGGTAATTGTGAGGACTTAAGTTTAAAGTGGGATCTGAACCAAGGTGGAGGCATGGCATTCCACACATTCACAAGTTGTGAATAATACCCGTCTTGTCAGAGGTGAAGTAAGGGTTTGGCAATCAGATAAATCTGTGGCATGACCGAGGATTGAACCTCAGACCCTTAGCACAGAAGTAACACACTACCCCCAGGTCACCGTACTTCACCAATAAAAGTTAATTATTGCCGTTATGAGCTGTTATGCATAGTACAAGACACTAATCATATGGAAAAACTCTTAGGGTAAATGAATTTTAAGTTGATTTATCAGAACTAAACTAAATATTTTAAACAATTGTGTAATACAACATTGAGTAATTTTAGTACATACATTTATATGTATAATCATAATATATTTAAAGCATAAAACAAACAAAAAAGATTCAAACTTTAATTTGGCTTCAAGAATATTTCGTATATTTGAATAAAATTTGCTTCAAATTGAAAAAGTGGATGTCGAACCCTCCTATTACACTAAGTGAATACAGATAAGGAAGGTAAATTTTAAAGAGGTACCTACATTTACCTGAAACAATATTGGGAAATTATTTATGGGAAAAACACCCTCTGCGTCCCAAGTTTGATCTCCCCTTCACAGATAGCCCTAGTTAACACGAGAGTGAGGCGTCAGACCATGTGACCACCAATGCTGGCGAATACCATCTGATTTAGTTCATACAGCTCAAAGCACTCGATTAAAACAGAAAATGAAAAGATAAAAAGTTAACTCACCAGCATATGTCCCAGGAGTTGTGTGGGTTGCTGCTGTTTGATAGGCCGCCTCGTATCCTGTTCCAGGTCTTTGGGCGGTGTATGTTGCCGCAGTAGCGGCCGTTGGTGTCACAGCGTACCCAGTCTGGCCTGTCTGGTACGCTGCTGCACCTGTGGCACTGAAGCATATAATAAAACACATGAATTTTGCAGAACACTGAAAGATTAATTTGCTAAGTGATGTTATCACATATCACAGAATGTTAAAAACCACAAATCTACTTCCTAAGGTGATGACGATGTATGTGTCTTTCTTGTAACTTTTAAACTTATTAATTTGATTTTGAATAAGCTTTGTACACACACAGTCCTTTTCAACATCTTTGTTTCATTCTTTGTGTTCACAAATACAATTTATGTAGTAGATACACCACTAGGCTGAAAATGCTTGGTATTATGTCGAAATAAACACAGGGAAAAAGCGCATGCCGAATATTTTCAAAGGAATAAACAAATGCTAATGCAAATAAGCAAATGTGTGTCATACTGTGCCTATTGCTCAAGATCAGGTTTGAGATATATTTAGACTTGCAAATAAAAGTTTTGCACTGCTACACAGTGGGGAGTTTTCCAGAGAAAATAGTCAAGTCTGAAAATTTTAATTTCAAATATTGGCTTTATTTTTAGTAGGATTTCAATTGTAGATAATCCCTGCATAGAATCCCAGTAGTCTCGGGATATTCCAACTATCCGAGGCTCTATTTTAGTCCAAAACTGACCATAGTTTGCATTAAACGTGGTGCTACAGTAATGCCTAATATCGTGTTATACCAAAGTGAATATAACTTGGGTAATACAGGTCAAAATCCAAATGTGAAAAATGGATTATATCCCTAAAAGTGTGTTGCTAATTTTACTGTACTTTAATGATTTTTTTATTGATATCTAGTACGTTCAAATTCCATATAAAAATATAAGTTCATAAAGATAATTAAATTATGGCTTTATGGCATTTCAATGAGACTTTTAGCTCCACAACATTCACCTGAATTTCGATGTGCTTTTAATTTGTTTTGATTAAGGTAATTTGCAAAAAGTAGCTGTTAATATCCGATACCATTCAATTATGATCATTTTGCTTGAAGCTTTGTTTTAGTGAGAGATAAATAAAAGTTTTAATTTTCACGGGAAATTATATTTTTGCTTAACCTTTAGTAAATTTGCTCAAGAAGGCATTTTCCACACAAATAGGCTAGAGTACATTCATGTTTAGTATTAAGATAGGAAAGAATCGGTAAAGGAGTTCAGGTTTCATTAAATTTATAAATTAAAAAAAAACAATCAACACGATATAAAATGTTTTAAATTAGTTTATAATCTCCTCATATCCACAAATAAGTAGGATTAGAAAGCTAACACATCACTAACTGTGCAGCAAACTGAAACACCACAGGTTTCTGATAAGTGATTTTCAATGTTATATTTATTTTATAAATATTTTATAAGTTCATTGAATTAATTATTAGACAGATCCAAATATTTATTGAAGTTTTGATCCACCATATTGAATCGGCAATTTTTAATTTCGTAATTTTGATACTGGATTCGTAATTATCAGCCTAAACTCCCTAACTACAGTTTTTATGTAGATAAATATGGTTTTAGGAGTTTTGGCAACTTTTCAGGAAAATTCCCATGTACGGGAACAAATAAAAAGATAACGTCCCTTGAAAAACATGTTTATTTTATTCCCTGTCCCACTTGGAAATATTCACTCATGAGCACATTATACCAAGCATTTACAGTATCAATATTTTTGCAGATGGATGCTGTGTAAGTGTAGGCCTATTGGGTAAAATTGAAGATATTTGGTGCAATGTATAAAAATTACTTCCAAAACACATTTATTAGTGCCATGAAAATAAAAGACTTGAAATTTTACTGACTTTCCCATTCCATTCTCCTCGGGTTAATATTTCAAAATTAGTATTACCACCAGTTTTCCCGAACCAGTCTGGAGGAAATCCATAAATGTAATTATTTCTTTGACATAGATGCAGATTGGAAAATAAATAAGAGAAATTCTGCCTGTATATGTAAGAAAAACATTCAAATTTAGTCTGTATTTGTGTTAAAATGATAATATAATTTTTAGTGGAATCAGGTGTCCTTAGAACTTTTAATAAAGTGTAAAATTACTTTATAGTTAAATTCTATCCCTTTTACCTGTGTGTCCCACAAACAATAGACATACGGACAAAATCATGTGACCTTGTTTTATAAACATATCCAATAACTCCAAAAAAAGTAGGTATTTATTTTGCAATAAAATTAATGTAGCTAAAACTAATTTAATTTTAGCTGTGACCAGTTTAAAATTACAAGAGTGATTCTACAAGTGGGTAATGTATGTGTAATAAAATATTAGTAAACGAGGCTATAACCATTTTTTGCCCTAAACATTTCTAGGCCCGACAGGGAATAGTGGTTTATAAACAAAGGGAGGCTACAAAAATGTAGCTAAAATATTTACAGAATATATGTAGAAGACCACAAAATAACAAGACAAAATATTATTTGTAAGCTATAACTTAAAAACAATGAGATGACAAGTTAAGCTCTTCAAACTTTACTTTGCCACTAACATAAACATGTTTCATTTAGTCTACTTACAATTTGAAGTAGTTTGTTGTTTTGATTATGGCTTAGTTAACATCATTTGTTTTATGTTACACTGTTTTACACATACATTATTGAGTCAGTATAAGGGAGTCTTTACATTGAACCAAAAAGCTCTTAATTGTTCACCTAAAAACTATTTTTAATTTGAAACTTGCACAAGTCTTAATTCACCCTTTTGAGTTTTTTCATCATAAAGCTAGCTATGGTTGGTATTCAAAACCTCCTAAATATTAAAGTAAATTTCCAGGATGACTACAGAGCTTCTTAGCTTTACAAATTTCCTGAATTTTACAATTTTTTGGTGTCTGTAGCGACTTATGATTTATACACTTTAACAGTTTTTTAACAGTTCATCTTACTATCCATTCCACTTATACACACATATGTACGAATTATGTTAATGAGTTAGGAGTGAGGAAGGTTGAATTTGGAGAAAGTCACCCACATTTGCATAGAGGGAGAGTGGAAAATTATTTTTTGAAAACTCTGTATACCCAACTGGGATTTTAACCCCAATCTCCCTGTCATTGGCAGTCAAGTCTAACACGAGCATGACACCTAAGACTACGCAGCCAATGAAGCAGGTCACTTTTAAAGTTGCTACACAAATGTTATAGTGGAGACTTGTAAAAATACCTAGGTCATGAAATAGAACCAAAATTAAATTCTATAAACAACTTATGTGAGGGAAGATCCTTGGGCTAGGCAATAAAAATAGCTTTAAAATTATACTTACTCCATTTTACATCAAAGATCTAATAAAATAGATAATTTTGAAGATATTTAAACAAACTATGAAACGATCATGTAAAAAAATTTTTGTTACCCGCTCGGATGGTCGTGTGGTTTAACGCACTACTCTCGCAGTAGACTATACCGCCGATGAAAGGGAGATCAAGGTTTAAATCTTAGTCGGGTGTACTGAGGGTGGTCTTTCCAAATTGGTTTTACATTCTTCCTCCGTGCAAATGTGGGTATATTTCCTGTTAATATAACCTCTCTAACACCAATAGTGTAATTAGTACATAAGCATTTAACCCAAACAGTTTGTAAAATGTGGTGCTAAAATACATTTTGTAATTCATTTGACTTTTTTTTGCATTTAAAGGGGTTATGTATTTTATATCACAGATATTATAGTGGATTTCAAAGTATTTGAACTTTTCAGGAGGCAATTTGTCCCTTCGTCAAATCTCCAAATATATATTTTTCTTACACATATTAAGGCATTTGTGATGGTTAAGGTAGAATTAAATTCCTCTTGCTAAATTTAAGGGCAGTGTAAAAACAATGATATATGTTTACCATACCAATTATTCAAACACATAAAGAGTTACTGATACCTATTTGGGGTGTAAACCCATTGCCTTCAAGGCTTAAAACTATATTACATACCTAACCACATTGTTCCCTTACAGGGTAAGAAAGAAACTAAACATATGGCTCAAAAACAAAAACTTCGTACTTAATCCATCTTCACTAACTTTCTCCACACTTTTCTATCCTTGCATACACCCTTTGCTTCAGCACCATCCATCCAGTGAGTCATACATGTTTTTATTCTTAAAACTCTTAATTATGTTTTTTCCCCTCACAAATTCATCTAAAACACTTAGCCACATGCTACATGGGCTGTCCCTTTTTTTGATCCACACTCTTATCTGTATATATTTGCTTTGTCACTTGACCAAAACTGATCCTCTCGAAATGCCCAAAACAAACATGCTTCGTTCACATATAGCTATTGGATTCACTTTCAAACAGCACTTCTTCAGCGTCCATTCATTACTGCCTGTCCATACAAGTGTTACCACACATATTTTGTAAGATATCTCATTCCAACCACATTCACCTTGCTCTTGTGTTTCTCCTGACAAACCCATGCTCCACATATTATTGGTCCAAACAACAAAATTTTATAATAGTATCTTCTGATGAACCTTCCTAACTATACGTGGCTTGGCTGAAGCGATTCAAATAGGGTTGATCAACTTGTTTAAGGCGCTCATATAGGGTTGCTGCTATTTTCTGTCTACCAAATTCCCTATGTTTTCCATGGGAATTCCATTTTTTCAGGTAGCTTAAATTGAAGAAAAGTGTATTGAAATGTAATTTTTCCTCCAAATTATTAGTGTGAAGTCATATAAATTACATTTAATACAGGGTGACTTAAGATTGATGGGAAAATGCATCTTCTGTTGCGTCAACCCTTGTTAAAGGGATAAGACACGATTGAATGAGTGTTAAATTCTTCAGCTCACTTTTTGATCTAATAAAATACCCACTCCACTGTATTAAGCTTTCAGTTGAATGTCCTGAATTAATGAATATTCCAGTATTCTTACAAAATTTTGCAAAATTCCTTGCATTGTCCCGGTTTTTCCAAACACCAAAAATTCTGTTTTTTCCTGGCGCGTGGCAACCCTGTCATTTTTCAATAGCTAAAATAGTAGTTATAATTTTAAAGAAATATCAATTACTTTTTTTTTTCCACACAAAGTTAAATAAAAGCTTGTTTTTGAGATTGTAGCTTGGAAGCAAAATTGTAATCGAATTAGTGTTCAATATAAAGGCTTACTAAATATTCACCATCGACATATTTGTCATAATCAAACCAAATTGCTAAAAACAAGAAATATCAACAGATGAGCCATCCCATCTTTCTGACCTAGTCTTCCATGCCATCCGTAATCAAATTAAGTTAATAAATACAGTGATGTATAAGGTTTTTTGGTGGATATAATACAATTTATTATTGACTTTATATGTATATATATTTTTTCAAATAAATTAACATATATTAAATAAACACTACTGAAACCTTAATTTTCTAGTCTGAGCACCTGAGCCCAGAATTACGAGTTATAGGAACAATATAAACAACGGTGTCCAAAAGGAAGACTATGTGTGTACTCTCATCAAAACTCATCAATAAAGAAAACCCATCTACATTTTAGTATTGATTAAAATTTTATATTCAATTTCAATTTCTTTTGATGCTCAAGAAGAGGAAATGGCAACTCCCACTTTGATATATATTAAGGTTACTTTTTGAGAGCAAACAAGTATAAAATTTGAGTTTTAAGGGTTTAGTAAGACATCCCTACGAATGGGGAATTGGTCCAAAGTAGAAAACGAAAAAACCAGAAATGATGTGTTAATATAGTGTGATATAGACCGTTCAAAAGCGAAGGAACACACAGATGGTCATCATTTAATTTTTAAATACTCATGCCATTTAATCCATTAATTAGGAGCTATCTTTGCTATCCATTAATTAGGAGCTATCTTAGCTAATTAAAAGTCGAATATCAAAAATTAGGTTACATACGACATTTTTTAAAGAAAAGTTTTAAAATGGGTTCATTTGAAAATAGCCTATCGTTTGAGATTATTTTTTTCCTGTGCAATTTGATAAAATTGCAGATTAAAAAATGTATACAACTATATTACAGATTATGAACATGTCATATCACATTTTGTGTTTTGGACATTGTTTAAAATAAAAACTTTGGTAATTATGTAACAAATTAACGAGTAAAGATAATTAAATTGGTGATAGGAATATCACAATGTTATATAGGTAATATAAATTGTAATTCTGTTGTGCTTTTAAGAACCACTTTATCTTCAAAAATCAGTATCCAAGATGAACAATGTACATCATTTATGCAAATCTATATTGATGAAAAACACAAAAATCTCAAAAACAGCTAACCCCAGCCCTACAGGGTAGAGGGAAAATAGTAATACAACAAAAATTATGGGAAACCTACTGGCATTGGAGCAAAACACATTGTGGTAACAACCTCGTTTGCTAACAATTTATACACTCAAAAAGATCTCCTACGTTTATTTGATTTGTAAAAAAAAAGAGGGGGGGTTTGTTAAGATAGAAAATTAATTTCCCTACCTTTCATCTACAGGGTTCCACTCTACAGGGTTCCACCATATGCTGGAGTCAGGTTTGTAAAAAGGCCACATGATCATGTCCGCCCTTACGCGTCCAGCCACACAAGAATCAATAAATGTGTTTCTCAAGAAGTAATTTTTATTGCATTACAACAACTAGACGACAATCTTTTCGAGCAAGACCGACTTGCTTCCACAGCATTGGTAAAGGTTCCTGCCGTTCCTTTATAAAACCATCAGTCATCGACATTGACTACAACACACATGTTTACACAAAAAGAACAATTTTGTAAAACTTAATTATTATTTGTTATTTAGGACTAGTTCAATTTTTGTGAAAAATAACCTCTCCAGACAAGCTTAATCCAACTTTAAAAATGAAATGGAATTTCAAGTGAAATTAGTCAGGGTTGCCACAATTTTCAAACTACAAAACCCCTTGTTTTCCATTAGGAATTCCCCCTCTTCCAAACAATTTAAATGCTAAAGTATGAAAAATTGAAATTTCATTTTTCATCAAATTGACTTTGTGAAATTATATTATTGGTGATTAAAGTGGATGAGTTGACAATGATAGGGAAACATAATATGCAGTTGTTATGCAACTAAAGTTTCTGTTTGGGGATAAGGGATAGAAGTGTGTTCCACATCAAAGCATGCACTTTAGTCTGATTTCACAAATACTTTGGTATTTTCGAAAAAAAATTCCGTGTTTATCCCAGTTCTCCAAGCGCGTGACAACCCCGTTACTTCAGGAAGACCTATTAAAAGGTTATTTCACTATGACTAAGAGTTATCATGCTTTGTGTGTGTTCACTGGGTCTAAAGTGAAAATCGGGTCAAGATGGGGAAAGATTATTTTTCTTAATTATTACAAATTTACATAAATGTGTAGGGCTACCACTATATAGTATATTTGGTATTATAATCTGCCATCTTAATGACAGGTTTTGTTTAATAATCGTCCTATATCGACATAAATATGTATTCTTTTCAAATGAAAACTATAAAGAATTATAACTATGAGCTAGTGTAGTTGTTACAATCTTTTATGTTTTAAGTGAACATTTTATTTTTTAAATTTATTGTACTAGCCCTTCTTACTAGAGGTTATGTTAATCTTAACTATCCACAACTCATTACTATTTATAAGAAATCAAAACACCATGAAACTTTAATTCAATACTAGCTCAATTTAATAAAACATAACTTTTGCAACAAACTTCACTCAGGGTGGCCAGAGAAATTACTTTTTCAAAATCCCTTACTTTTCCAAGTTTTCAATAATTTTTTTTTTCACTGATCATGTTTTACACGTTAATATAATTGTTGGCAACTAAGTATGGATCGATCTTTATTGGCACACATGTTGGAATTGATATAATTGTCTGTAACCTGCACGTTGACAAAGGTTTCAGTCCCAGTGATGGGGAGGTCCAGGCTCAAATGCACAAAATTTGGATCAACACAGCTCATATTGGAAACAATATTGTTGCTTTAGTTTTTTGTTGATTACTCATGCAAGTGAATGCATAATGAAATACTTGTTTGGATATTGTCTTGTGACTTTGCTTGAGCCCTCCCATTCAACTTAAACAAAGTTTATACACAAGTGCATTAGATGACCTTGGTTCAGGTTAAGAAAATAATCAAATCAACACAATGTGTCCAAAGGTTATTATTAGTTCACTTTATCCGTGGATTGCCATAATATAAAATGGAATTGAGTTAACAAAAAAAAGTGTCTTGTTTTGATAAAATAATGATGGCTAGTTTTCAGTTTCATGGGCAAATTTCTTGACGTTTACCTGATTTTTTCTTAGCTTTCAAATTCCTTGACTATTCCAGGTTTGTGGTCACCCTAAAGGTGCACGTTCTGAACCGACTAATTCAGCATAGAAGAATTTTCTGGAGCAAAAACAAGAGGGTCTACCAACTTTGCCAGGAAAGGTATTTTCCTATACCTTCCAAGTTTCCTTTACATGCCACAAATCGACATTAGAAAGACTGGTTTACTTCCCCTTCTAAGGAAGTTAAGCTACATTTTTATCAACCAAGGAAAAACCGTCCAACTCGAATGGGTTTGAACCCATGAACATTGAATCTTTAGGTGAACAGTTTACCCCAAGAACACTGTGGCCGCCAAGAAATTAATTATTTTCACATAGGTCAACACTATTTTCAAACCAGGTTTGATTTAAAAAGCTTATGCCAGCTGTCAGTTACCACCCTCCCTATGGTGGATCAACTTAACATGGACGAGGACTGTATCCAAATTCTTACTATCGGTATACTTTTGTCACCTTGCCATGCATCCTACAAATTGTAATCCATCGAAATTGACATAAAGGATGCCGCTGTACCCCTTCCATATCCTTGGATTCAAGTACATAAATAATATATCATGTCCAAAGTGCAGTGTATTGGCTGGCATCCATTATAACAGTGTCTCAATAATGGACTTAAAATTTAAGGTTTCATGAATTAAACAAAAGTCAGGATAAATATATATTATTTTTAATAAATTAAAATATCTGAACGAAAACAAAGTCAAAGTAAACATTTATAAAATTAATTAAATGAAATAGGCTCACAGTTTGTAGGCCAGGTCTATTGTTTGAAACCCAGAACTCATTCAAACAAGGGTTAATACTTGGTTTTACCGTTTATAGTAGCCTATAGGGGTAATAGAATCATTGCAATCGGAATATTCTTTAACAAGTTGAACAAAATGATGACTTAAGCCATGTCTAGTCCATAAGCTACACATCTGTGAAGTGTTAAAGTCCTTATATTAACCAATGAGAAAGTCTGAGAGTTGTATGCAAGAACGTATCGTGAATACAAAATGGAACGATAATGTGATCCCAAGCATACTATGAGTCCACTTTTTAACTTATGATGACGCAAGCAAACCCACATTAGTGTCAACAAAGCACCTACTTAGTTCTTGCATACGGCCCTGAGACTACATCCAATTAAACTCTTCAAAAGAAAATTGCCTAGAGTAGGGCACAAGCAGACTTTCTGTGAAGCAAAGGTTACTAAGAATACTAATGGGAAGTTTAACTTACCAAAGAAACACCACTTTTTCTGTAACCTTGATAATGCTAAGGAAAAAACCCAACAAAAAAGCTTCTGAGATGCCATGCTTCCCCGTGTTTTTAAATTTTCATAAATATATTTCTGAAAGGGTTCCATCCATATAACTATAATTTAATTTGGTATGTTTCCATAGGAATTGAGCCTTTTGCTGCTTTAGTTTTGATGTGTAACCGTATTTACTTTAATGTAATTGATAGTCCTTATCAATTGATATGGACTATAGAAAGTTGAGTTTGGTATTTCACTTGGGTGGTATGACCAAGACCTTAAGTATCAGGACTATTTAAATAGAGACGTTAGTTAAGACGATCTTTTCAGACCACTAGGACCTTAGCGATACAGGGTGTGTGGATGGGTCTTTACATCAAAGCCAGTGGTCAAAGTAATAACAAAGGGATCTAATGCCGGGATCACGATCAACATAATGTTCACTTAAAGTTAACTTAACATGTGATCACGATTCATGTAACTTAACCTAACGACTCAAGCCCAACATCTTAATTATCGAGTATGATCTGTTATTTGTACTAGTTGTACAGTGATGATCAGTAAATGTTTACAGTTTTCGATCGATAAAATAAATATCTATTACAAAACTTTTTTGATAAATTTATCTTTTCTATTATAGTTTATTATTTTGTTTCAATGTCTGATCACTAGAACTTATGCTGAAGAATAAACATTGGCCATAATACCAACAAATGAATTACTAAATAGCCCTGTTGATGACACTCGCATGATGATTGG
Organism: Timema californicum; assembly: GCA_902141385.1. Taxonomy (NCBI): domain Eukaryota; kingdom Metazoa; phylum Arthropoda; class Insecta; order Phasmatodea; family Timematidae; genus Timema; species Timema californicum. The sequence continues at coordinate 408,253 of CABFOW010000075.1, read as the reverse complement.
CTGGCTAGATCACGTGACACCCTTCAAATAACAGACATTCCAGGACATCTCTTACGTTAAGTTAAGTGCATCGTGATCGCTTCCATTTAAACACAAGGATCCTTTGCATCAAGTTGATTGTGATCCCGGCATAAGCCTATTCATATACAACCTACGCTTGGGAAGGTCTCAACATTAAGTGACTTAATAAATGAGGCTGGATTAATATGTACTGCCAAAGTCTGTTAAGGATATAATAGCACTAAGTAATAATACTTATTGAGCTAAAATATCTAAGCTAAGATGGATCCAGCACAAGTTATGTAAACTAGGCTTAATAGTACCTAAGCAATAAAGTTAACATAAAACATTACACATACCTTACTTGACTTAAGACTGGAATATGCGTTGACATATACATGATGTAGTTTAACTTCAAATGAATTAGATATAGGATTAAATATCAACTGAAAAGATCAATGGACGACCCGGCATTCAGCAAAATTCCAAGGCCATAGACAATTACTTTAAATAAAAGGAAAATACTAAGAGACGACGAATAATTAATATCCTAATATAAGTAATGAATACTAAGAACCATTACCAAAGGATAAAATATCTCAAAATATTGAAATTAACACTTTTAATCAATCTTTTTCGCGACTCCACCTTGTTGGAAGCACACGGTTAATTCCTGCGCGAAAATGGCGTCTTTTTAACATCCTCAAAATCCTTAAATTGCATACAAAATAATAACTAGTCAAGTCAACAAATGACTATTGTTTAGAAATTTCAAACGTTAGACCATATCATGACAATTTTGATTTTTTAACATAATGATTTAACATTTAGAACGAGCCAATATACAATGACAAGTTTCTATATCCACAAATTACGTACCCATGATATACATCTATGTACAATGGCGTAAAATGCCGGGCTGTTGAAATATTCTAAGACAATACAATAATTAAACTAAAATTATGTTGGGTCAGACGGAGAAATAAACCTAATATCTGCTCACGTTTATAAGAAGTATTAATTTAAAAAATTTACTTACCCATATTGTGTACCACCATGTGTAAATCCAAAATAATTATTTGTAGCCATCGTTCTTCCTTCAACGGAAATGAAAGAAGGACAAGATGGACGCAACTTCGAGATATCGCGATATAATAGCACACTATTCAAAATTATTGGTCAATTTTAAGGTAAACTTGGCAACTACGTTAAAGTGTAATTACTATAAACTCAAAATTAGAATGAATATAATACAATTGGGATGAAATGAAAAAAGAATATTAAATTAACATAATCCATTTATAATCTTGAATAGCTTTGAAAAGAATTTTGTTGTATACTCTTATGTTTAATTGCAGTTTTACTCTCATTGGGCGGAATGCATCTAAAATAATGTGGCCGGGTGAGGACAAATAGCTTATACCCTGTAATAGACCTCACTTTCCTAAATGTATGTAGTGAAAGAACCACGACTATATTAGAATATTTATATGAATACGAACCAATCTTTAGTCTTTTTATAAAAAAAACTTCTAAATAAATAAATAAATAACTAGAAAAATATACAAGTTAATCCTAGATGTAATTGATCACCAGTCTTAAGCAATACAATAGCATAAGGAAATAAAACTTCTTAACTGGAATTCAGAAAACTATTAATATAACAATGATATAGCTGTAATATTTCTGTTCTTACAAACTATTACATTTATGCTTATTAAATCAATTTGTTGATTATATTAGTATATTAAATACTATCTGTTTACTATGTGATAAATGTTATTAAATTAAATTAATTTTTCAAATCAATAATTGTTACGCACGGTATATAATTTTTAAATCTTTGGATTGATACGTTACAAAGTCATATATTTTGTTATGCTTGTAATATCTAAATTACACCCACAATTAAATACATTGTAATATTTGTACGGTACCATTGTTAGAAACAGAACTTGAGTTGGCATTGTAAAACATGATTTTGCGTTACTCAGAGAGTTTTGAAAACAAGATTAAGATTTTTACTGTTATTATTATTATTATTAGCACCGCGTCTTACTACCCGTTCGGATTATACGCACTTACGCTAATGTGTAATGGTAGGGTGATTGTGAGATGAAATGAAGGACCTACAGTTTAACGTGGAATCCGAACCATGGTGGAGGCCTGGCATTCCCCACATTCACAAGAGGTCTTGCCAGAGGTGAAGGAAGAGCTTACTGTTAAAGTGATAGATTGTATTACATTTAAAGATTTTAGATTTAATGTTCCCTGTATCGTGATCAAATAAACTATATTCATTTTTCCGTATCAATTTGTTCATAACAACCATGTCAATAAGAGCCAAATCTTATGAGAATGATGACAAAATAAATAAAGTATTATTGTTGGTATAGCAATATAACATTTATTTATTTATTATTAATACTGGCACATTTTTATGCATAGGTTGGTAGTTCTGTTTAAAGTATGTTCTTGCCTGTTATGTATTTAGTGTTTAGTTCATTTTAATACCTCGGTTAATAAACTACTTTTTCAATCCGGTAATGTTTGATGTTCATACTTCAGAGTTAACTTTATGAAAACCTGTGGTGGCACGTTTTCATTAATTACTAAAGGATATTTCTAAATATTGAACGAAAGCAATATATGTTTATTAATTAGGGTATTTTCCTGTATTTGAAATTATGCATGAAACAGGTATTTAACCTATTATGGCACATTTTTAAAAGACATAATTTTAATGGTTCTCTCAATTTTTAGAAATGTCTAGTTTGCTACCCATTACAGAAATGCTATGTAGGTGTAGATCTCACCCATTCACACTGCTAAAGATGAACCAAGTACTCAGAGCATGCGCATATTAATTCCTGATTGTAGTATGGTTGTATTTTATAACAAACTGCATTACGGTTCACAATTGCTAAAAAACTAAATAATCTCTGTTCCAAACTGAATAAAATTCTATGCATTGTATTAAATCTGTGTTTAGGTGCTTGTCATACATCACCTGCGAATAAGCTGCTCAATGAATTGGGTATGGTCCCAAAGATTCTTGAATTTCTGTTTTAAGCTGACAAGTGTCTTTTTAAATATTGTGGATTGTGGCTCCACATATTGACATAATATCCATGTCCCAAACATTTCATCCCCACTACCTTCGGTAATCAAACAGAGATAGTATTTTAACTAATTTTTTCCCCCCTTGATACAAATTTGTGTATACATCTATCAGTGATTAAATATGTATCAGTTCTTCTCAAAAGCCATTAAAACCACTTAGAGGAAAATCTTTTAATATATACCCTATATATTAAGATAAAACAAGATGCCGAAAATTAAATAAAATTACCGGAGATAAGGAAGATTATTTAAAATCTTAAAGCAGAACTGCGGAATAAAAAGTATGCTTTGCTGGTTTACTGGTCAATACTCTGAACACGGTTCTAATTACTTCCATTCGTGCTGCATTTCTTACCCACAGCTATTTGAGAGATTTGATTATCCTAACAATATCTTGTGATTAGTACAGGTTATTTAACTCATCATTACTTAACCTCTTACACTCTCCAATATATTAATTACTTCTGGTACAATATTCTTCTAAGAACCTTGTTTTCGAACACCATAAATTTGTTTTTGTCATAAAACGGAAGAGACTGTTTATCACTCGAATATCCTTATCGCTAGTTAAGATTGTTCCTAAATATTTAAACACTTTAACCGTGTCAAATATTAGGTTGTTCGAAGGAATATATAAATTACCGTCCTCAATCTGTGCTCAGTGTAATAATTTAATCATTATTTTCAGCGTTTATTTCTAACCTTTTTTTTATCAACTTGTAATACAATTTCTGCATGTCTTGAATTATAACAGTTTCCTAACTATTTCCTCTACAAAATTAAATTATCTACATATACTAGGAGCTGTTTAGTAACATTTAATGTCGACCCTTCTACATAAGCAAATTTACACTATAGGCCCCTTAGGCATGAACCTAGGAGTGGCGGCAATGGAAGGGTGGCACATTTTGGAAGAGATTATTTTTATTTTAATATTTCGTTTTTAATAATTACGTTTCCAAATTATTGACTGATATTATCGAAATAATTCAAATTAAAATCAGAATGACAATATTTGTTTTTAAATAATTGGACTTTGCAAACGCTTTGTAACTGACTTCTGTATCCCCTTCTTCAGAATGTTAACTCAAGCTATTGTAGGGCATGTATATAACTGATTATGTTTCATAGAACAATTTTCTCGAATACTAACTTCCACCCCCACACCCAACACCTCTTTCCTTCAGAAATTCCTAAAGCCCTTTACAAAAGAAAAAAAAATGAAGGGGTAGGGGGGAAGCGCATATTATAAATGTTCCTAGGGGTGCCAACATTTTAAATCCGCAACTGGCCTTCTATACTCTCTTGCATTATACTAAGACCATACTCGATGTCAAATGCCACATTACCCTAAGTGATGTGAGAAAGAAAGAAATAACTCTAAGTTTCTTTCTCTCTTAAACAATAGTATGTATACAACAACTCGAAAATTTCCGTTTCAGAATATGTTCATCAAGTTATATTATAGAAATCACTGGTTTTATCCATGCTTCACTCAATTTTTTTATTTGGAATCACTCCATCCTACAACTCTTCGTCTTAATACAGCTCCTGTTATCTTCAAAAATTCTTTTTCAATTTTGTTAAAAATTCTCTTTCCACTTCGGCCTCCTCCATCGTTTTCCAAACTATTTCTATCTATGCTAGCAAATATCTTTCCACATCTGTAAATACCATTACCAAATTTGTTTAAATTCATAGGTACATCAGCTGTTGTATGGCAAAGATCAATAATCCTATTGTACGCCTTTGCTCCCTGAATCTGTGCTGTTCCTCTAATATATTTTTGAACAGTTTCACATCAGCTTTATTCCCTTATAATTTGTACACCTCTTACTGTCTTCTCTGTTGAAAATAGGTTTAATAACTCCCTTTTTACATTCTTCTGGCTCCTTGTTCTCCTTCAAAATCACTTTCAGTACCATGCACAACCATTGTATACCTTCTTCCCCTATAAACTCCTCAAATGTCCACAGTTAGCTCGTCCACACCCGGTGCTTTTCTTTATTTTGCCCTCGTCAGTGCGTCCTCCACATCATTCCATGTGGGACCTATTTCCTCCTCTTTTGCTGTTTCTTCCTGTTCCTTTGTTTTATTATAATCCTTTTCCTCTTCCGGGTTGAACATCTCAAAATCTCTGATCCATAGTTCCTTTTCTTCCTTTCATGTCTTCAACGTTCTTCCTTCTTCATCAATCATTCTAACATTTGTATATTCTCTTTACTCCTGTTTCTTACCCAGCTCTATAACACCTTCTTATTTCCTTACATTCAAGCATTTATGTCCATTTTCACATTCAATCGACCGGAAAAAGAGCAAACGACAAAAGCTCACTTGAAAATTCCACTCAGAAAAAACCCCACGATCATAAATACTCGTAGGAAAAATGCTCATACAGAAAAATACTCAAGGGAAAATGCCCACACGGAAAAATTCCCACAAGGAAAAGTGCCCACACAGAAAAAAAAAACCACAAGGAAAAATGCACACAAGGTTAAATGCTCACGGGAAAAATACCCACACAAAAAATTGCTCACACGAAAAAAATTATAACTCAAAGTTAATTTTTAACGGAATGCAGGTTTGATTGGGGTTTTGCATAACTAACCTTTTAGTTTCCACTTGTAAAGTGCGCGTTTGATTTATTCTTGTGCATTAATGTAGTTTGCATTTACTTTTTTGGGTCATTTTTATAAATTTAAAGTATTTTTTTTTAATGTTTAGTGTCATTTTATGTCATAAAAATCCTGCCCCTGGTACAACAACATAACCAATGTTTACAACAAGTGCTTAGTGTTCAAATAAAATAAAACATATATCAAAATATATTATATTTAATGGTTACTATTTATTTAAGTTGGATCTACATTCTTGTGTAGTTTGATATTGAATCACAACTATGAGTACTCGTTCCGAACGTGTTCTGTTCAAGTCTGGACCCGGCTTTATCTAACCACCCTTTACCCTGCCTTCGCATGGTTAGGTCTATATCAGAAGTCCCTGACCTTTACGAGATAGCGGTCTTTCAAAGTAAAAATCATAAACATACATAATTGTTTGTTTGTTTTTCTAATGCCCCACGGATGGTTTCTTACAGACATTTTTGGCCTGTGCTTTCGTGGCTTAGAGAAAGAATTAATTTATTAGGTAGGGACACAATTAAAGCAAACTAGGCCTACATTATCCTCAATGATATGATTATAGGAATGAATGATTGCAAGCAAATAGAACCTACATCTATAGCTTAACGTGGGGGGCCTTGTATTCCTCACTTTCACAAAGTATACACTTTGGCATAGGTGAAGGGTTTGATATTCTGAAAATTTTGCACTAGTTGGAGCCGGGATTTGAATATAGGACCTTCAGCACAGAAGTTAGACACCTTATCTCTAGAGCCTAAACCACTTTCGCCCTCTGTTGAGCATAAATAAAATTTTATAAAATGTTTTTATGCTTTGATTTGAAAAATATTTTTTTTCGTATTGTACAATTAATTTGACAAAGTGGAATATAAATGTTTGAGTAATTTTGCGTATAATTTAGAAGAAATAAATTGTTTTGATTTTTGTTAGTAATAATTAAAATAACTAAAAGGATAGAAAATCACGTTTTCGATTAGTATAGGCCTGTAGTGGTTGACCGTTGGTTACTCTTAAAGTTTTCTGGACCACGTGAATTTGGCAAATTTTTAAAAGGACCTTTATAAAAAATAATTGGGGACCCCTGGTCTATATTGTTGAATCGTGTCTTATAGTGAGTGACAGAATTGTTAAATGAAGTTTTTTTTTTCTTGTATAATTTTTATTTCACGGCTACAATACTTTCTCTTTTAGTGAGAAAATAAAAATGATTGGGGTCATTTATCTCTATGGACATTTTTCAGTGCGTGCACTTTTAGCGTGAGATTTTTTTTTTCGTGTGAGTATTTTTTCCTGTGAGCATGTTTCATGTGGGCATTTTTCCACGTCAGCATCTTTCCATGTGGGCTATTTTCCTATGAGCATTTATTGTTGTGGGGTTCTTTTCTGTGCGGAATTTTCGATTGTGCTTCTTTCACTAGCACTTTTTTCCTAAAATGGCTTCCTTCACTTTGTAGTTCCAACAAAGTATCTACTTACAATTCCTCTTATTACCAATTGTCTTCCCCATAGCTCCTCTGCCACTCCCACCAGACTGTTCTTCAACTTTTCCTATTAAACTTCTACATTTTGCATCTCATTCTTGGGTATTAAGTTTCTGCTTTTCTTAGGTACATCTCTCTTTACTCTTAATTTTTTTAGTCTTGACAATCTTATTCTTCTTTATTGTCTTACAATTTTTTTCATACATTACCATCCCCTTATGTTTGCCACCGACACCCTGTGGTCATTATTTAAAAAGTACACACTTGGTACACACCTTTATGTTTATGTTTTGCCTTTTTATTTCTTCATCTATCAGAAAGTAGTACCGATCTTGCTCCCCTACCCAACTTTATCTAATGATATTATGTCTTTAGCTTGCCTTCTTATACTAGCTGTTTGCCATTTTCATTTTATTTCTCGCACATAACTTCAACAGCCTTCTACCCTTCTGGCTTCTCTCTTCCCATCCTTCTTTCCCTAACACCTCTCAAAACCCTCCTCTCTCTTTTTAATACTTTTATGTTAATATCCCCCATTACGACCTGCCACACGTTTCCCATATGCCTTTGTATATCTTCCTTCAAGCTTGTATTTTTTATCCTGATGGTTACCCCACTAATGGGGCATACATTTTGATTACCTCCACCATTTTTCTTCTACAGCTATTACCGTCTTTACTATCCATTCATTCGTCCCTATCATCTCTGCTTGTAGCTAGCTCTTCTCTCACTTCAAAGCTTAGGTATTCCGTTTATCCTCCTTTCATCCTTTCCCATTCAACAAAATTGTAACCTTGATCTCACTCAGGTCCAGGACATCCACTTCCCTCTCATTCGTTATAGCCACAATAACCTACACTCTTCCAGTCAACGTGACAATATTCAGAGTCCCTATCCATAGCTTATGGTTGCTAACAATTTTTAAAATCCAGCATTATACTTTATTTTCTCTAGTAGTTTGATTTGTATAGGCTACAAACTTTCTAAACCTGTTGTAGCCTACATCTGAGTAATGTGACTACCATTTGTAGGTCTTTAGGTAGACCGTATTTTGATGGTGAACTTCCATAACTGAGGATACGACTGGTGACGATGACTTAGCTGATCTATCATCACCTACTCTCACCATATGGCCAGACTCTGTTCCAAGCTTGTTGGTTTTGGCTTTGACCATTCTCCTGATACATACTTATTCTGATATTATATTAAAGATTTTATTCGTATTGGCACAATATTACCTTGGACACTGAATGGTATATCCTTTATTGTAAATGTATTTTCTCCCAAGTGTGATATAACACCTTACTATTTTCAAATATGGTAGCACATTTATATATCAGATACATGTGGTCACACAAGTCCATTGAAAGAAAGAATTAGACCGGTCCCTTTACAATCAAGTAGAATACAACTTGAGGGTCACGCTTTGGTTCCTTGCAAGGGGTGTGTGTGTATATATATATATATTCAAGTAGAATACAACTTGAGGGTCACGCTTTGGTTCCTTGCAAGGGGTGTGTGTGTGTATATATATATATATATATATATATATATTCAGTATAGTATAGGTATAGTAACCGGTTTTGTCTTCCTGTTTGAAAATGTGTAATACTATTCTTTCCTTCTATTCCTGTCATAATGCGTTATTGTTCAATATGGAGCATAACAGTTTATTAATTTCTATTACTATCATATCACACCCTTCCTTCATTAACACTGCTGTAGTTCATTACTAAATACAAATATAGGATGAAAAAATAGAAAAGAAGAATAACTTGTTAATTTGGACTACAATAGATTTTAATAGTGTGGTACAATCTAAAATATAATATTGTAGACATTACTCTTTAATAATTACAGTAATTAATATTTGGCAAATACAAACAGAAATTTTTATTTCAAATTCCAATATTAATATTCATGTAATTTAATGGCCTTTTTTTAAAACTCTTAAATGCACATAGCAGCCACATAGCTTTATAAATATATAGCAACAAAATATATTCGGAACATATATTTTTTGAGAATGAATATATATATATATATATATATATATATAGTAACTTTATAGGGGGGTAGTAACCGAGCTCCCACGTTCGTTTATTGAACAACTCAGTCGGTAGAGCAACTGAAAAAAAAGACTGAGACTCTAACCTCTAGAGTTATCCACGGTGATGTAGCAAGGAAGAATATTTTTGGTGGCTTTAATGTGGCCCAGTAGCGATAAACATAATTACCAGATAAACTTACTGATATGTATCCACGGTAATCCTGTAGCTCGTCGCGAAGTTCTAAATACTAGTGAAATAAAAGGGGTGAGCGCCAGTGAGTTGAGTGATACTCAAAAATTAAATGACTCTTATTATGATCTTGAAAAAGTACCAACAATTTCACCAGAAGGGTGGAACATAAATGTAATAAAAAAATGAAAGTTTGTCAAATAAACAAATTATAAGAAAAAATTTATTACTTAAATTTTTTGTTGTTATTTTATTTTTATCTTTTTTGAAGAAAAATAGAAGTAAAGAAAAAGTCATACGGTAAGTATGGTGAATTTTTAAATATCTAAGACTCAAATACTCACAGAGTGTATATATATATGACTCAGAGAGTATATATATATGACTCAGAGAGTATATATATATATTTATATATAAAAGACTCAAATAATCAGAGAGTAGAGAGAGGAAACCTCAAAACTTTTAATGGGAGGGTGTGTCTCAATACTTGGGAATCACTAGCTTGGTGGAAGTATAGATTGTAGATGTAAGCATTCTATAACTACTAAAACTCCATGGGGCAAATTAATTTTTTACGAAATACTTTCAAACTAATGACTTATTATTCTTATTCAATTTTTTTGAAATCGCTAGAAAAAGAATCGATACATGAATTAGATCGAAGCCTTTGAATCGATCCAAAAATCGATTAATCAAGGGCAAAAATAGATTTTTGTAAAGATCGATCCAAGATCGAACATCCTTATATTGTAGTTTATTGTTTATGCACATTTGTTTTTATGTTTAACTCAATGTGTGATAACTCCATTTTTCTAGTGAGTGAAAAACCATAATTTCGTTCAAATTGAGAATATGAAAGACTATAACTAAGCATAGTTGGTTAATTTTAACTTATTTTACATCTCGGTTAAGTTGCATGCAATCCTTTTTAACTCTACACAAGATTCTAAGATCAGAAACATCAGGCATAGCAGAATTTTAAAAACAATATTCTTGTTTTACTAATTTGATTGCATTTGGATAAAAAAGTAGACTTATTAGCCATTAAGTAAGAAAAGGTTCGCCCACATTTATATTTGGAAATACAAGTATGATAACTCTTTCGGTGCCTTATATTTATTTTTCTAATAAAACTACATTTTCCCTAAAAATACAACACTTACTAAAATGTTCGTTTTCTATCCAAATCAAAAGGGCATTTTCGAAAAATCTTAAAAGAGTCTAGAACGCCGTAACCTTCCAATTAACTTCTTGGTTTGTTTAACTTAAAATGATTTAACTCTTATGTTCTCACAAGTGTCCATAGTAACCAAATTATAGATGAAGTAAAACATAATATTGATGACATTGAAATAACACAAATAGTTTATATTATTATTACACTTATCCAACTCAGCTTAACCTAGCCTGTCATTATGACACTTTATTAACCCAGCTTAACCTAACCTTTCATGTGTAAATAAATTAAATGTATAATAAATATAGATAAAATACCATTCAGTGTAATAATCAAACTTGGTTGATACTTATCTTACAATGATGTTATAATAGCCATTTTAGTGCACACTGCACAAGTTGAGTGTATCGCAAAACATCATGGGAGGATGCCATCCATCCAGTGCACAGAATCAAAAGAAAGTCATACGTCTTCATCAATATTCTCATTTCGAAAGTGATTTAGGCGATATGTTGTCAAATTTTATTTAATATATAGTATTTAATATAATTTTAGAAAGTTTATTTATCTTGCTCCCCCAATCGATTCTACATACTATAGTGTGCATAATAAAGTGAATAAATTATCAACACATGCTACCATTTCAGTAAAAAATAGCAAAAGGTGGGATGGTTAAGGCGTATTAGCTCAAATTTTATGATAGCTAATAGTAAGAATCTCAGATAAGATTTAATAAAAGTTTATTAGTTTCTTAGAATTGAGAACAGTTAAATAATTATTCTATGACATTAAGAACTCAAAAGTTCATTATTGCATGTTGTATGTCTATCTTGAGCTATTTCTATCCACTCCACCTCATTACATCCTATCTGTTTCATGTCCATTCTAGTGTTATCCTCCCATCTTCATCTAGGTCTTCCTATTGGTCTGTTCCTATTGGGTTTACCAGTCAATACCTTGGACACGGCTCTAGATTAGAACCCTTATTTATGCTGCATGTCCTTACTGCCCATTGTAATCTACGATACTTGATTATCTTAACAATGTATTGTGATTAATACAGGGGGATTCATCATTATTATGTAACCTTCTCCACTCCCAAGTATCTTAATTCCTTTTTGGACCAAATATCTTCCTAAACACTTTTTTTCCATACATTCTAATTTTTGTTCGTCATACTAATGTACTATTTTAACTAAAAAAACTAATTCAAATCACAGGAGCAACAAGTTGATCTGTCTATTTATTATTATTTATTATTATTATTATTAGCACCGCGTCTTACTACCCGTTCGGGTTATACACACTTACGCTAATGTGCAATGGTAGGGTAATTGTGAGATGAAATGAAGGACCTACAGTTTAACGTGGAATCCGAACCACAGTGGAGACCTGGCATTCCTGTCTATTTATTAATGAATCCAGTCAAACTTACTCTAGAGGCCTATATTATTCTTTGGTACACTCTTATATAATTTACATGAACAATATTTGGAGCTTTGCAACCAAATCAAGACTAACATGTTTGTTTACCCTTAAAAAAAAAGAATAATTAGATAAGCATATAACCCAAACCGGTAGTAATACGCGGTGCTAAGTAGGTATATTATTATTAATTAGATCTTTATTTCAGTTGTCTACTAGGGAAGTTTCAACTTATGAAATATATAAATATTAGGACTTAATGCCCTAAAATAAACTAATAGCTTTTCAAACTCTAATGTTTATAAAATAAATACAAATAACCTAAAGAGTTTATTCAAACCAGAATTGGTTAACTCTGGTTACAATACAAGAGGTTTTTATTAATATTATTATTTAGCACCATGTCTTACTACCCGTTCAGGTTATATGTTTAAGTACTATTAATTTTGCTAATGGACTAAGAATTGGTAAAGTTGAATTTAGAGGAAGTGAACCTGTATTTATGTGGAGGGAGAGTGGGAAACCATGTAGGAAAAACCACCACCGGTTCACTAGACCGAGATTTGAACCTTGATTTCCCCATTCTCAGCAGTCCAGCTCAACACAAAACTAGTGCATCAGCTAACTATACCACCGGGACGGGTTGGATAAAATATTGCTCCCATAGAAAATTAGAGTTTAATTTTCTTCACACGATGGAATCTAAAGTTCCTGAATATCTGTCATTAGCATGGCGGCATTATCTAACCAACTTTTTAAATGAAGAGCATAATTTGTCATGTTTGTACTGGAGCAATATTTTATATACTTTGTCTAAACAAACATTTACGTTACTGTATTTACCTTTATCTCGTGTGAATCTTAATCACATTTGTTTCCAAAAACGATAAAATCTTACATTCAATTAACTTACGTAAGGGTCATTCCGTGTTAAGTGAATCCATGAAAAACCCTTACCCTCTTGGATTTTTTTCAAATTTGGCCCAAAGGTAGTCAAAAAATGCAAATTTTCAGATTTTTACCTATAATATTTTTTAAGTTACAGCCCTCTGAAATCTCAAAAAAATTGTAAGTTGATTGGGATCTCGGTACAACTTATATTGTTCCACCACAACAATTCAACAATACATAATTATTTGCTAGGTAAGGCTATGTTATGTTAAGGTATAACAATTTAGGTTGTGATTAGGTACCAGATTTAATTCAAGTTGATAGAACTTTTTTATTTTTAAAATTTTGACCTTTTTAATAATAGTCCTAAAGTCTTACAACGTTCAACTGCATTTGTAGCTTACATCCTTAAACTACAACCTTGTTCCAACATATGAACTGTTATTTTAAACACCAGGATGGAAAACAAACTTGGTGAGAAAGCCGAAGAGATGGCTGGTGGTGCAAACGAAAAGGGCGTTGAAGAGGGTTCAAACATACCTTTCGGAAATATCGACGAAGAAATTGCGAAGAACCTTGTTAGGAAATTTGATGAAAAAACAGGAAACACTTCCTCCCAAAAAAACAGACTTGATGTAGATACGAAAAGAAAACTTGCTGATAAAGTTGCCAACGACTTGGCAACAGCCTTCGAGAAAGTTGATGAAGAGGGTGCCAATAACCCAGTTGAAGGGTTTAAAGATATAGCATATAGCATCCGGAAAACATTCTACGGAGACGAAAGTCGAAATACTGGTTGGGATGCGGCAGAAGGTTAGTCCCAAGCAATCATTTTAAGACAGACTTACATAGGGCAAGTAAAGAGGCAAGTCGAGTCAGCAGGCTAATTGTGTCAAGCTAAAAGTCTCAGGTAAGCAATTATTTGCTTAATATCGGAGAAAAGACAATTAAAATGTAATTGCGAATCAACCTGACAAGTTGGACAATTGAATATGTTGTATTTTCAAACACACTTGCCTTTCATCACCATGCAATTGTGTCGCAGACACCCTACTTTCCAATTTACTTTCCCCATTTGAACAGGCATTAGTCATTTATAGTTCATGTTTCAATCATGTGGTATTTTTGTGTTCTTACTATAATTTTTTAGTGTTAGTATGAATTGGTTAATGTCGAGAATACGACAGCTCATATTAACAGAAAATACCACACGAGACATAAACAAGGCTCCACTTGTACACTATCTGGTCCGTTACACGTGACTACATACACTCTGTTAAAACTGGGCAGTTAGCCAGCCTGTGATATACTTGTTTGATGGGGGAAGGTAAGTCCCCTTGACAAAAAGATTTTCACTTGCCTTGCCTGCCAGCTTGCTTCACTACTTTGAATCCAACTTGACTTACCTCTTATAACAAACAATTGTTTGGGTGGGACTTATAGCTTGACGCTTCAAGTAACCTGCTTACTTGCCTTTCGTGAATACAGCTTCAGACTCCTAATTCAGCATTGAAATAGAGTATAAGGGAAAATATTAATATATATATTCAATGTATATATATTGCCTCTATATATTTGCAAGTGTACCATTTGAGACCATTCAATCACTGAAAGCAGATTTGACTATATAAATCGCTTTGTTTTATCAACATCTGCCAAAACATCTTGAAATATTTTATGTTTCCATAGATTTATATATAATATTTATTGTATTTTTTAAAGTGAACTAGTGAACTCACATTACCGATTGCTATTTACCTTTGTAATGTGTGAACAGTATGAACTGATTATATTATCCTTTGCAGAAGCGAGTGGTGCATTTTGTATTGATATTGGTGATATGTTGACTGCATATGACCAACACAGAGAAGATCTTGTCAGTCAGATAGCAAACTTTACAATAGATGAATGGAAAGGAGACGATAGTAAGTGTCAATGGAATCATTGTAAAAGTTAAAATGCTTTTTGAATTGTATGTCCAGCAAAAATGGCTAAAATATATATTTTTAAAGGTAAATATTAGGTAAACTCTAGGTAGGCCAAGGCTTGTTTGCGCTAAGTTTAAAGGTAGGTACCATTCATTAAGTATAAGGCATCCAATGTAGGAGAGGTGCTATCTGACAACTAGTAAAAGGTTCTTTATTACAAACTTTGACTGAAAGTGACTAATACTCACCTATTTGGAAATAATAATTATTTTTTAGGCCTACTAAAACTATAATTTATTAATTATGATTAATAAAAAGTATTATCAAAAAAATTATAAAAATATTTAACTAAGGATTACTTTACAATTGGTGTTTTTATAACTCAATGAAATATTATTAGCACTGCGTCTTACTACCCGTTCAGGTTATACACACTCATTGAAATAACAAGATATATTGATAAAACTATCATGTTTTTTGTTTCACAGTTGTGGCAACAAGAGATATATAGTACATGAAGCAATAAATTAAAAAGTATTATATTCACAGTTTTATCTTAATATAACTGGCCACCAAAATAAATAACTGTTTGTTATAACTTAAAGAAATAGCCATACTAAATTATAGTTCCAAAATAAAACATTTGAACATTTTGTAAATCATGCAAGAACACAACCAAAAACGATTTGTTTGACTTTTTAAACCACCCTTGTTTTGGCTGGTTCCCCTTCTTAATTTTAATTTATGAAGACAACAAAGTATTTTATAAGCTCTTGTCTGAAAAGCATTTTTAAGTTTGCAAAAAAAAAAAACCCAAATAAACATCCCAGTGGTAATTTTCATAAGTTTGTGTTTCAATAATATAAAATCTGCTAATAGCTAAAAACAAGTAGTTTGTGTGAATGCGTTCATTGCCAAAAGTACCTAACAACAAATCAACTGTTGTTCATATGGTTTGGCGAATGGATATATGGTAACTGTTTATAGATTTTAGATACCACCTCTTCTACTGTGGATGCTCTATAGAGTCACATTTTTTTTATAGGAAGGGCCTTATCTGTCAGCTGTAGAATATACTCTAGGTCGTTATACTCTTAAGTTCTTAAATTAAAGCTTGCATTACAGGTCTTAAAGAGCGTGTAGTTGCCAGATGTTATCTGCTTGAGACATTGACAAATTTTATATCAGAATATAAGCAAGTTATAGGACGTGTAATCCGTGCATACACTTTATAGTTATTCATTTGAAGTTTGGTTTGTATGTCAATAGTTTTGTATTATTATGTTGTTTATTATTATTTGTATTCTATTAAATACATATTAAAATAGACATGGTCCAAACCACCTACGATGACTAGGGTTTGAATTCTGGTATGTTAAACTGAAGATGGTTTTCACAAATCATTTAAAACAAATCATTTTTCTTTCTATCCTTGCAGATGTGTGTGCACTTTCTTAAAAAATTAGTTAACAGATATATAGGTCCTTTTTATATTGATTATAATATTTAAGTTGTGTATAACCTGAGTCTTACATTCATTAATAATTAGAATCAAATCGCCATGTACAGTAATAACCTTGCACCAAAATAATGTCGAAAAAACAACACAGATAGCTCTCAACTGTTAAAGATACTTCTTTGGCACGCTTTAAAAAGCTGTGATTTACCTTACTAGAGGACTTGAGTTCACATTTCCAGCTGTTAGTAGTACAATTCATTTGTGCTAAGTTATGCAGTACTATATTCACATTCACACATGGTGCTACATCTGGCCGCCTGTGTTTTGGCAATGTCAGCAACTTATACTAATTTAAATAATATGTCTTAAGAATGAGGTAAAAAACTGCCAAGAGTAAGTTCATCGGTATATGCCTGCAACTATGGAAAAAAATCATTTGATAAAACCACCTTAAAAGATTTTCTTTTTTATTGGATGTGTTTTACATACACTTTTTGAACACACTGATTGCATCAACACATGACTTACTATCCTAAAGATGATGACGACGGTGACTCTTCTGACAATTTACTAACAATAAATATTGGACTATGCTGGGAATGGAACACAGGACCTCAAACACATTTGGCACATGTCTTGACACCAATTGTGGTAAGGTGTTGGACTTTGCCACTGAATTCATCTAGGATTCAAACCTCAACTTGACTATTAACGCTTACAGTGTGGTGAGAGAATAATGCCTTAGCTGGCAGGTTTCTTCACCCTAAAGTATATTATAAAAAAACTACATGGCGTGAGCCCGGGTTTGAGCTATACCGACTGATTGGCTACTGTTGTTAACAACAATAGTGCTAATATTTGCAGATAAAGGTTGTAATTTGGTCAGCACAACAAACCCTCCGGCCGTTAATCTCACTTTTCTAGAGGGGTGCTGTTAACTATATATTCAAGTAGCTCCTCATTTGTCTTCAAGAGGCCGAGTTTGACCTCATTCCCGACCCATTGCTTTACAGAAAAATTATGGTTTCTAGTAAATTTTGTGTGTAAAATATATTTTAAAATGTTTAACATTGTCTTGGAAATTGCACCAAAATCCAGTCTATTGAACTACACAAACAAAGAAGTATATTTGTTTCCATATAAATTTATGATTGAATAAGTGTTGTACGTGTTGTAAAGTGGTCTGGGTTTTAGGCCCTTAGCTCTCGACCATTTCATTTACATATATTTGTTTGCTAGTGTTTATTTTGTTAATTTAATACCATTATTAAAACCACTAAATTCATTAGGGTTGTAATAGGCTTGCAAGTGTCCAATATTTATAATATTCAAAGACATTTAGTAACATTTTATCCATCATTTTACCAAAATCCCTCTTTTAGTTCATTAACAAACATGTTAATATAATCAAAATACTGAGAGTACATTTACAGTACATTACTGTTTTCCAATAAGTTAGGCCTGTTTTAATAAATAGCCTCCAGCATCTTCAATGTATTATTCTTTTCTGGTTATAATTTAAGCTCTATTATATTATTATTATTATTATCACCGCGTCTTACTACCCGTTCGGATTATACGCACTTACGCTAATATGTAATGGTTGGGTGATTTGTGAGATGAAATGCAGGACCTACAGTTTAACGTGGAATCTGAACCATGATGGAGGCCTGGCATTCCCCACATTCACAAGATGTCTTGTTAGAGGTGAAGGAAGGGTTTGGTAATCAGATAAATCTGTGCCGGGACCGAGGATTGAACCCCGGCCGCCAGAAGCTCTATATTGCTATCAAATGTTTAATCATAAGAAAGTGTGGGGCTTAATGCTAATTATAAGTTGTCTAAACCATAACCAAGGCTGTAAGCAATATATGTTTTAAATTTCAATTCATTGACTTCATTTTTAGGTCTTTAACTTTTAAATATAGTAGTTTTCATTCTTGTAAAGTTTTTAACAATTTATCTAAAACTTCAGCATCTACCTCTTAAAATTCTACTTATTTAATCAGCTATCTTCTCCACCCCCACCATTAATTAATTAACCCTGAGAAGCTCTACAGAATCCACTGATTTCCATGGACAATATTTAAAGAAGAAGATGGAGAGGAGACTGGTTCGATCTTTGACTAGTTAGAATGTAGCTAATATTGTTAATTTTAACTAGACCGCCGATAACAGGGCATTGAGGTTGGAATCTCGGCTGGGTGTACCGAGTGTGGTTTTCCAAAATGGTTCAACACTATCCACACACTTCCTTTAAATATAACTTTTATCATAACTAAAACCACTATCGTGATTAGTACATATGCATATAATCCGAACAGGTAGTAAGACGCAGTACTAAAAAAAATATCAATTTTAATATAAATGGGAAGAATTGACTTAGTTAACTCTTCAGTTTTCAGTGTCGCTACTGTATAATAGTGCTGTGCTCTTCACGACCAGGCTGAGTGTAAATCGAGCTACACATACAACTTTAAACACCACCACGCTAACTGAGAGTCACTACTGGCCCGCATCTATAATTTTTTTTAACTATTCTCTTAATTTATTTCACATAAAATACCTATGTAAAATCAAAAGACAAAATATTTCTAATAAGACTGTGTTTTCATGTTTTACTTAAAAATTTCCCAAGAGGTATGGTAGGTTTTAATTTTCTCTAAGCCTCTTGTATAAGATATCCATTTCAGACTTTGCAGTCATTGCTCATAACTATAATTACAGCCACTATAAACTATTGGCTTTCCCACACAATTCAAACGAGACTTATGACGGGATATATTTGTATACTCTTGAAACTGAGGTACAAAGCTAATCTTAATATTTGATAAAAATCCATAGTTAAATTTGTTTTTTCATATTTCTTTTTAGATTTGGCTGGTGCAGCACCAAATCCATTTCCAAATCCAATAGTTGTCAGGAAAATTTTCGTGGGTAACATTAATTCATGGGTAAGTTTCATGTGCTAACATTATTGATTTTACTATGTTTTAATGTTTGATCTTTAAAAATTAAAAAGGAATGGCACTTTCAAATCCTTTTAATCATATCCAAAATTCACTGATCAAAAAAATATTTTCAGAACTGAGATTCAAGGCAAAAATATGTTTTTAAATCTTGAATTGGTAATTTATTTTTAGCTTTTCGGTTGCTAAGGCCTTATAGTGGCTCAGCTCATCATAATTATAGGACAAACTTAAGAACCCTGTACATTAATTTACCACTTAATTAGATGTACTTGAATACTTGTTATAACAAACCATGTTATCATTTAGCTACATTTCCTATTTTTTAAGACAAATAAATAATTAATGTTGTATACATAATAAAATAAATCATACCAATACAGAAAAAAAACTTCTCAAGTGTCAATTTCATTTATTTGAGTTATTTAACATGCACTTTCTGAACGGACTAATTATATCAGCACACTCTAGAACGGACGCAACATTCCCAGGTCGCTAATTCATGATTATGAAAGGGTAAAGCCACATATAACCAATGTAGTTGAATTTATTTAATAGACAACCAAACAATTTTTTATGTAGAATTAGGCCTACATTTTTTCGTGACAAAATTTACACAAATTCTAATTTTTAAATAAATTAAAATTGTACAAATTTTTTCAACTAAACAAAAGGAAATGTTGAGGAACTCTATTTGCTATGAAATTATATCTTTAAATTAAAATTAAGAAAATTTTCAAAAATTACGAGTAATCAAATTTTGAGTTTTGTAAAAATCATAGAGCTTGATCAGCTACTAAAACTATACTCGAACTTAAATTTTTGAGAACTTGCACATTCCTTGTAAATAAAAATGAAAGACAGTACATGACTGTACAATAGTAACAGACTCTGTAAATAAAGCAAACACATTTGACACATGCAATACATTACTAAAGCTTTAACTTACTGTTCTATTTTTAGACACCCAGAAGGGACAAGAGAAGGGATCAACTATCAAAAATCTGTCATCAACTAATCCCTCCTCACATGACGTCAGAACTTGACTAAATTCCAAACTTTTTTTTTAAATTCTATTTATCAGCTTGGTTTTAACGTAACTTATGGTGACCTGGCGGTCTAGGGGTAAGGTGTCAGACTTCTATGCTGGCGGCCGGGGTTCAATCCTCGGTTCCGGCATAGATTTATCTGATCACCAAACCCTTCCTTCACCTCTGACAAGATATCTTGTGAATGTGAGGAATGCCGGGCCTCCACCGTGGTTCGGATTCCACGTTAAACTGTAGGTCCTTCATTTCATCTCACAATCACCCTACCATTACACATTAGCGTAAGTGCGTATAACCCGAACGGGTAGTAAGACGCAGTGCTAATAATAATAATAATAATTTAACGTAACTTCAAACTTTCAGGATTTGAATTATCTAGACTACTGCAGTCTCACTTAGAGGGATGATTGTTTCTTTTTAAAGTATACTGAAATTACCAGAGAAAAACTTACTAACTAGTCCTCCTTTTTATCGTTGACATCAGGGTGATTTCTTTTTACATATTAGATGTTTTCCCTCTTGTCATCTCATTTTAGGTTTGTTATGTTGAATTTTAAAATATTTATCTAGTAAAGTGTTTTATTATGTTTATAGACATCGACAAATGAGCTAAAGCGTTTATTCCGACGTTTTGGAAAAGTGGTGGACGTACATATTAGTAAATGTATCTACAGTCAGAGAAGAAAGAACTTTGGTTTTGTTACATTCAAATATCCACATGATGCCCAAAGGTGGGTGTTTAGTTTTGAAATTGAGCTTCATCATTTATATAGTTTAAACTACTTGAACATCCCTCAATCGTTCACATTGATTTGGAAAAATTATAACTGGGAATTTCAAACTTTTACCAAGTTTTACCAAGTTGTCCTCCATCTCGATTGTTTAATTAAACTTTTTTGTAACTACATACATTTCTATCTTTATAGTGCACCATAACATCATTAATAATAAATTTGTATTTTATTTTATATGTTAACAAGCCTGAACTATTCACAAATCATTCAATTTGGTATTTAAAAAAATCAAACTTATACCATAATATAATGCTACTATAGAATTTTTAACATATAATTCAATTTAAAAAACATTTATTGCATTTTAGTTGTATCTGTAAATTTATGAAATTATTGGTGAGATCTTAACACAATTTAGGCTGCAAAAAATATGACAAAATTGTCATTCTTTACTTTCTCTTGACCCCAAGTGGAAAGTGTTGTGATTGTCAAAAAATCAAACTTGAGATTTTGATAAATGTTATAGTTTCATGAAATACCTGAAACCAAAAAAGTGGTTTTCACAATGCTGTCTTGTCTGTCTGTCTGTCTATATCTCAGCCTCGAGCCAAAACTATTTTACCGAGTGGACTAACACTTAGTATCTGGGGCTTTCATAAGGTACCTCCAAAGGGTTTTTGGAATTAAATATCTAACCTTAAATTTAAGGGTAGTTTACCTAAGGACAACAAGAGAAAGAATAGATTTTCTTGAAATTCGCTTTAACGATACGTGACTATAACCACAATTAAGTATAAAAGCTTGGTTAATCAATCTGTTTTATAATACACAATTATACATTTTACTGTTGGCATGATAAAGCCCTCCTGAGCCCCAGGTGGCCATGTTATCTTATACTTAGCTTATGATCTTAATTGATCGCTCATAATTGTGTAGCTTTTAATATTCACACGTCCATCACAGACTCTGCCTTAACATGAGTGAAAAGTGACCCTGATTGTGGGTCGATTCCTAGGTTGTTCGTTGGTAAGAGCATTAGCATGCTAAGACAAAGGTATCGGTTTGATCCTCGTATCTAGGTGTCATTTTAATGAATATAGTTATTTTAAAACTATTTTTTCAAACATTTAAGTATTTTTGGCTAGTGAAAATACACGTTATTAAAAAAATATAGAACAATTCAGTTTATTCAAAATCACGTCAATATTAGATGTAACACATGCAAACTTTTTCTGCACGTAATGGTTTTTACAGGGCTTTGGATAGTGGTCCTCACGTACTGAACCGCCGAGAGTTAAAAGTTGCAGCAGCTGATCCTCAACACCAGCCTATTGAATTAGCTAATGGTAAAGTGCCTTGGCTTTGTTTATACCTAAACAATATGATTTAAAAAAAAGTGAAAGTGTTTTTTTTTAGCGCCACTTCTTACTAGCTGTTTGGTGCTATCTATACACTCTAAGAAAGTGTTGTAATATTGAAACTGTTTGACCTCAAGATTATGAAGAATTTTTAGATTCTCTACACACCCACCTCATTAGCTGAGTGGTCATTATCGGGGTGGACTGGCTTGATGACGACGGGGAGATGGGAGTTTGAATCCCAGTTAGGTCTAATGAGGCTGGTTTTCCCTAAACGGTTTCCCACTCTTCCACATGAATGTGGGTACATTACCTCTAAAATGCTTCCTTCCTCACCCCTCCCTATCTCATTAGAGTAACTTTTAAATATTTGTATGATCTGAACAAGTAGTAAGAGACAGTGGGGGGAAAAATACAACATTTTATGAGCCTCTAAACCCAAAAAAGTTGTTTTTATTATTCTGTCTCTGTCCCTGGTCACGGATCCAAAACAGTTTGATGGATTTTGTTCAAACTTACTATGGTTAGGAACATTTTTCTAAACAATTTTGATCCTAGCCTTCAAATTATGGGTAGGTTTTTAGTTACTTTTTTTAAAAATAGATTTATTAATTTAAAAAGGGCTCTAACAATTTGCTTCAAAATTAATATTTGGGAGTGGTTTTCCATGATAAATAAGATTATTTTATGACATATACAAACGTAAATAATTTTAGAGCTCTTTACAAATAACCGAGATTTAAACATTTTACATTAAAAACAAATAGTTTGATGTATAATTCGATGTTTGATGTATAAATTTCCAAGCCATTTAGCAATAATACATTTTATTAAAATGATTTGAACAATCTTGTTTACATTTATTAATGAAAAGAGTTTATTGTCATTAAAAGATGTGTTTTTTTTTGGAAAAAATATTTTTGAAAGTTTTGTTTCAACCATAATAAGCTAAGTTTATTTGAGAAAGTTAGTACAATTGTTTAATAACATTTATTTGAGAAATTGATGCAAGCAAACATAAAACATACATTCATCACATGCATAAATTAAGGAATTATATGAGATGCCTGAGAAATGTATCATTATGTTAGTTTGACTTTTAATTTAGATAATTGGTAAATATTAAATATAATTATATATACCATTTTAAAAACACCATAGTTTTTAATATAAACAGGTTTAGGATGAATTTTTCTTCGAATGTTATTAACACAAAACCTTATTTTAAATTTTACCTCATTGTCTAGAAGCTTCAATACATTTTAGGTTATGTGAACCTTAAATCCTATCGATTTTCTTTTGTTTGACATCAGGGGCTATTATACACCTGTTTACAGGGCTCTCTACAATATTGACATGGCTGCCATACACCAGGGAAAATCATGGAATTTTTTGTTGAAAGACAAGATTTCGCAAATAAGTAATAAAAATATTGGTAATTTGAAACTACATACATGGAAAAACTAAAATAATGGAAAAAAACAAACGTGAACTTAAGAATCTGACTTGAGAAAAACCTCAATGTTTACATCTCTATGATAATAGTCCATTGTTTGGGGCTTGAAATATATTTTTTTATAATGAGTAGTGACATCACATGTGCATAATATAATAATTTTTATGAAGTTAAATTTTGGTTCTAAATATGTTTTTTTATCGATTTTATTGAAGAGCTTCATGTTTGTTTTGTTGAGAAGTTCTCTTACAACTGTGATTTTTTTTATAGGGAAAATTATGTGGAAACGACGAGATAGGAGTGGCTCAAGTACGTCTTCTGCTTACCTCGCCACTGATGAAGGAAGTGATGAGAGGTTTTATTGTTCAGAACCGCCTGTCAAAAAGAACACTTTGAAAGAAATTAAATTCTCAAATAGTGACATTGATGAAAGCCTTTGTTTTGTGAACTCTTTGAATGATGACTGTCTAATGCACATCTTCTCTTTTTTATCCAAGATTGAATGCATTCGGATTGAAAGAGGTTAGTCGAATTAACTGTGAACGTGTGTGTGTGTTTGTGTGAAGGTGCATACACACTATGGGTGTGTGAGTAGGCATTTTTCACTTTGAGTCAAGTTTGAATGAAAACCTCAAGTTCGAGTTTTACTGAGCATTGCTACCACTACAAGTAAAAATAAAAATACTCACCACAAGTGAATTGTTTATTCAGGTAAGGTCGTCCTGTATGAATTTTGTTTTTTGGTAAAAAATACAAAAGTTTTTATTTTTTAAATCAAATGAAAAGAACTAGACTAAGTGCCTGTACGTTATGAAATAAGGCAGTACCTTAAAGATTAAATAAAACTGGTTCTATGTATTTACTGTATAAATAATTGGATTTTTTTTACAAAAAAAGGTTTTGATATATAAACTGCAAAAATACTGCCCTAAACTAGCATTCCCTACGCTCCCACCTTAGATGTGATCATTAAAGAAGCTATTTTGGTTTTCTAGATATTTACATAAATATAAAATAGCATTTTTTTAATCAAGTTTTTAATAAGGTAACATAAAACCTTCATTATTGGGTGTGCAGTAAAAACATGGTGACATAGATGTAAGGGTTAAACTCTCGGCTTTAGTAATTATTTCACATAAACGTGAGTACATTTCCTCTAAATTTTGCTTTTTTCATCTTTACCCCATTGGTGCAATTAAATCCTATTAGCCCAAATGGGTAAAAAATATGCGGTAAAAAAAAGCATTTTATACAAGATGTATAAAATGTTTACTAGAACGTTACTAAACATTACTACTTAGTCTTATTTTATGGATTCATAGTTATTTTTTTTTGCTAGCTGGGATAGTTTTATTACAGTTGTGGGGACTTGTGTGGTAAAGCCACGAAAAATAATTTATGGTAATTTGTAGCTTACTAACCTTATGTACTTAAATATAACACCTTATTTTCCATCATGTTGTGATTCGTTTGACACCATCAGTTTGTAAGCGATGGCAGTCTGCAAGCATCATGTCATGGTCTGGAATGAAGACTTTAGACATGTCTGATTTTGTGAATGATTCCCACCATCTACCAACTGACGACCTGGTGTGCAGCATCCTGCAGCGCTGTGGGGCTCTAATCCACACAGTTGACATCTCATTGAAGCCCAACTGTCTGACCCCTAAAGTCATTTCGGTCATTGGTGAGCTATAGCTAGTATCTAATACAATATTACTTGTTCTATTAATTCATCATCATCATCCACTGTTTGGTCGAGTCTATTTGGAATATAAGACTCTTCAACGTATACTTTCCCCTCATCACCTCTTCTTCTTCACAACGACCCAGTATTCTCCTCTCTCCTCCCCACTTCTCTGAATTCCCTTCAGCCACATGCCCCTTGATTTTCCTCTTGACCTGCTGTCCCTCACTTCATTATCCGGCATCTTCTTTGGTCTCGTCTCCTCCTTCATTCTCCTCACATGACTGTACTACCTTATTCATGCCTTCTCTATCCTCTCCTGCGCTGGCTCCTTAACTATTCCTCTCATTCTTTCATTTCTCATCCTATCTATTCATGTTACTCGTATAGTACTTCTTAAAAATTATAAATTACTAGTTCCTCGGTCCAGGCACAGATTTATCTGATTACCAAACCCTTCCTTCACCTCTGACAAGATGTGTATTAAGCACAACTTGTGAATGTGGGGAATGCCAGGCCTCCACCGTGGTTCGGACTCCACGTTAAACTGTAGGTCCTCCAGTTCATCTCACAATCACCCTACCATTACACAGCGTAAGTACGTATAAGCCAAATGTTTAGCAAGATGTGATGATGATGATGATTATTATAATAATAAATAACATAATAATAATTATCATTATTATTGATTTAAACTAGTAATAATATTATTATTAATAATGATGATGATAATAATAATAATAATTATCATTTTCCACAAGACATTATTTAATGAAAACCCCATCCAAATTTGAACTAGTAGTAGTAATAATAATAATATAATAATAATATACTTATATATAATTTATTATAATTATTATTATTATTATTATTATTATTATTATTAGTTCAAATTTGGATGGGGTTTTCATTAAATAATGTCTTGTGGAAAATGATAATTATTATTATTGTTTATTATTATTATTATTATTATTATTATTATTATTATTATTATTATTATTATTATTATTAGTTCAAATTTGGATGGGGTTTTCATTAAATAATGTCTTGTGGAAAAGGACTGAGCTCAGGCTAAAAGATGTGGAGGAACCAAGTTGTTTCACTTTAATTACAAATTTAAAAACTGATTATAAGGTAAATATTTATTTTTAAACCGTTAACTTGTTGATGCTGATTAATAGGTTGATCTCATAGAAATTTTCAATTGATTGTGTAAGAAAAATCCATCGACATTGAAAGTCGATTTTTGAGTCTTACAAACTCTCAAATATCTCAATTACTTTCAAATAGTAATATTTGAGTGACCTAAATAGCCTTGATCGGCCACAATCGATGATGTTATAAACAAATTAAATATCTAAATATATTAAAATATAAATTTTATTTGTTCTATATTGTGAAAACATTAATAAAAATAAAGGTCAAATTAAAATATCAATACGAAGAAATCTATATTGTTATAACATTACTTTTGGCATCCCATTACTGTTTTTCAACTTGTGGCCTTGGTCATTTTTTTATTCAGCCATATATTTTCCACTACCGGCTTGCTAGGCCTGTCCTAGCTTCATATGCCTTTTACTCTAACTTAAGACTAGGACAGGCACAACATCCAATCCCCAGCCGTTAATTCACTGTGAAAGGGTAAACCCACATTTCACCAATAATATATTTCTCGGCCATGCCGGGAATTAAACCCGGCACCCTTAGTTCTGTAGACAGACACTCTACCAACTGAGATAAGGTATCGGGTAAGATATTTTGGTAGCCAATAATTTACACACGTCCATCACAGACTCTTTCTTAAAATATGAGGTCTGACACCCTAGCTTGGTCGCTGGTACATCTCTCTACTGATTTAAAGTTTTTTTTTCTATTCCTGACATGGCCGGAAAATTTATAATTGATGAAATGTGGGTTTACCCTTTTACAATGATGAATTAATGGCAGAGTTATCATCTGAATCATCCAATTCAGAATATTCTATTCCACTATTAAACATGTTAAATGTCATTTGTTAAAATAATATAACTAGAAAGGTGAATTACCACACACACGTAAATAAATCTTAAAATAATAAATATTAAAAATTGATGGCAATTTGTATTGTTTCAAACTTCACATAACCTTATGTAAATCACAAATGCATAGAGTAAAACATAAATTGATTTATTCAGCTTGATTTCTGAAAGATTTTTCAAACAGAAGACAAGCCAAATAAAATATTGACATCTCTTGGCTTCAAAATGAACTTTGGCGTTTGTCACTTTGATAACTAAAAATTGAGATTTTACTGAGTATTTATCATTATTAAAGCAAAAGGTAAGGTTTTTGAGTTAGCTGATTTGACTTCTGAGAAGAACAACTGGCTTATTTTTCCTTTTTCTTTATTTTTATCAATTTCCATTATTATAAAATTATTTAGCCACTTAGCCACCTCATTGTTAAATCTGTTTCTAAATTAATGCAATTTATATTTCTTCAGGTACCGAGTGCCCCCAGCTATGTCACTTGAACTTAAGTGGTGTTCCTGTGACATCAAAAGATTTGGGAATCCTTGGCAAGAACATAGGAAAACAGCTCCTCACGCTCAACTTGGAAAGCTGCCCCGGGGCTAGTGATCGTGACATTGGCGTTCTCTTCCAAAATTGTACAAAGCTCGAGAAAGTTAATGTCTCTCGTACTAAGAATTTGTATGGCCATTGTCTTGAAAAACTTTGTGAAAACCCAGTCTTAGAGTTGGCTATCAATGACTGCAACAATATCCAAGCTAGTGTGCTCATTCCTAGCCTAAAGAGGTAATGCTAACATAACAAATGTCATTTTAAAATCATGATTTTTATCCACTTCAGTGGCAGCATTGTCTAATGTACTACTCTCGCAGTAGACTAGAGTGCTGATTAAGGGGAGATTGAGGTTCGAATCTCAGTCGAATGTACTGATAGTGGTTTTTCCAAAATGGCTTTCCACAATGTTTTTTCACTCTCCCTACCTGCAAATGTACATAAACTTCCTCTAAATATAACTTTCCTAATCGCTAAAACCATCAATGTAACTAGTACATATGCATAGAACCCAAATAAAAAAATATCATTTGTATTTAGTTGGGAGATTAAATCTTTGTTCAGATTATAAAAAGTATGTGTGTTTGTGCACATGTGTGTGTGCCTTTTTTTTGTAAGATATAAATTATAAATACTATGCAAATACAGAATTGTCTTTTAATGTAAACAACTTTGTATATTTTTCTAAAACTACAATTCAAAATTGAGACCAAAGTAATTAAATTTTACTTTCTTTATCTTCCCTTTGAAATAAAAAAATAGTGACACGTTACTACGTTACACCTAACTTTATTAAAACTCTCTTAATACCCGCAGGCTCCCACAACTAAGGTCGTTGCAAATGAGCTGTTGCATCAACATGACCAACAAGGACGTCGCAATGATTGTTGAGGCTGTGCCCCAACTTAAAGAGCTGTCCATGTCTCGCTTCTTCCCTTTCATTGACAGCATGGCCCTCAGTTCACTGCACCTGCTGTCTAACCTGGTGTCTCTTGACGTCCATCTCAATCCGGTCATTAATGACGATGTCATGGCCAAAATTGCTTGTTATTGTATCAAGATAAAACACCTTAACATCACAGGTAATGTTTTATTGGAGGACTCTCTTGTTAGTACTAATGTACTTTATATATTTCACCTTTGTTGAGGCCTAACACTCGACCAGAATCGAAATGAAATTGGAACCATTCTGTTTGTAAAGCCATTATGAAATAACAAAATTTGTGCTAGGCCTGATAGTTGTATACTTCCCTAAAATGATGGATATTTAATACGGAAACATTCAGGAAACGAACAAACCTATCTCTGATGGGCGTGTTAATAAAACAATTTTTTTTACATATAATTTATCTCTTTAAAGAAGACCTCTTTTCTCCTTTTGAGATATTTTTAAAGATGGGCCCCTCCTGACAAGTATCTGAGATTTGAGGATTCAATGTTTTACTGGATCCGATGATTGAATCTTTCACCTCATAAACAAAGCATAATATTTTGAATTCAGAAATTTCTTAGCTAGGCCTACTTGAAAAGAACAACTTGATTCATAATCTTTATTTTGTTGGACAAAAGAGATAAGAATGAATGAAATCATTATTAAAAAAAAGAAAAAATATTAGGTGTGGAAAATCTAATGTGCCTAATACCCTTCCTTCCCACCTCTATGGGAAACTTGGACTCGACTGTTTCGTGCATGCTCACTTATAAAACTTTCACATCGCAAACAATCTTGTAAATATTTTAATGAACAAATTAAAACTCTTCAAAAATTGAAAATCAAAACTAGAATTACAAATAAACTTGAAAAAAAAAATTAAGTCTTTTTTTAACAGAAATAAGAAAACATTACACATGATAAAAAGTCGGCCGCCATGACGTATATTATGTTTACTCATCAGAGTGATGATTAAATAAAGATAGGGTTAATTCTTACTACCCAACTGGTTTCAATCATCTACAACTATGGAAAGAGCTCCAATTTATTGCATATTACGATCTTTAAGTAATATTTTATTACGTTTCATGAAAAATAAATACTGTCAACAGTCAAGACACTGGTAAAACTGTATATTTATCCCTACCAGTTTAAGTATTGTATATCGATTGCTTGTTTGGAATCGATTCAGGTAATCTGATCACTTAATAAGTGCTATCGAGTTTTAAGAATCAAATAACGACTTGCTAATTCATAATTTGTGATTGTTAAGCATGTTGTTTTAGTCTTTATCAAAAAAATCTGTTTGTATTTTAATTTTGTTTTCTTATTTAAAATAAATTATAATCCTTCATTGATGATTAAAATTGATCAAAAGGTAAATAGGCCTAATCTGTTTGTTAATTTCACATGTTTTTTTAAAAACTTACCTCATTTTATCAACACTTTTAAAAATAACTAAGAGACTCAAATTTTGATTGATTTGCTTTTCAAACAATAATATGAGTCTAGATTGTTTAATTTGGCTGGGTTTTAATCTGTATTTTGTTAAAGGTGGCTGGAGTTGATTAAAATTGAAAGTATGATTGAAATAAATCTTAATTTATAGCTTAGGTCTATATTGTGGAATGTAGGTATATTTGTAAATCATTAACATTTCTAGCAATTTGTTAGGATTCGGATTCAATATTTGAGATTCAAAAACAAAATGTAGATTTGGATTCGAGAAATAGTGGATTCGACCCATCTCTAAAATGTATATATAATTAAGGCATGATAAATCATTTATTTATATATGTTAATTTAAAGAGCTGATACAGTCCTATTTCCATATAAAAGACATTTCCCGACAGCTATAAAAGTTACTAGATCTTCATTCTTTCACATATTTACGTGTTGAGTCATGGGATATGAAGCTGTTACAATGGAACCTGACTAATTTGAACTTCCTTGATTCAAAACCATCTTTAATTCAAATTTTTCGCCCAGTCCTGTGAATTTTGTGTTAAAACAATGTTAAAAAATTGTAGATAATTCAAAGTTTATTTTGGTTAAATCGAACCTTTTATAAGTTGTAATGTATTGTGCAGTATTATTTTCATACTTCTAGTTGCAGCGCCGTATTGTTCTATTTTTGGAAACAGGTGAGGCGACGTTGGAATGCGATCAGTACCCTTCTTCACACCCCTACCCCTCCCACCCATAACATCTTTGTTTACACGTACAGTTCTGTACTCATTAGTCAAGGTCGAACCTCTTGAGCGGTTATGCGCACTGTTCTAAGTGATTATGTCATAGCAATATTCTTGTGACAAGTGAGTTCATTTTGTTTTGTTGTTTAGTTTTTGTTTAGTACATAATGTACAGTAGTGTTTGTTTGTGTGTATCGTGATGTCACTGTCCAAGCCACAGTCCTATATATCATTAACTTTGGTCAAAAGAAGTAGCGGTGATAAAGAAAGTGGAAAAGGGAATTCCTTTTAAGAAACTTATCTAATTCAAATTTTTGTATAATTCGAATTTCTTCCTGGTCCCTTAAAGTTTGAATTATCCAGGTTCCACTGTACTTTCGAAAGATATTATCGTTACTTATAGAGTAAAATGTTATGAATTCTGGCCTCACAAAAATGTGTTGATATTTTTTAAAATACTCTTTTGATGAACATTGGACTGTAACTTATCTGTTAGACATTGATTCTTTCACTATGTTTGGCAAAGTCACTATAAACTAAATGGATATTTCACAGGATGCAGTGTAAACTCCAGCGATGAACCATCGCTATCAAATACGGGTGTAATCGCAGCCCTAAGGCTGCCTAACTTGGAGTCGTTGTACATGAGCTACTTGGCTCGTGTGACTGATGAGGTACTGGAGGTGGCAGCCAATCACACCAAGTTGAAACATCTGGAGTGTCGAGGCGTGTCTTCTTTCACAGACTTAGGCTGTTCCAGGTAACCAGCTCCTGGTGCCAGACAATAATACCAGTCTTTCATTTACCATTTTTCTAGGGGTGTGCAAATTACATGTTTTCAATTTGAAGAAAAGTAGAATTGAATATTATTAAAATATTTTCATCGCCGAATTGAAGTTTATTATTTAAAAAATTGTTTAGTACTGGAAAAGAATATTATATGTTGCATGGTTGTATAACTTAAAGATATTTAATTTTATATGGTTTACAAAATATAATATTACAAACATGATTAACATATTTCTACCCAAGCTTATAAAATAAGTTACTGTCACAACATGTAATTTAATTATTTAAGATTATTGTAATGTGGACATTGATTTGTAATGTACATAAACAACACAAAATGATAAAAATTGAACCTATTTTAACTTTAAATTTGCAACGCCTATAAGTGTTAAATCTTGAATTTTACTTTCGAACCAGTCGACGTTGATGAATATATGGAGTGAAGGCAAAGATTTTGAAGCGTTGCACACTAATATTATCTTTCAGGGTATCCAGCAACCTGGAAAACACAAATGTCAGAGAATTTGCTTGTTCAGGGAAAAGTCTAGAAGAGTTATCAATTTTTTGGAATTTTTAAATATTCACACACTAGTTAATAATACATTTTTATTTACATCAGTCAAAATAATAATATTTTTCATCAAGTTAATACTTACGGTGAATCTCTTTTTACACAAGTCAATTTGTAAGTTTGTGTCACCTTTCCATCCCTCTACTCTGTGTCTTTAACCTAAGTTGAGTCATAGGAATGTGCATGCGTGAGAATTTGATTACATTATAGGAAGAAGAAACTAAAAAATAATGTTTCACAACAACTTTAACCTGAACTAGTGGAAGGCGATTCTTTAATGTCTCAATATGATCTCATGAAAACTAACTTAGATCACACTACCCAATAGCCCGTCACTTTAGGCTGAAATCCTTTGACCCCTACATTGAAGGAAACAATTTCAGAAAGTTTATGTGCCTATATAAATATTATCACATCAAGTTGCGATCTTAATATAATAATGCTTGTGATATACTATATAAATATATTAAAAACAAAAACTCCATCGTGTGAGTCCGCAAGTTCGCTATATTGTCCAAGGAGCCGTCATTGTTAGCAACAATAGTGCCAACATTTGTGGATTGAGGGTGTTATGTGGTCAGTAAAACAACCCCTCTGATCATTAAGCTCGGTTTTCTAAACCGGAGCTTCTACTTCTTTATTCAAATAGCTCCTCATTTGTCCTCACGAGGATGAGTTTGGCTTCTTGACCCACTGCTTTGCAGATAAATGGGGTATGTCTGGATAACACACTGAGACTTTTAGGGGTGTTCAGGAAGGCATTTTTCATTTTGAGCAGAGCTCAAATTGAATTTGAATTAAAATGGCAGTTTTTTTAGTTCGAATATTATAAAGTAGAGATGGGCCACTCGAATCTTCGAATCCACCAAATCCTGACAAGTATTTGAGATTTGAGGATTTGGTGTTTTATTGGATTCGATGGTCGAATCTTTCACTTCATAAACAAAGCATAATATTTTGATTTTTGAATTTAAAAATTACCAAGCTAGGCCTACTTGAAATGCATAACTTAATTCGTAATCATTCTTTTGTCAGACAAAAGAGATAAACTTTAATAAAACCTTTTTTTAAATAATAATCGTTGGGTGTAGAAAATTTAACGTGCCTAATACCCTACCCTTCCACCCCTATGGTAAACTTGGCCTCAACTGTTTAGCGCATTCTTCTGAAATTTTCACCTCACGAACAATCTTGTATATATTTTAATGAACACATTAAAAATAAAGTTCTTCAAAAACCGAAAATCAAAACTAGAATTACAAATAAACTTGAAATAAGTAAAACAAATTACGGCTTTTTTTTAAAGAGAAATAAGAACACATTACACATGATACAAAGTTAGCCGCCATGACGTATAGGTTTACTCGCCAGTGGCCAGAGTGATGATTAAATAAACATGACTGTATATTCTTACTACCCAACTGGTTTTAATTATCTACAACTATGCAAAGAACCCCAATTTATTTCATACGATCCTTAAGTTAGACATTTTGTTGGGTTTCATGAAAAATAAATACTGTCAACAGTTAGACACCGATTTAACTGTTTATTTATGTCTACCCACCTGTATTGTATATCAATTATTTGTTTAAAATAGATGCAAGTAATCTGATCACTTAGTAAGTGCTATCAAGTTTTAAGAATCAAATGACTTGCTAATTCATAATTTGTTTTTAAATTGATTTTAACTAAAAGTTTATTATTTTTTTCAAATATGTTATCGAATTAATTGTAAAAATATTCAAATGCAGTCTTGCCTAATAAAATAGCAATGAACACATTGCAAGAGTCGAAAATATGTTTGTGTTTTAAATAGAATATATCTACAGAAATCAATATATTGCAAGAATCGAATACATTTCTTGTTTTCTATGTGAAGATAGATAATTGATATAAAATACACACACATACATATACATACATACAATACATACATAGGCATTATTGAGGTCACTATTTCCAATGTATGTTTAATTTTTTAAGCATGTTGTTTTAGTCTTTTTAAAAAAAATCTGTTTATTTTAATTTTAGCTCTCTTATCAAAATAAATTATACCTCAAGATGATTAAAGTTGATCAAAAAGTACTTAGACCTAATCTGTTTATTTATTTCACATGTTTTTTTTTATCAGACACTGAAGTCATTCTATCAACTGTTTTAAAATTAACTAAAAAAAAGACACTCAAATTTTGAATGATTTGATTTCGAAACAATAATATGAGTCTAGATTGTTTAATTTGGCTGGATTCTAACCACTATTTTGCGAGGGGTGGTTGGGGTGGATTATAATTGAAAACATGATTGAAATAAATCTTAATTTAGAATTTAGGCCTATATTTTGTAATGTAGGTCTATTTGTAAATCATTAAAATTTCTAACAATTTGCTAGGATTCGAATTTGATATTTGAAATTCGAAAATAAAATGTAGATTTGGATTCGAGAAAAAGTGGATTTGACCCATCTCTAGTATAAAGCAATCAATATTTTGAGTTGAATTTATTTAATAGCTTCATTGATAACTCATAAGTACAAACATATATTTTTAAGAATGATATTTTTGTTATGGAAAAAATTATAATTATATATAATCAGATTTCTAACTATGTTTAATAAATTTGTACAACTATTTTTTAAATTAGACAAAAGAAAATATTGAGGGATTCTATTTGCTATGAAATAATATCTTAAAATTGAATAAAATCAATTAAACTCGGAATTTTCAAGGAAAAATTGAAAATTACTGTTATTAAAATTTAATGAGTTTTGTACAAATCTTTGAGTCGAGTTTGAGCAGTTATTAAAATTTTATTCAAACTTAAATTTTTGAGTAATCCCACACCCCTAGAAACTTTTCTTTCTCTCTCCCTCTCTTCATTTGAACAAAGTAGAATCTTTCGGGAATTTAACATATTCACTTTTTCTCTGCAGAGTCGTGACATTGTGTAGCCAATTGGAATCATTCGACTTCAGTGGTTGTGACTTTGTGTCAGATATAACCGTCATTGCAGCTATGTGTGCTGTTAAGCAAAGGATGAACAACGTAACTCTCCTACTAACTGTCGGAGGTAAGTTTGCATCCAATGGATGATCTTTTATAAGACTATTTCTCTATAACCTGCTTTAGTGGCTGAATGGTTGGAGGTGTCAGTTTTATGTTGGACTGGTTTGCTGATAACGGGGTGATTGCGGGTTCAAACACTTAACATTGCCGCCACTGGACAAAGAAGAGGTAATGGCTGCCTCTCAAAGAAAATCGATTGTTACCGCCCAATCCCCCGACCTAGGTTTCATTCATCGGAACTCATCAGGGAGGAGTGTGAAACGTGCAACATCACTTCCTAAAAGAGGAAAGCAAGAAGTTATGTTGTATGTTTCACACTTCCTCCCTGTTGAGTTCCAATAGAGTGACCAATAGAGTGACACCTAGGTTGGGGGATTGGGCGGTAACAATCGATTTTCTAAAAGAGGCAGCCATTACCTATTTGTCCAGTGTCATCAATATAAAGTGTTAACTGTGTTCTTCTTTCCATTGTAAAAGTCATATTGTGTTTGTTCTTCTTATATGTTTTTATGCATCTTACAGTCATGATCAACTGTTTCCAGCCTGTGGTTGGTTCAATTTAGTAAAATGCCTCCATCTTCCTCTACCCTTCCACCACTTTCCCTCCTTTAATTTCCTCCATTCTTCTCCTCTCATTTGAACACTTTGTTATCTGCTCCTCCCATCTCTTTCTTGACCTTCCTTGTGATCTTTTTCCATCCTTACATGCCCATACCATTTCATTCTTGCTTCCTATAATATCTCATGTACTCTGTGTATCCCCATTCTTTCCCTGATAATTTCATTCCTAATTTTGTTTATCTTCATGACAGCTAATATGCTCCTCAAAAACTTCATTCTTATGGCCTCCTCATACTTGTCATTCACTGTCCTTGTGACACTTCCTTACACTTCCAGGGTACCTCTCTTCTCCATAGTAGCTCTCTTACACACCCATAGAACATCTCTCGCTGCTGTCCTCTTCTCATTAAATCCTCTCTACTTCCACCTTTCTATTCAATCCTGCTACCAAGATATTTTACTTTTTGTACTTTTCTCAACTCTAATCCATCCAACCTTATAGTATGCTAAGCTAAATTTCATTCCACACTCTTTTCACTTCCTCATTCCTTTCTTGTAGTTGTTCTTGTACTCCCCATAATATCAAGTCATCAGCAAACATCACGGCTTTCATTCTTTCCTTCCACTTTGTTCATAACCATTTACATTACCATTAAAAATAATAATGGTAAAGGTGCGCTCCCTTGCTTCACTCCATTTTATATATGGAACCACTCCGTCCTTCCACTCTTCGTCTGTTCACAACTCCTTTTATCCTCATACATGCTTTTCACTCTCATTACAACTCCTCTTTATACTTCTGCTTCCATCACTTTCCAAACTTTATTTCTATCCACGCTATCATATGCCTTATCCACATCCATAAATACCATTACCATACCTTCTTTCCACCAGCTGTTTCATGACAAAGAGTAGTCTATTGTAGACCTATGTTCCTTAAATCATAGCTTTTCCTCTCTCCACTTTCCTTTAATTTCTTATTCTCTTTTCCAGTATCTTTCGATAGATTTTTGTACATTAGTACAGTAGCACCATGGCCTCTTTGGTGCTGACTGACAGTTCACAGCTGACAGCTGATGCCTTTGAAAAGTTACCAGACCAAATTTTGTATCCCTACACTGAACCATATGGTCTGAAAAAAACATGTGTTTAGCAGCTGTCACTTCTGACAGTCAAAATTTAGGTATATACCTAGATGTTGACTGTCAGAAGTCAGCTGTGAGCGGTCAGTTAGCACCAAAGAAGCCATGGGGTTCGTGTATATCAGCATTATCCCCCTGTAATTTGTAGATCCCTTCCTGTCTTTTTTTTCTTGAAAATAGGTACTATAATTCCCTTTTTCCAGTCTTTCGGTACCTTGTTCTTCTTCCAAACCACTCTCAGTATCCTGTATACAGGGTGTCTACTGGGTCACCTAAGTCATGAAAGTCACGAAAAAGCTACTAATTGCAAAAGAGGTAACTAAAGTCTCAGAAAAGTCACGAATTTTCATAAAAAAAAAGTCACAAAAACATTTTTGTGTGAATTTCCTGTGCATTGTAACAACGTGAATGCATCGAATGTCAAGCCATCCACTGCCCATGACACAATGCGCTAGCCACAAGGTCTCTGATTATTTTCACCGTGACACCATTTATTTAAAGTTTAATGTTGAATGTGAGTGCATTATGCCTATATATGCATTATTTGATGTTCAACCGTTTACCGAATGAATTTTTTGATCATAAAAAGCCACTAATTTTTGTTTCTTCAACTCAGTAGACACCCTGGTATAACTAGAGACACGCAAAAGGTGAGGTTATTTATAGGAGAAAAGTGGTGTTATTTTTCTCAAAAAGTGATGATATCATAAGATGAAAGTGATGTTATTATTTACTTAAATTTGAGTTGAATTAGTATTCATAAAAAACCCCGGATAAAACACTCTTAATTTTTCGTTCATACTGTGTATTTAACTATTTATTAACATATTTGAAGAAAAATCAAATATAAATACTAAAAAACATTTCACGCTTAGTAATATCAAACTTGATATATCAATATCATTACCTTCGAGTCCTACAAAAAGCAATATTAAAATAATTGATTACCAACTTAGGCTTAGATCAAACAATAAAAACACCAAAACATGTAGTCATAGAAGACTAAACTAATATTAAATAAAGAGAAGGAAATAAAAATTAAGAAGATATAATTTTGCCAAACATGACCGCCTGTAGCAAAGTCCATATATATACATATCCTTGCTTGGACCTAGTGTGAAATCTTTTAAAGGCTGTAAACAAAGAATCGGTCTATTGAAATTTAGGTAACGTAATCTGTAAAAGTAGAAATCGTGATTTTCAATGCTAACTTCAGATAAAAGAAAAGCTTAAAAATCCTGAAAACACTAATTTTTCCTCTGTTCTATTCTATACCTATAAAATAAGTAAAGACGGAATTCTATACCTATAAAATAAGTAAAAACGGATACTATTTGCATTGACGGTAGGTCTGGTATAGTGCTATCACCAGTGTTATCGTGCTGAAAATTATATTTCATGATGTGGTATTTGCCAAATTACAAAGAAATTCTGTTTATTTAGAAAAAAAAAGCTTAAATTCATGTTATTCATGTGAAAAAAGTAGAATTCTTGTAAAAACTTGTTTTATTGCAAATGCGAATTTTGCATGTCCCTACGTATAACCATTGTATACCTACTCCCCCTGCTACTCTTAGTCATTTCATCCACACCTAGTGCTATTCTTTTTTTTTTATCCTCTTTCCATGTGGGACCTCTATACTCCTCTTATGTTATTTCTTCCTGCTCCTCTGTTTCACTCTTACATTCATTGTAACATTCATACACTCAGTTAAGGCTGGGCGCGCTCTTGGCGGACAGGTCGTGGCAACCAATATTTTAGCGGTTGTTATAGAATAATCTGTATCGAAACAATCCCCAGCAGACATCATAGCCACACACTCTGTACAAAACAAATGATTGTGCGTCGTGCCAAGTGCACGCATATTGACCCAGTTTCATACATGTGGATTGACTCTGACGACAGTGACTGACCATGTGTGCATTGCTTGTGCCAAGTGTGATCGCTGGTTGTTGGTCACTAAATGGGCACACTCTCCATGGCTACTTTAGACTCAAGTGGCCGCCAAGTGTGCTCCCAGCCTAAGTGTTAAAATACTGGTCTGATGCCTGGTTGTTAAGTTCATCCTATAATTATAATTGGTTCTGAACCACCATTAAGCAGCATTAGAGCTCATAAACAAATTTAAATTGAAACATTGATTTTTTTCTTTAAAAGAAATAATTAAATTTTGAGTATGTAATTTTCTTGAATCCTTAATATTCATTGGATTCAAGGGATTTGATGGCCCCATCCCTAAATAATAGTTTTAATATTTAATGAAGATGCTTGACACCTAAACAATTTTGACTGTTTATTGCATAGTTAACTCATTCAATAAAATAAACTGTAAATGCATTATGAGCTTAAATTTAAGAATATAATCAACGCCCAATTCACAACAGTTATAAAACAGGATCACAGCTTTTGGCTTATTTTGTAAGTTTATTGACACTTATCAAGAAATAAATGTAACTATGGCAAATTTACAAAATACATGCAACTCAACCCAAATACAGGTAATTTGGTGGTTTTAAACTATTTCATACTCTTGTTTTAGGTACTTGTGTTACAGAGAATTCATCATACAAAGATGTTCCCTTACTCCAGGTATCACATTTAAACTTATGCGTCCCTCATCTTCGGCCCGATTTTGTTGATGACATATTCTTTCCTCAGTCTGACGATGACTTTTTTGATGACAACGATGATCTAGATGAATTTCATCTCTTAGGTATGTATAAAGATTTGGACTAATCAACACCTTAGCTCAGTCGGTGGCAGGTCTATTTACTGAGCCAAAGGTCCCAGGTTTGATCCCTGGTATGGCCTAAAAATTTGTCATTGGTGAAATGTGTGCTTACCTTTTCACAATGATGAATTATCATCTGTCTTGTATTTGACTCAACTCTTAAATTTTATTTAAAAAAATTCCTCCCATATAGGAAGGTGTCTTAAAAGGATTATCAAGTTTTTCTTATCGTTATGTGCTATATTATGATTATTACTCAGAAAGGTGTCATCTAAAAGGATCTGTGCTGCACACAAACCTGTTTTGATATATATGTATCTTCAAACAACTTTACTTCAATTTATATACCTATTCTTATTGTTCTAGTTAGTTTTGGAGTAAAGTGCTTGCCTCATGACCCGATGTTCATGGGTTCAGGCCCAACTGGGGTCGAACGGATTTTTCTTGAGCGATAAAAATCCATAGTATGACTTTCTTCGTGAGGGGCAGTAAAACCGTCGGTCTCTTGTCAATTTTAGCATGTAAAATAACCTTGAAAGCTATGTGAAAATACCATTCCTGGCAAAATTGGTAGGCCCTTTCGCTCTCCTCCTCATAGAAATTCTCATGTGCTAATATAATTATTCGGTTCAGAACGTGCACATTAAATCTTAAATAAACAATAAAAAAATATATATAGTCTTAAACTACCGTTACCGAGTTAGACCTAGTTAAGGCGATTGGCCCTTTTAATTTGGCGTGGAAATGCAGAGCCCTTTGAACAAACGGTTATCTTCAAGAATTTTTAATGTTTCAAAATTTTCTTTTCGGTGAGTTAGACATCTTTAAGGCGATTGGCCCTTTTCATGTTTTGCAATGGTCTTTTCGGAAACGGTTTGTTCAAGTAAAGAGGAATGTTGATTAAGTTATACTTTTTATACACACCTCCTCTGCTGTAATTTTAACAGTGATCATATATCAATAAAATTGATATTTTTCAATAGAAAACTGCCGGCTTTATAACAAAAAATAAGAAAATGTAACAATTAATAAACATCAATACATTATCTTAAAAGGGGCGTTGAAAATATTAACATAAAAATTTCACTCGCTCTCAAGAAAATTGATATTTCCAAATATATGATTTTTCTGCGAGACCTGTCCGGTAGCTAGCGCCATTTAAGGTCGCTGTTATCCATCTGTTCTTGTTGGCGTGGAAGGATATTTTGGTCTGTTGTGAAGCCACACCACGCTTTTCACCCTCCTGTCCACCATCCCACAAAATAGGTTTTAGACTTGCACTCGACAGGGGCAAGGGTCTTGGTACTAAATTATTACTTTTCCTATCATAGAGTTAATTTATTAACTCTCTACTATGTCTAAAAAAAGTATCTTTCCTTTCAGACTGGGACCAAGGGGCTCAAGGCTATGAATTCTCTTCAGTTGAAGATTACTTTGATTACGAAGATTATGACGATTATGAAATTTATGAAGAGTACGATGATGAGGATTAATTTGTCAGTGAATGTTTTCAATGAAACTCAAGTTTGTACAAAAGAACCAAAAAAATATTAATATGATTTGCGTAGACATCAGAGTTAATAGTGGCCTTTAACTTTCTCTTTATTGTATGTGTATATATTTATATATTTGTGTATGTGTATGGGAAGGGGTTGGTTTTATACCTTCTCTCAAATAAGAAAATGTATTATAATGTTTTTTTGTTTCTTAAAAAGAGGTTTGGATGATTAAACATGTTTTTTCTTTCTTTAAATGTTCATAGCATTCACACAGATTAAAACTAAGCAACTGGAGCATTATGATATGTTTCTACTACACTAATTGCCTTCTTTAATTCTCACTTAAGGTGAGATGGAAAAGGTCACAAGAAAAGGTCCGTATTTTTGTAGTTTTCATAACAGACAGCCGGCTTCGGTGGTCTTGGGGTAAAGTTCTAACCTCGGTACCTGATGTTCGTAATGTCAAAGTCATCTGAGGTCGACAGAGTGATAAAAAATCATAGTACAACTTGCTTTGGAGAGGATTTAAAGCATTTGGTCCCATGTTGATTATGTTATTTAAAATGACCTTAGAAGGTATGTGAAAATCCCTTTCCCAT
Source organism: Timema californicum (assembly GCA_902141385.1). Classification (NCBI taxonomy): domain Eukaryota; kingdom Metazoa; phylum Arthropoda; class Insecta; order Phasmatodea; family Timematidae; genus Timema; species Timema californicum. The sequence goes on along the minus strand of CABFOW010000075.1, from coordinate 365,992 downwards.
CAAAATTGGTAGGCATTTTCGCTTTTGCACATATAAATTGTTGTGTGCTGATATAATCAGTTTGTTCATAAAGTGCACATTAAATATCTCAAATAATTAAATATCGATATATAAAGTAAGATTATAATATGAAATATTAAAGATGTGCTCAAAATCATTTAATATTCAAAATCTAACATCACCATACATATTAAAAGTAACACAAAATTTCTCAATTGAAAAAAATATATATGTATAATAGCTTCCTTACATTATACTAAAGTGTTCAGAGTGGAGATAAATCAAATTTCTCAGGATACTTCTGAATATCGAAATCGAGGCGAGTTGGAATGAATTAAATATATACTTACTAAAACTTCACAATTTAAATAAAGACAAAATGTTAGTTAAAATAATAAATAAAAATGTTTTGAAAATAAAATTTAAAATAAATCAATATCTTTGAAATTACAATAACATTTATATTTTGTATAAAAAATAATATTTGATATAGTAGAAAGAAAGGATTTAACAACATGTTATTCATCACCAGACATACTAAACTCCATATAAATAGCCTTATATGCTCAAATTTTCCAAGCGTATAAAGCTGCTGAGTCTTTACTCCAGGCCTTATATCAAAGTCTCAGGCTTGAGTTAAAAATTGAGGCATACCTTGAATAAAATACCAACCCAACACCCTTCCCCTTTCATCCTTACCTTCCACCTCCAATCCAACCCCCTTCAGCCTCTCCTTCAAAGTACATGTTTTGTTGTGCCACTGAAAACATTGCATAATATTATACATTTCTAAATTTTAGGTAGACTTTTATTTTACATGTTATGCAATATTTTCTTTGATTTGGTATACAACCTACCTCCAAAATTAAACAAAACTATTTTTTTGTATGCAAGTTAACTAGGTCAAGAGGGATTAATTAATTTTAAGCTAATATTATTCAAACCATAGGTTTAAAAATGAGTTAAAATGTATTTGATTGGGAATGTTAATAAGTCAAACTCTTAAAATTAATTTATCAAAACAATTTGTCCAAGTTTATGTTGAAATACTAAAACATGTGTCCCAATAAAGGCTTAAAAATTTATAATAAGAACATAAACAATTTTAATAATCAAAAATAAAATAATTAATATTTTTGAAGGAAAATTTATTTTATCCATCTACCTCCGGCCGACCCAGAGCATGACTACAACATTCTGTTTCAGTAAAACACAGATTCTGCTATGTGGCAGTTTGAAAACCTGGAGGCAACCCAACACACAACTGGAGCACTAAATACTCTTAGCCAAGTTCCCAGGAATCATCTCTCAAACACGGAAAATATCAAGGTGTAGGAGGTCCTATAAAACTCCTCTTTCTGTAAGGAGAGGCTGAGCTATTGGTTAGCGAGGGCATGGGAGAGGGGTGTGTCCTTTCTTAGTCTGATACATCACCATTAATACTCACATCCTTACCTGCTTTGGTGATCAAATGGTCTAAGGCGTCACTCTTGCAATAGGCTGGACTTCCGATGACAGGGAAATTGCGGTTCATATCCTTGTTGGTTGTGCCGAGAGTGGTTTTTTCCTAAATAATTTTCCACTCTCTCTCCATGCAAATCTAGGAACACTACTTCTAAATTTAATCTTCCCCATCCCTAACACATTGGTGTGATTAGTACAAGGAAGTTGAACTGGGATGAGAACTGATAACTGAAATTGAGTTATTTTTTAAAAAAGGAACCAGAACCAAAACAGGAACCCTAATAAATTACTTATGAACGAAAATCATAATCGGAATTAATACATAGTTAGGTTCATAAAGCTTCTTATCGATTTTTAAAGTTCAAAACTTTTATAGTTCTTTTTTAAAACGCATTCTATACTTGTCTTAATCTAACTTAATTTTAATTGGAAATACTCATTTATTCTTCTCCTCAGAATTTTTTTGGGTCAAAAATAGGATGTATTTATCTTCTAAGGGTTTTATAAAATTTCTGCAATTTTTATTAATAACTATAGAAAATAAGATGTTTGTAAACCCTGTAGGTAGTAACAGGGTTTTTGCAAGGTCAATAACCTACTAGCCAAGTTGTAAGGAAAACCAGTCTTATTCTGAGAGTTGGCCCAAAACAATAGCTCCATTAAAGCTTTTAGGCGAGGTTGTTTGATCCCCTTGTCGTGGGCCACACAGGGTACTGGCGCTAATGGTACAGGAGTACAGTTATTTGGCCCATGTTTGATCATTAGGGCCAACCAGAGTGTTTTTCTGACTAATTTCAAATTGACAGTTCAGTCGGCTGAAGTAGGACTCGGGATTCTTGTTTGTAATGTGCTTGAGCAAGGGACGCTCTCATGTAAACTCTCGGGAGTAATGTTTTATTAAGTATTTAATGGCACCTCGCGTTAGCCGCTCTGCTAATTGCTGTGGATCTAATTATTATAATGAAAAACTAGTTGGAATAGTTAATAGTAGTTTAGATAAACTTATAAATTATACCTCTTTGACGCAGTAAAGACATTTATTTAGTGAATTTACAATAAATCTGTTGGCCACTCTCACATGTATGGCGATACTGTTATTATGCCCATTATTCCCCACAGAGGGAGCCAACTATTATGATCTCGTTATTACGCCTAACATGCCTTATTCGTTCATCTTGGGGTGCTGACTACTGATATTGTACTGCGCAGTTAGCACACAGCTAGGTGATAATTGTAATTATTAGAGATGAGTAGAATTCACCATTTCTCGAATCCGAATCTACATTTTATTTTTGAATCTCGAATCCGAATCATAGCAAATTGTTTGAAATTTTAATGATTTACAAATAGAATTACATTATGCAATATAGGCCTAAACTGTAAATTTAAGATTTATTTCAATCATGTTTTCAATTTTAATCAACCCCAACCACCCCTCGCAAAATACAAGTTTAACAATCCAGACTCATATTAATGTTTAAAAATCAAATCAATCAAAATTTGAGTGTCTTTTGGTTCTTTTTAAAAGTGTTGTCAAAATGAGTTAAGCTTCTAAAAAACATGTGAAATAAACAGACTAGGACTAGTTATCCTTTGATCAACTTTAATCATCATTGAAGGATTATAATTTATTTGATTGGATAGCAAAAATAAAAATACGAATGGATTTTTTTAATAAAGAGTAAAACAATATGCTTAAGAATTAAACATACATTGGAAATAGTGAACTCAATAATGCCTAAGTATGCTTTATCATTATTAACTTACATATCCATTATCTATGCATAGAAAAAAAAGACATATATTCGATTCTTGCAATATATTGATTTCTGAGAATACATTCTAATTAAAATACAAACATATTTTCGACTACAATATGTTCATTCCCACTATATAAGGCAGGTCTACGTTTGAATATCTTTACAATTACTTCAATAAAATATTTAAAAAAAATAATAAACTCTTAGTTAAAATCAATTTAAAAACAAATTATGAATTAGCAAGTCGTTATTTTATTCTTAACACTCGAGAGCCTTTACTAAGTGATCAGATTACCTGAATCAATTTTAAACAAACAATTAATATACGATGTGTAGGCCGGTAGGAATAAATAAACAGTTTTATTGGTGTCTGACGGTTAACAGTATTTATTTTTCATGAAACCCAACAAAATGTCTAACATAAGTGTTGTATGTAAAATATATATATATATATATATATATTTGCATAGTTGTAGATAATTAAAACCAGTTGGGTGGTAAGAATTAACAGTATCTTTATTTTAATCACTCGGGCGAGTAAACATAATATACGTCATGGCGACCAACTTTGTATCGTGTGTAATGTGTTCTTATTTCTGTTTAAAAAAAATGTTTGTTTTATTTATTTAGAATTTTGATTTTCATTTTTTGAAGAGTTTTAATGTGTTTATTAAAATATTTACAAAATTGTTTGTGAGGTGGAAGTTTTAGAAGTGAGCATGTGCCGAAACTGTGTGAGTGTAGGGTACTAGACACGTAAGATTTTCCACACCTAAAACTTATTATATTAAAAAAAATATATATATATTCATGCTAATCTCTTTTGTCTGACAAAATAAATATTACGAATGAAAATGTGCTTTTCAAGTAGGCCTTAAACTAAGTAATTTTTGAATTCAAAATATGCTTTGTCTATGAGGTGAAAGATTCAACCATCGAATTCAGTAAAACACTGAATCCTCGAATCTCAAATACTTGTCCGGATTCGAGTGTTTAAAGATTTGAGTGGCCCATCTCTAGTAATTATGTTATACCTCATCCACTAGAGTTTTGTAGAAAATTAGTTCAATACGTTCCCAAGCTAGTTTAATTCAACACGAGTGCACTATTTATTAAGTTGAAATCACACTTTTATTTTTGAAAACTTTACATTGCACTGGCACAAATCTTACTTGTATAATTAACCGAAGCAGAGCGCCAGAGTCACGCAGAAGCTGCTACAGCCCTTTATATATGACCTACCCCATGATTCTTGGACCCCTTTATTAGTGTTAAAACCAACCAATAAGATAGCTCTTGGAAGTCTGATGTTATGAAGGTAAGCTGCTTATTGGTTGGCCTAATACTGTTTGACCTAAAAGGTGGCCAACTCATCATCACACTTCTAAATAGGACGGAAGAAATTTTTAAGCAAAGAAAAGTGTAATACGTAATATATTTGAATTTTATTCTGAAAATGCCTTATGAACTTGAAACCCAGTAAAATAAATAATAATTAGATAAAATGGTATTAATAATAAAGATATAATTTGAATTTAGAATCTTTTCCTGAACTTAAATCATTAAAATTTGCTTGCTCATCCATGGACAAAGTATTAAAAGGAAAATATACTTCATCCATGGCCTTTCAAATAAATCAGAGGGGCCCAGAGCAGGGTCATTACACACTATCCAAGATGCGTGATGTATAGTAAGTGAAAGATCAGACTCATACCAATATAATAAATAATATTTTATGTATTTAACCAACACAACACATCCACTATACTATCTCTACAAAAATTAAAAATTAAAAAATAAACACTCATTTCATTTGCGAAGCCATTACCATCATAAACAGGCTGGCCACAAAAGGGAGTGTGTTAGCTGGTGTCTGTTTACGCGTGTGGCAAATTTTCACTGAGCATTTGGCAGTAAATTATTATTATTAGCACCATGTCTTACTACCCGTTCGGGTTATACGCACTTACACTAATGTGTAATGGTAGGGCGATTGTGAGATGAAATGGAGGACCTAAAGTTTAACGTGGAATCCAAACTACGGTGGAGGACTGGTATTCCCCACATTCACAAGTTGTGATTAATACACACCTTGTCAAGGGTGAAGGAAGGGTTTGGCAATCAGATAAAACTGTGCCGGGACCGAGGATTGAACCCCGGACCCCTAACACAGAAGTCTGACATCCTACCTCTAGACCACCAGGTCACCTCAGCAGAAAAACCCAATGTCTTTCTTTGGAGGGGAAGTAAAGTCGTCGGTCCCATGTTGATTGTGGCATATAAAATAGGCCTGGAGGGTATGTGAAAATACCTTTCCTGTCAAAATTGATAGAACCTTTCACTCTTGCTCATAGAAATTCTTGTGTGTTGATATAATCAATCTATTCTGAAAGTACAAGTCAAATACTTCAAATAAATAATAATAAATATATATGAGGTAAGATTAAGACTAACCAGAGCAGAATTTCTTTTCAATATAACAGGGACATTGGCATCACGTTCACATAAGAAGGTTATTGAGGTAAAGTACCTATATAGAAATATATATTGTAATCCTATAAATGTCTTTTTGGTGTGTCTACAAATTAGGAATTTCAAGAAAGTCTTAACAGATCAAATTAAAAATGGTTAAATTGAAATTGAGAATATTGCCATAATGATATTTTAAAACCCCATTAAGTCTAAAATCTTGTTTTTGTTCATAAATCTAACTTAAAGACAATATATTTAAAAAAAACTAAAATCTTCTTCAAAGTTTCTTTATCTCTACAAGATGGTAATTAGATGGTTTGGTTGTATCAAACTAACATTAGTTCATTCACTTTGTATGTTGTTTCAATTGGAAATACAAATAGAAATAAATGTTTATAATTATTATTTTGAAAGATTATATCAATTAGATTATTCTTTACAACTTTAACAAATAAAAATATATATAAAACAATTTTCTTTTCAAATAATAAATAAGTTGTGCAATTATTTAGCTTATGAATTTTGATATATTTTTCTATTTTAGAATTTTATATTGCCAGTATGACTATTAAATAAAATAATCAGATCCGGAACCTAATTAAGAACCAGAACCGTTTTTTTTCTAACCAGAACCTTGAGGTAATTTTGTTCTATTCCCTGATCAGTACACTAATTATTTGAAATATCTAAAAAAAACTTTTTTATCTGATCTGGAAAATTCTCTATTGTCATTAGATAACTTTCAAACAATATAACTGACAGCCGCTTCGATGGTTGAATGGTCTAATGTACCCTGTCGGCCACTTCTCATCAGTTTTGATTACTAGCCCCACGTTGGGCGCCATTTTTGTACCCAGTCGGCCACTTTTCATCTTCGGTTGAGAATCAGCCTCACGCTGTATACAATTTTTGTACCTAGTCGGCCACTATGGTCATCAGTTTCACCTTCTCATCTTCTTCTTACGGTGTCGTCCACGGCAGTCAGTTGTTTCGGTAGAGCATCTCGGGGTTATATAGATAATTCGACTTTGACATTGAAGTTTAATTTTCACAAATAATTTACATTTTGTCACCACGGATGCTTAATTTAGAAAAATGAATTAGTTACAGCATTGATAAAGATAATTATTTAGCCACCTGGTCTACCTCTACTTTCCCCCATCTCGAGACTGTCTCTACACGTTGCGATAAGTTAAGAGCGAGTACGGGTCTTACTTACTTACTTCTCCAGTATTTTTTATTTTTCTTTCTTAATATCTTTTTACAAAAAAAAAACAAATCATATGGATTATATACAAATTTTTCCCAACCCCTTGGGGTTCTTAAAAAATAACATATTTCGGAAATAAATTAATTGTTTAACTCATTTCATTATGATCCCCTAAATGGGGCACAATATAAATTTTTATATAGTGGGGGGATTTGTGTTCCCCCCCACACGGCACATAAGACCCGGTAGGTCGTTTTTGACGGGTCGGCGGGTGCACTTCGCGACAATTTCACTTACACGACCCGTCCCGTCGCTGCTATCTCGGCCGGTCGGCCGGCATCAGCCGCTATCTGGCCTCCCCTCCCAGTCTCACACGACTCCCCAGGTTCGACTCCGAGGTCACCTTCCGACGTCGACGAAGGGGTTCACAACGCCGTCCTTTATCCGGCGGTAGGGACGGCCAGGAGCGTCGTAATCGCCGATGCCCCTGACGATCATGTTGGAGCTGGCCTGCGCCCGAATGAAAAACCTCTCCGCCAGACCGCGGATACGGCTGTCCAAGGAGGGGAGGCCTGACACGGTCAGGAGAACGCGGGGTGGAGCCCCTAGGATCAAGCGAAGGAACCGGTGGTATACAGAACGGAAATGATTGTATCTGTATCTAGGTAAATAGGAAAAAACGGGAGCGGAATAGAGCAGGACGGACATCACACAGAGCAGAAAAAGTCTGAGGTCTTTACTCTTTGCGTGCTAACCGGCCAGTGCCACGTCTGACGCTTTCCTTCCACATAAGGTCAAAAACAGACGCTCAACCAGAGGCACTGATTGGCCAAGAGTCCGCGCCAAAACCTCCCCCTCCCCTGAAAGACCACACGTGCAAGAAACAGGTACATCTCCCAGCTTCCGGGTTCAGCTATTAATACATTGCACAATGCTTAAAATGAAAAGTAAAAGTAATAAATTTGGATGACTCTAATATTCCAATAAAGACTTTAAATAATGAAAAACTATGAGATTAAAAGTTTAAAGGCCTGAAAATGAAGTTAATGAATTGAAATTTAAAACATATATTGCTTACAACTTTGGTTATGATTTACATAACTTATAATTACCATAAAACCCCATACTTTCATATAATTAACCATTTGATAGTAATAAAGAGAATTAAATTAGGCCTAGATGAATGGAAAAGAACAATGTATTTATCAGTTTAGTACTCTCAGTATCTTGAGTGTATTAATATGTAAACTAAAGGAAAAACTAATATAATTTTATAAATGAAATGGTTGAGAGCTAAGGGCCTAAAACCCTGACCACTTTACACTAAGGCTTCTGAAGACAAGGAAATTAGGGTTTGAATCTTGGTTGGATATACTCAAGATGGTTTTTACATCATGGTTTCCCACTCTCCCTTTATCCAAATGTGAGTACACTTCTTCTAAATTCAACCTTCCTCATCTCTTATGCATTAGCTTAATTAGTACAACTCAGTAATATAATGTGAATGACTAGTAAGACGCTGTTAAAAAACATTTTTCTTAACTCGATTAGAACGTTTATTGTAAAATAGTTGAATGGTAACTTTACCTTTTAAATCAATTTATTTGTCTGAATGTTAGTAATCAAAACCAACAAAATGCCTCTGTCCCTCCGGATGTTTGATAAAAGAAACCTGCTTTAAATGATTTGAAACTAACACATAGCCCTCCTCAGATTTCAACTGTTGGTTGTGGCCTTATTGATTTTTAAATTAGTAATAAACTTGCTTTCAAAAAGGAAAAAGAAGTAAATACACTTTTATTATCTCAATTTAATGTTTTTTTAGATACTCGCTAGTTAAATATATAAAATAACATTAGTTCAATTCCCAATCATTTCCAATGTTTGAGTATGTGGAAATAATAATTTATTTCATTTACCTCTTTTGCAGTGATAGTATTGTTAACAAAGGTATTTTTGCATCTGTGTCACAAACAGCCTATTTTTTTTATCGGTCCTTTGATAAACGTTGATGTGCAATATAAAAGCATTTGTTTAAAAAAAAATGTGTGTGTGTAAATGTAGTATTTTCCCCCCCATAAATATCTGTACTTGAGTCTTGTTGACACACAAAATGCTAATGCTGTATCTGTTATGTATATTGTGGTGAAAATATATATATATATATATATACAATTTTTTAATTTATTAGTTATGAATACACGAATTTAACTTAATTTATATATATTGGGCTACCACTACCAACCCCTTATATCTTCTGAGATAGGTAGATTTTTCTATTAAATAAATCTATCCCCAGAAACTGCTCAGCGGTAAGACGAAAATACCCCATCTCTCAAGATCCATGGTCTTTACCTAAAGTTTTAACTCAAGTTGGACATTTACAATAATGGACTGCATGCTTTCCTGGAGCAGATTATTATTCTTGACATGGACATCAAACCTACTGAAACTCTCTATAAATGGAATGTAATGTTCAAAATACAATGTACATTAATATTATAAATAAATAAATTACACAGTGAAATGTATAGTGTGTTTGTAATTATTGTTGAAAAAAAAAGACCCTTTAAATTAACCCTACCTACCTGGGGCTACTTTTTTTTTTGTTATAAGGCATGCCTACTAAGTTATAAAATTAATAAAAGTATTGTTAAACAATACTTACAGATTGTAAGATTCTCACTTGAATTGTGATGACAAAATAATAGTTATTTATTAAGATACCTAAATAGTCTTTTGCAGAAGAGGATTTTCACTATAGGCTCACGGGCCTAGGGGCGGCACATTTTAAATCCGCCATTGGTCTTTTGGATGAAATAACACTAGGTCTGGAATATTTATATAGAATGTTAATATAAAGAGTTCTTCAAAGTGTAATTTAAACTCCTAACAACAAGATGAGGATGGATGATGAATTTGATCTCGCCCAATAATGTAGACTTATGGTCTCTGGTAGAAATTCTATTTCTTCCTCTTTTGACTTTAGTGGCTTTTATTGTGTAATAACTTCATGAAAACTCACATTTACCCTTCCTTGAAGGTCAGCCCTTACTTTTAGTACAGTTTTTTTTATGGCCAAAAGTGATAAATCGCTATTAAAATTCAATATTAAAGGACAACCCAAATTGGGTCCTTACTTATCTTTCTTACCATTTTGTCTAGAGTCAACAAAACAAAAAAGTAACAATCCACAAACATGTTATTTTTGTTTTTAAATAATTTCCGCCCTAAGAGAAAACTAGTTGCTGAGATTTATAACAAAACAAAAAAAATCGGAACTCTTTAGACAGTGAAATTATTTTAATAAAAATAACTTAATATTATAATTTGACAACTAAACATAAATCATCTTTATAATTAATTTAAATTTCGCAGCAAAATCTAAACTAAACTAATAATCTCTTCCGCTAGGGGCCATTAGTTCTTCAAATGACAGCCAGATGCTGTAAGCGTCCAAGAACATAAAAATAAACTAAGATCATAACAGTTCCGAAATAAACCACTCTCTAAAGCTGATAGCGTTAAAATCACATAAATAAAAACATGGCGGGTTGGCAGTTTATGAATCAAAATAAAGGTAAGTAGATTATCTATTGTATGTATTTTAATTGTTAATAAATAATTAATATTTGAAACTTTAGAATCTGTGATTAAAATTAAAAAAAACTCACTAAGGTTGTCAACGTTATTACATATTTGAAAGACTGAGTCAACCGACTATTAAATTTATATTTAAAGTAATTCTTTTACCAATAATAACTTCACAATATGATTTAACTTTCTTTAATAAAACTTCACACAGTTCTAAAAAGCTTGTATTTAAGTTCACCAAAATGCACTTTAAATAAAAAAACCGCTCGCATTAATGTGTTTTAATTTTTTTAAATTTGTACTTATATCCTACTTTCACCATAATGGAACAAAACAAGGTTAACTAGCTGCCATTCAACTTTAGCAAAGTACTTTTTTTACGCGTTATATATTGCATTACAAAATTTATATTATTTACCTTATAAGTAATTACTATTTTAGATATATAGGTGAAATAGTTTTGGCTCTAGGTTGAAATACAAACATAGACAGCTGGCATCACAAAAATATTTTTTTTTGGCTTTAGGAGTCAGGAAATGTTGCCATTTATAAAACTCTCAGTGTCTTCTCTCATCGAGGAGTCGAGAGAAAGTAAAAGTAAGACTGAGAAATTTGTCTAACAATTTACTTTTTTCCCCCTCAGAATTGCAACATTCTAAGTTAAATTTTGAAAATGAGCTGATTTTACCTTTTCGTGAATTGTTTAAAACATTAAACCAAAAATTAAAGGCAATCCTCGTTGTTGGCAAAATTTTGAAATTTCATCTTAACTAAAGGGGAATTTCTGGATCTCTGTGACACATCTAGGCTCTTTAATAGGTGACCCTCTCAATAGAGATCTTTCAAATTTACTTATACCAATTTAATGAATATACATATTTTTTTTATCTTGGTTAACTTAGTGTTTACAATGCACTATATCTGTGCCAAATTAAGCTAGAATAAGTTGTTACTTTCATTGATCTGTCTCAATCTCACTTCTAACTCTAACAAATATGAAAGTGGCAGAGAATTGGATGATACTAATAACAACATTCAATATAGAGCCAGTCCTTGTGATTAATAGAATGAAGTTCTCGTTTGTAGGGTGAGTTGGTGTATACATTTCGGTGGGCTTGTCAGACTGATGTGCAAGAGTACCTTCTGGCTCACTAAGGTTAACAACGGGAAACTACCTCAATCCTCATTTCCTTAGTACGCCTCTTCATTGTTGCCTAGGCTTTACACCTGAAGGTGGAACTGATGAGGATCCAAACAACCTTCAGGTTGAGTACTATACACACATTTTAGTAACTAACACAACAATACACTAGTGGTCAGTATCTCAGGGACAGTTAACTGGAAAATCAGTTACACTACTAAACCCAGTTATAAGTTGGATCGAAGTGTGACTTACTCCCTCTTCAGATGACAACAAATTTGGGTCAAATACAAAATTTTATTTAAATTAAAAATTGTATACAATTATAAATCATGTTACACATATTAAAATTGGGAATTTAAAGTCGCCCATCTCGATTCAAGTTTCTTCCAATAAAGAAGAAGATATAGACGCTTAGAATTTAACCGATTTCTTCGCTGACTTGTTTTATCATCTCTTAAAATTATTCAAATCAGTTTAAGAAAATATACTATCAAGAAATGTTTGAATTAGTAATTTTTATGTGTGGTAATCTATAAAATGTGAAAAAGACATTTTATTTGAAATAGGTCTAGATAATTTTCTAAGAAATTATCCTTGGAAGAAAAGTATTAGAAATTTAAAACACTAACTTAAAACTACTTTACTATATTCATTAGTCAAGTCATGTGATCTGAAGCTTTCACTTTTAATTGATATAATCAATACCTATAAAACCCGATTCGGTGGCCACACAGTCCAAAGCGTCACTCTTGTAATGGACTAGATTGCCGAGGACAGTGAGATTGAGTTTTTAATCTTGGTCGGGTGAACTGGGAGGGTTTTTTCCTGAATGGTTTTCCACTATCCCTCCCACGCAAATGTGGGCTCACTTCCTCTAAATTCAAGCTCCCAATCCCTAACCTAACCCTTCAGTGTGATTAGTAATTAAGCGTACATCCCGAACAGGTAGTTGGAAGCGGTGTTAAATAACAAAATAAAACATAACTCATTAGAGTAATTGGTACTTAGACGTTTAACCTTCAATAGGCAGAAAGACGCAGTAAAAAAAACCTATAGTAAAACACTAAATATGTATTAAAATGTCATCAATGTTGACCAACAAAATCTGTTTATATTTTATAAAAAGGATCTTACAACTAAGTTATTACTTTATTTTTTAAATATCGAAGTTCAAACTTCATACAATAACCTCAACCATAAGATGAAGCACATTTACAAACAATTTAGACAAATTTCTCAATTTTGTAATATTTATATATGTTGCATGTTGCAGGTGCTGCTATCTACTGTACACCACACATGACTGGATAGAGGTGGAAGGGTTAGACTAATTAGTTAGTAAAACCACAAATGAAATATAGTAGCTTAATGTAATATAATTACTGATTAAACTTTTAACGAGCAAAGTTATCCAAACCGGCGAGGAGGGTGGGGTCCCGCTTTCATTCATCGGGATCCAGATCAAACTTTGGTTGGAACGTGGTGGTCTTGTTCCACTTTGGTTTCTTCCATTTCTTGAAGGTGTAGAGGTTTCTGTTCGATTTGGTGATGAACAGAGAGTTCCCTCTGTAGTCGGAGACGCACACAACTTTTGTGGAGTTATCTTTTGATAGGCTGCAGTCGCAGACCCCCGTCCTCTTCCCTTCGCGTTTCAGGATCCACGAGTCCCCCACAGTGCAGTTATCCAGGTCCACAGAGGTATCCACGTCAGGGGCAAGGGTGCTGGTTGTGGTGGTGAGATAGAAATAGTCTAAGACAACATTCAAATAAAGATGATGTCAAGGACTACTACTAACAAGTTGGTTCATAAAAAAAAAGTGGACCCGCTTTTTTGGCAACATTGTTTAAGGCCTCACTCTTACAATGGACCTGACTACCGATAGCAGGGATATCTGGGTTTGAATCCTGGTCGGGTGTAATGAGGGTGGTTTTTCCTAGATGGTTTTTCACGCTCTTTTTCTCTCACTCTCTCCACGCGAATGTAGATATACTTGCTGTAAATTCACTCTTACTAATCCCTAACTCATTAGAGCAATTAATACACATGCCTATAACCTGAACAGCTAGTAAAATAAAGGGTACGGGGTAACTCACAGACTTTCTCTCTTTAATCAAAAAAAAAAAAAAGACATTTACTAAAAACTTGAAACTTTAAAGATGTGTGAAACTAAATAATACATTGTTGTAGAAACTCCCCCACTAGAGAACATGAATTAAATAATATACAATGTTACAGGAACATTAAAGAAAAGAGGAGCATCTCTTGTCCACCAAAGAGGGTAACATTCAATTTCATATTTCTCAATACTCCATGCGCTAATAGCTCAGAAACTATTGGTGTTATGAAAACACATTTGAAATTAAAATAATTTTTATTTTTGTTATTAATAGAACTTTATAATGGTAAGATATTTCATATCTCAAATATTTGCGGAGATATGGACAGAATTGGAAATTTCTGCTTCTCTAAATTGCCCTCAAAGTCATTTTCACCAGAAATGAGAGTTGCCATTTTGTTTTTAATATTAAACCAGGCTTAAATACAAAATTTAATAACAATAATTAGAACATATTTTGAGGCTCTAGTTCGAGATAAAGACGACTTCGCAAAAAACATTTTTTGTTTTCAGGGGGTCATGAAACGTCAACATATAACAAAATCTCGAGTTTGATTTTTTTTTACAATCACAATAGAGTTGAGATTCACTGTCTTTCTAGTTGTACTTCATTATTATTTCTTTAATGTTTCTCTACTTTCCCTTTATGCAAATCCAGGGAAGTAAAACTCTGTAATTAAAAACCATAGTTAAAAGTACTTTTTTTAAAATTATTATAATCAATATGAACTCTTCTTTCACCCTGAAGTGTAGCAAGGCTACCTTACATGGTTCTACTATGGCTTAGCTTGTAGGATAGGGCCATAGTGTAGGCTTTCAAAGTAAGTTTATACCTTTCGGGGTAAACCGAGTGTGCCTAAAATACTAAAAACACATCCTTAGTGAATTCAAGAGAGTGAAACCTATAATTGAGTTACCATAGATGGAATTGTTTGGAATTTTTTTATATGCACACACACACATGGATGCGCACGCATGCACACACAGGGGGCAACCAGGACACCAAGAAACATTGGTGGGCCAGTTTGATATGGGTAACAGATTATTTTAAACTAAAATAAAGCTATTCATTCAATTATAAATTATTGTTTCTATTACTTTTTATTAAAAAGTTCCTGCCGGTAAGTCTGAAAATACCAAGTATACTTGTTTTGTGATGATATATGACGGCAATAAATAGAAAACTGCTCTATTCTTTGTTTCTTTGGGGTTTTTATATACAATATCTTAAGCCAAACATAAAAGTGTTTGTTTGATGAATACTGACTTTTAATAACCTAGTGATCTATTCAAAGAGCCGGTGGAGGATCATTTTACAAATTTAAATATATCAAAAGTAGACTCTAAACTATTTTGTTACAATTTAAATGCATCTTTGCACATATAAATAAAAAGTAGAACCAGATGCTTTAAGTGGACTGAATATCTATGTAATTATCTATAATATAGCTGAAATGGCCTCTGGACTAATTTTACTAATATTCAAAATATGAATACTCCACCTTGCCACCTAAGCTTACACTGGGGCATAACTTTACTGATATTTGTGAATGTATACTAAGGGCTATGATATAATGTGTAATCTTGGGCGCTTGGTACCAGCTAGACNACCCCCCCGCATTAGGCCTAGTTTAGCCTTCATTCAGTAAACTCCAATGGATTTACCCCATTACTGTCAAATTAATCAGCTTTTAAAATTCACACTCTTAAGAACAATAATTGGCTTGATATATGAATAAATAGAGTTAAGATTTTAGTATTTAAAAATGTAAAATAAGAATATTTTGATAGTGTTTTGAAATTAGATTGCGGCTAAAAGTAAATAAAAGAAAGTATTTTATGTATTACTCATGTATACAACATTTAAATCGAGTTATCTCTCTTCCACTAACAGTTCAATCTCTTCTCATGGATGGAGATGAGTGGGTAAATTTAAAGAAAATGCACCTGTGTTAGCTCTGAAAGTATTAAACTACATTATAGCTAGTATATGTTTTTATTTAATATTATGTGTTGTTTAATAAAGTGTGCATTTCTTACCTTTAATTCTTTTAATAGCACTCCCAACATACAAAGAATAAACAATGTGAAGCATAATAAAAATAATCAAAAGTCTCATAACTTTTGGTAATTCTTAAACTAGAGAGTTTTCTTACTGAGCATTCACCATAAACATTCCAAAACAACTTGATTATCTATTCTAGTAAAATAAAACTTTTATTATTTTAAAATGTAACAGGAGCAGTTGTGTTAAATTACATTTAATTATACTTTTATATTTAAATATATTCCCATTTGAAATTACTTCAAATAGTCATATTTTTCTTGTTGTGATTAACACAGACTTAATTTCCTTTTTAGATATATATTGCACACACAATTAAGAATAAATGGTAAGACAAGATGATTGTAAATACTTTCTCATAGCTTATGGAAGTATAAAAAAAAAGTCCAAAAATCATCTTATAGTAAATTACCCTTAAATAAGTTTTCTTCAGAAAAACAACAACATTATTTTGTGAATCATATATGAAACACACTTCATTTATAAAGGGTTAATAAATTATGATTGATTAAACATTTTTTTAGCTATCAGTTGTCCTTAACTACCCTCATATTAAGTGTTTAGAAGGAGAAGATACTCTTTGTATAATATAGAAAATCCTTCCTAGATAACCATTAAAAAAAAATCTAGAGGCTGTTTTTGTAACATTTCAAATGTTCAAAAATCAACTATCAGTAAATTACTCTTGAATTAATATTTTTTCCTCGAAAACTAATATGAAGATTATTTAACAAAATACTAAATGCTATTATCGAGACTCAATTAGCAAACTGCTTTTAATTTTAGAGTAAAGTTTAAATCACAATTTCGTCTTGAGATATGACATTTAAATATCTATCAAAACATCTTCAGGCACAGTTTTATAGCCCCAGGCAAACATACAAACAAAAGTGTAGACACTTTTTTGTGTAAAAGTTAACTTAAAAACTTCAATATACAAAACAATCTTGAGGAAGAAAATATTCACAATTACAATACTTTCTCTCTATAAAAAGTTTTTTTAGCATTGCGACTTACTACCCGTTTGGGTTAAACACTTAAGTACTAATTACGCTAATGGGCTAGGAATTGGAAAAGTTGAATTTAGAGGAAGTGAACCCTCATTTGCGGGGAGGGAAAGTGGAAAACCATTTAGTAAAAACCACCCCCTGTTCACCCGACCGAGATTCAAACCTCGATCTCCCCATCTTTAGCAATCTAGCTTAACATAAAACTTATGCGTTAGCTAACTATGCCACCGAGGCTGGTATGAGAAAGTTAACATCACACTTAGAAGAAAGGTTATAGTTTTTCAATAACCTACAAACATTAGGTTATAGCAAATTGTAAAGTAACTATTAAAATAGAAACAAATTAAAGCTAGTAAAAAATTGTTTATTTAAAATTTAGACATATTTCAATTTCATAACATTACATATTTCAAATAGTTGACAAAATATTTTGTCATTAATTAAAATGGATTGTAATGAAACTATTTCATAAAACAAATCTAAGTTAGCAGTGTATTAATAATTAAGTTGAAAACTGGGTAGGTAAGTACTTTTTAAACCCCAAACAAAATAATGTTTGGGAAATATTTAATATATTTTATGTAAGTATAAGTAAGACAGAGTGGCTGTCAATTGTAAATTTAATAAAATTAACTAACCATTTGGATTCAGATTTTGTACTTAGGATCAGTGGTGGCTCGTAGCTAAAGTTAGTGGGGGTGCTGCTAACACGGGAAGCAAATCAATGCATTTTTTACTTCACAACCCCAAAGCCAACTTTTCCGTTGTTACCATTCAGAATTAAAGCTAAGAATATATTTCTTGTTGTTGCTTTTACCTGGCTGAGATATTAGAATATCAGGTGTTGAACGACCTCTTTTCTTAACTGTAACTTTCTCATGGAGAAATAGCTGTGTAAACTTAAGCTGTTGAAGTTAATTTACAGTCACAGAACTTATTTATTGAGGATGCAAGACCATGGTTAAAGCTTCCTGTAAATAAAATAACTGAAAAAAAATGAATCAAATAGAATAGCTGGAAGCACAATAATAATCTAATTCTACACTCTTTTACACTTTACCACATTCAAGAATATGGTATACGGTTTTTAAGTACAACACATGCCGAGTAAAAAAAAACTTCATTCCACCATCACGTCACCGGCACTGCGAGAGCAACAGTTCTCTCTCTACCTCGCAGTACCGCCTTCCTCCCCACCCCCTCTTATGTGTGCATGTGCACAACACTCTAACACCACACCGCTGACACTGTGAAGCGCACAGTTCCAAACAAAGATTTTTGTATATTTTTCATAAACTGAAGGATGGCTACTGAAGTACTGACATTAAGCTTAAGGAAAATATATTGTACTACAAAAATAAATAAAGAATTAAAGAAAAAAGGACTCATTATATTAATTGTTAACAATAATATTAAGTGGAAATAGGGGGTGCTGCAGGTCCGCAGTGCCCATACATGAGCCGCCACTGCTTAGGATGTTTATATGATGGTATTAATATGAGTAGTTGTAATAAATTGCAATTTATAGACGTGTAAGATAGAGTTAGGGTTGGACATTATAATTATTGTTAATTAGAGTTGTAAATAAACATATATAACATTGATTTAATATACTTTGATTACTATCTACATGAAATATTTTATGAACCAGTAATAGGTAATAAAGTTTTGTTTTCTATTAATGAGATAAGCTTAAGGACTTAATTTAGCTTCATCAAATGAGTGTGCAAAATGATATAATGAGGAAATAATTAAACCAAATTGTATTATTTAAAATGAAAGCGTAAATATTTTTATTACAACCATTTTTAGTTTCTAGTGATTTTATTTAACTAATTGTTTACTTGCATGGAAAAATATTTTAATAAAAAATATATCTAGACAGGAATTATTAATCTGAATGTGAAAAGTTATCCTTACCTATTTGGAAACTCAAATTTTCATCCATGACAATCAGTCATTCTATTATTATTATTATTATTATTATTATTGTAGAGGCCTACCTTATTTACTCATAACTTCCAGGGTCCTTTTTACATGCCACAGTTGACATGGGGCTGACAACGTTACTTCCTCTCTAAAGTAGGTTGGGCTATATGTTTTTATCAGTCCAAAAAGATCCGTCAACCCTAGCTGGGATTTAACCTTCCCTTAACTGATACCATAATTTTGTTGTATACTCCCAACAGAAAATGTTAAGATACTTGAGAATTAATAGTGAGAGTTCCTCTTCACCTTGAGATAATGAGTTTGGTAGTTTTCCTTCACTTGTTTCTTACTGACATGACAAACACTTGTAGCTGAAGTGCAAAAGAGGGCTTAGACTAGCAAAGTAGTTCCATAAAACCACACAGACAATTGTATTTAAGCCGTGTGGCTTGACATCGATTGATACTTTCTCACTGAATCGAGGCAATCACCTTAAACTAGATTGTAAGTAGTGTGTTGTTTATGTGTTAAAACATCATGTTAAAATAGAATCTATTTATTGTGATAAACGGGTATTATCATTAATAAAATTGTCGCTAAATCTATATATTTTTATTTGAGATTTATTGATAGTTGAAAGCTTACTAGATTCTGTCCATATATTATTAGCTCAATGTGGAAAGTGTTGATTGATTTTAAGAAATTATATAAATCATTTTAATAATACTATTACCATAAACAAAGTAATAATATTTAATAGTATTGATTTATATATGATTAAAAGTGATAAGAAATTAATAATCTTTGTTAAATTTGACCTTTACAGCTTAGTAAAT
The DNA here is from genome assembly GCA_902141385.1 of Timema californicum. NCBI lineage: Eukaryota > Metazoa > Arthropoda > Insecta > Phasmatodea > Timematidae > Timema > Timema californicum. Next base: position 346,391 of record CABFOW010000075.1, on the reverse strand, counting down.
TTTGATCTTAAAATTTAATGCAGTGCAAAATATATTTTAAATGTTTAACTTGCTCAATCTTATGAGAAAACAGATTAATTTATCAAATATTTGTTACTTAAAGTGTAATTAAATTGACCCATTTAGTGATTTATCTTCCATAATTTACATAACACAACAGTTGACATAATGCATTATTAACGTAATACATATTTGAAATTATATTAGAAAACGTACAAAACTAAGGTTATATTATTATATATAAAACCGTCAGGTAACACACAGCACATTTCTAAATAAAATATTCTTACAATAACTACCATAAAAATCAAACCATAATGTTAATTATTTTTTATATCTATAAACACATTAAGTTGATAATGTAAGAAAGCATCGCAATACAATTAAGTATATATGAAAAGCGAATGATTATTTACAGAAATCAGCGTTTATAGATCAATATAGATTTATGCGAGAACTCCTTTAAATGATAGTTTTTTTGAGGTAAATCTTTCTCACATTGTAGATCTAATTAAACTAGATGACACAATCTTATTTAAATAATACATGAGAAACATTACCCCCCAAAATCTAATCTAAATTGGTTTTAAGACATTTTTGCTGAAATTCAAAATGATCCTGCACAGCCCACTTAACATTCAACTTTATAGTGTGGGCACCCGCTTCGGTGGCCACATGGTCGAAGGCGTCACACTCGCGATGGACAAGGCTGCCCAAGACGAGATTGGAGTTTGATCCCAGTTGGGTGTACTGAGAGTGGTTTTCCTAAATGGTTTTCCATTCTCTCTCTCCACGTAAATGCGGGCACACCACCTCAAAAATTCAACCCTTCTAATCCCTAATACATAAATATAATTAGTACATAGGTGTATAACCTGAATGGGTAGTAAGACGCGGTGCTAAAAAAAGTTGATAAATGTAGGCCTGCTAGTTTAGTGTAAGCATATTTACTGGACTGGCCTTGACGAGGAGATCGGGGTTCGATTCCTGGTCCAGTTTACTAAGGGTACTTTTTCCCACCATTTAGTCAAAAACCATTCTCAGTAAGTACTCCCAGGATTTGAACCTCGATATCTATCAACAAAAGACCACTCTTTTGGAAGAGTGATGCTTTAGACCTTTTGTCCACCGAAGATGGCTAGTTATAATTTTTTTAAATATGTATGCAAATGTGAATACATTACATCTAAATGATACCTTCCTCATTCCTACCACATTAGCGTAATTCATTTTATATGGGAGAATAACCCTAACAGGTTATAAGACGTGGGAAAAAACCCCAGAAAAACAAACAAACAAAATACAAACAATAAAGCTTAGCTATCTTAGCCAACTTGAAACTCATTTTACATTAAGGGTGCTATCCAAATTAACCAAATAAATAATGGAAAATACTTGATTCGATGTTCTTTGCATCAAATAAGTTAAAGCGAAATTCGTCAATAAAGCTTGATTTATGCGCCTTCAAATCACCACACAACCAAAGACTTCTAAGCATTTATGGATTTCGTAAAATATTCTTTTTCTCACTACATCTTTAATAAATACTTCCGCTTAGTTTGAAATTGTCTCAATATTTTACAGTTCACTCACGCTAATTTTTTTTCCATAACACTTTGACAGCTATATAAAAGTAAAACTAACTCTAATCAGCCGCATCGCAACTGCAGCCCAATTTTCAAAGTAAGAAACTTATCTGATAGTTTTTTTTAGCACCGCATCTTACTACTTATTCAGGCTATGTACTACATAAACAAACGAGTTAAGGATGGGTAAAGTTGAATTTTGAGTAAGTGTACCCACATTTGCATGGGGGAAGAGTGGAAAAGCATTTAGGAAAAAACACCCTCAGAACACTCGACTAAGATTCGAACCCCGATTCACCTGTCATCGGCAGTTTATATTCTATTGCGCCTTAGACCATGTGGCCACCGAAGAAGGTTATCTGATAGTTAGGAACGTTACTCATTATATTTTCACGTATCCATATGTCAGGTCATGTGGTATGTAATCAATATTGGCCACAAAAAAGTTTTTATTTTATAAAATAATATTCCTACCAATATTCTACTATAGATTCTGTCATTTTAATAAGTGATACATACAAATATATGTACCCGTCTCGGTGGCCTCATGGTTTGAGACGCTATTCCCGCAATAGACTAGACTGCTGAAGACCGGGATATCAAGGTTCGATCCAGGTCGGGTACACTAAAGGGTTTCTAAATGAGTTTCCACTCTCCCTCCACGCAAAAGTGGGCGTATTTCCTCTAGATTAAACCTATAGTATGATTTTGGTAGGAAGAACAGTAGAAGTTTGTTACTAAAGTTACCAAAACAATTTTAATATATTCATACATTAAGTCATGTTATCTGTAGCTGTCACTTTTGATAGATATAATCAATACCTATAAAATAACACAAATAGTATAAAGAAATGTTGTCAATGTTGGCTGCAAAGAAATATTTTTGGATTTTCTCTACTGTTATTCCTACCAAAATCAAGGTATACCTAATCCCTAACACATTAGTGTAATTAGCACATGGGTGAATAACCCAGGTGAAAAAAATAATTGGGGGAAGTCCCAGGCTCTACAAAAATAAAAACAAGGGGGGATAAAGCGTCCTTTCAGCTACCCCCAGCCTCCTGTCCTCCAAGACCCACAATACCTCTCCCTGGTTTCTGAACGCTAGAAATTTCCACGTCGGAGACATAATTATAGCTCTTGTATGTGGATCTATCTCGCTATGCTTTTTCAAACTCAATTTTACTTTTGCTTTTATAATCACGGATTTTATAATGAACTCTTGATTTTCTTCCAACACTTTTCCTATTATGCTTAGCTTTCTTATGGGCACTTCGCCGACGGGCCACCACTTGATCTTCCTTCCACTTCTTCGACCGTTTACCCCAATTTTTGGGTAATAGTCTCTTCAGTCTGGGTTGGATCTTGGTCACCCTCTCGCGACGGTTCGGAGGTGGAGGCCGCTTCCGGGAGGTACAACTGGGAGCGTTGCAAATGCAGGGCGAATGGCGTACGAGGCCGGATTCGTCGATCTCCCACATGATGTCTTTCTGGCACTCATCTAAAAGATTTCGGGGTACGGTGCCTTTAAAACAGAAAATTAAAAAGGAAACATTTACCGATTTTTACTCTTAAGGTGGGATTGAAAGGAACGTGAAAAAGCTTCTTTTTTTTCTCTCTTAGTTTTCAAAGCAAACAAAATTTTCACCTAAACTAATAACATATTAGTTCAGTAGGAAGATAGTTTAATTTTCTACACGTGGTAATCTTAACGGTTCTTAAATATTTGCCATGAGCACATAATGAGCATTTGATGAGAAACTTTGTAAACAACGAAAAGGAAAAGTACCCGTTAAATTTTAGGGCACGCTTGACAAATTATATTCAAGAGCTGTTAAGGCTACTATATGAATAAAATTAAACTCATGTTTATACGGGAGAAATATTTTATTTATTTCGCCGAAAAAAAGTACTACCCTTAACTCGCAACCTTATCATCCCACCTTGAGCAAAATTTCCTAATCTTTCCGTTCCGACTCGCTCCAGTGTGCGGCAAGCATAGCCATTGTGATGTAACATTCAAGCCATCTAAACTTGCTGCGTACTGGGTTGGATCGGACATTTTTGACTACCTTTAATTAAATGGAGGCCCGCACACTGTCTCGGATTAGAAACGTCAACGTCATATCGAAACGGAATGAATCGGTTTGCCAGGACGGGGTATTTTGACAGATTTTTAAGCTATGCGCATGCGTCTTAAGGACTGGACTATTGCATCATCTACACCCGCGTTGGGACGGGGTATTTTGACAGATTTTTAAGCTATGCGCATGCGTCTTAAGGACTGGACTATTGCATCATCTACACCCGCGTTAAGTTTACATTTGTTGTTTGTTTCCTATTCCTCGAGAAGTTTAAGAAATAATTAATTTAGTTCAACAGTACCATATGGCTGTGTCATGAAGGAAAATGCGTTGGCAATAATCTCGGAAATTTTATTTTGTCATGCACTAAATTTTTTTTAAGTCACTTCTTCTCTTCATCGGCATCGGCAGCAATGCACAGAGCAGTAACCATGTATGCCTCATCTTCACTGCTGTTATCACTCATCACCAACTCCCTAAGAATCAATGTACCCTCTTTGGTTGCTGTCTTCCGACTGACATGAATTGAATTCCGAACCAATGTGCGGGCCAAACTAGTTTCCGTTCTAAGGGTTCCTATCTGATTCGGCGTGTGGCAAGCTTAATGGGTATACCTAATGTGCGCACACCACAATACAACCTAAACATTGGAGTAGACCTATTGCAATAAACAGGGGCGTTGCACGAAATATATTGGGGGAGAGGGGGGGACCAGCGTTTTTCCCATATCTAAGCATTTCGAAATTAGAAAAATTCCCAAGTAGCAAAGAAGAGTACAAGAAGGGGAATATTGAATCTGAGCTAAATATCCAATTGAGCTTAAATATATTTATTTAGATTTGCAGATATTGTTCAAATCCTGTATTTTATATATATAAAAAAACTTTTATCTGAATTTATTAAAGCGGTTTCCAACATTTTGTAGTTTATGACCACAACTTTTTTCTCTGCGGCCATCGCGACCCTTTGATAATTTAAAAGCGTTCAAATCCTAGTTTTTAAGTTTTTTTCACTGTGTATTACTACCAGCCCGGACTATCTACAGTTTACTACACAAGCGGGATAGGTAAAAGTTATAGGAAATGTACCCTTATTTTCTTGGAGGGATATTAGGAAAAAACTACCCCTGGCCAGAATTAAAATCCTTACTTCACCTTCACCAACAAACCAAACCAAAAGAGCGTGACATTAAACCCGTATATCACTAATGCTTGTTTTGATTATTATAAATGGCTTATAATGAAGATTATATGCGACTAATATGTAGTTAAAGAGAATCAACAAGCTCTGGGTTGGGGGATGATTTTATATTATGCCAGCAGCACCACAAGGCTGCCGCAATAAACAAGTCAGCAAGAAGCTATGTGAATGGAATAGCCAAAAGGAACCTAAGCAGTAACTAAGTCGTTTTTAGCACTTTAATAACTTACTTTTCTATTAGAATCACGCATCTTCCTGTAACCATTAAAATCCTTGAAAAAGTAAATATAAGACTAAAACCTCTATATTGTGACCCCCAACTAAAACACGCTGCGACCCCCAGGTTGGTAACCGCTGCTTTATTATAACATACAGTAGCCTTACGACTTCTTTGGTGCTGGCTGACAGCTCACAGCTGACAGCTGATGACTTTGAAAAGTTACCAGACCAAATTATGTATCCCTACGCTGAACCATATGATCTGCAAAAACATGTGTTTAGCAGCTGTCATTACTGACAGTCAAAATGTAGGTATATACCTGAATGTTGACTGTCAGAAGTCAGCTGTTAGCTGTCAGTCAGCACCAAAGAAGCCTTGTGGCTACTGTACTTGGAAGCAATATTTAACTAGTTAGCTCACTGAGATGTAGAACTTGCTCGTAACTTTATCAAAAAAATTAGCAATTTGGCAATGTTTATTTAAAAACATTTTCAACTGTAAAATAAAGCAATAAGAAATTGAATTGATCGATATTTCTACAGTATGTTGATACTTGTCTACCAATGTCCTGCTTCATAACCTCATGGAAGTTGCCCTAAAATGTTAATACTGGCACGTCAATAAACTATTCAAAACATATTGTAAAATTATCCCGTGAGGGTGAAGGGGATTCCCCTGACATTTTATTAAATAACGTATGGCAAACTCGAAATAAGCACGCTAAACAACATGGTTATACGAAATTTCATGCAAATCGAACAGTAAATAACGAATTTGAAAATGTATCCCAAATTTGAAAATGTTAAAGGGTGAAAACAAAACTTAATTTTTTGTTTAATGTAGTCTTATTAATCAAATGAAAAATTATAAGAGTTGTAACAATTTGACACAACCTTATTACTCATCTTCCTTCATTGTTGCTTTGCGCCTATTTAAATTGCTTTAACGAAAGCCTATTTTAACAAACAATTAAATAATATACATCAGTTCAATTCAAACTAATATGAATACTTGCTAGAAAAATTAGTGTGTATTTCAGAAGTCAAACATCAACACCAACCTCAATGTCCTCATTTCATCAGTCAGAAATTTCGATAATAAAACAGTAAAATGTTGCGTATCATTCACCTCATTTATGCCTTCAAAATTTAATAAAGCCCTAATTAAGGCATTGGCTGTACAACACAACATTTGAATCATAAAACTGTGACAATCTAGCAGCCACGAAAGTCACAACTAAAAACACTAAACCATAAACAAAACATTGGCTGACAATGCTGCCACTTCAAGCATTGTTGGCTGAGTGGATTTTTTTTACTGGGCAGCTTATGTTCCCTTATAATTCGTTTCCAAAGCGGATTAGGCATACACTCAGCGGCCGTTGTCTCCGCCTACTGACAACGGCGCTACTAGACTACATGATTAACCAAGATTTCTACAATCTACTAAACAAGGAATCTCCTTTCAATGTTTGATGATTTTTTAAGTTGGGATTTTTTGTAGAGAGTAGGGATCAACAGTTGGGAAATTTTAAATTTGTCTGTTTAAGTCTGTGGTTAAGGACTTTTATAATAGAAAGTAATGGGGTACTGAATAAGCCTAGAATTTCCCAACTCCAGATATCAAATCTCACAAAATTCCCAATTTTAAAGCTTTTAACCAAAATTGGGAGGGGGAGGGGTAAACACCCCAACCCCCTCCCCGGGAACGACGCCCCTGGAAACAAAGCCGATTGTTCGTCTACTCTCATATGGACGAGGATTACAGTTTTTCAGATGGCGTATTTAATTTCACAATAGTCATTGTTGTGTACGAAGCAAAATTAGTTGATTCGTCCTTTTTACTTTCTTTCTATCTCACAGGTAGAGAAAGTATTGTGATCCTAAAAAAATGCATGTTTGTCTATCTGTCTGTACCTCGTACTAAAGCCTAAACTATTTTACTGATCGGCTCTAAAGATTTTGATTAAATTTAATTTCAAAACATTTATAAATGTTCTAAACAAATTGGCTACTCTAAATATTTCGGCAAAATGACTTTAAGGGCTCCGGTCTGATGCGTAAATTCTCAGTTTAAAAAAAATCATATCTCCGAAGCTATTTGAGATATAAAATTACTTATCATTGCATACATGTGGATCTATGTATAATAAACATCTTTTACTTGAAATATATTTCTATAAAACCAAAAGTTTTCAAACTATACACAAATATATATATATATTTAAACTTTGCCAACACTTGGTTAATTATTACGACCGTCAAAAAAATATAGCAGTAGATGTTGATGGATGTCGACATTTCCTGACAACCCGAATCCTAAAAATAAGTTTTTGCAACGCCGTCTGTCTGTGTGTGTCTCTAACCCTAAAATTAATAGAAGTTTACTAGATAATGAAAAGAGAAAAAATCCTTTTTCTCAAAATCGGTTATAACGATTCTCTCTCATTTTAGACCCAATATTCAATAGTTACCTATTTTATTGGTCAAAATTTATAAAAGAGAAATTTAATAGCAATGCGATAATCATAAGATGTGCATCTACTAGTAAAATGACGAAAATTTCAAACGTGAGTCAAACTTTTAAAACGAAATGTTGACCCTCCGGGACCCAAAATTGATATTTTTTTATCGGCCCAAATATAAAATGAAGACGTTAATTCTTTAAAAATAAAATTTATGAAATTTAAAACAATGAGTCAAAAAATGTTTTACGTATGTCTAGCGCAATTTGTTTCCGGGTTTGCTAGTGTATATTATTTTACGAATTTTGAGTAAATATCTCCATTTCTAAACAATAGAGTGAGAAAGTTCGTGCGGCGTTCCATAACATTTATTTTCTTCTTCGATGTTTGGAAGCTACTTCGAATAGAAGTGCGAACTTGTTGGGTAATTCCCTTTTATTTCTGGTCTTATCACTATATAAATGTTTATAGCTCTTAAATGATTTTCTTTTTCTCTTTTTGAATTACATTTTGTTATAATTAGAAGAAAGTACAGGAAAGATGGTTATAAACCTATAAAAGGGAATGCACATTTTTAATTTCAATGGAATGTATAGATAGTCCGTTATCGTGTCACAAATGAGTACTGAGTTGGCATATATTTCCTCCGTGTTTTAATAATATCACCTGATATTATCATTAACTGTTGTAGAGTTATAGTTGAAACAATAATTCAATATGTACTCTCAAACAGCCATATAATCTTACATCGCATATGGTAGGGAAATAATTCAAAACCATTTCAAATAGAAGTACTCCATAGAGTCTAGACAATATTGCACAAGAAACACTAGTCTAGCAACTGCTTGCTTTGATCTAGACTAATCTATTTTCAACTCCCGGAGTATGTAATATTATTTGCTACATGGAAGAAGCTACGTTCACATAACTTAATTTGATGTGAGTGTGTATTGCTACAAATTGACTACATACGTAATAATACTTAAATGATTCCCTTTGAGTAAAGGAAAAAAGTTTGAATTTTTAAAATCATATTTGAAGCGCAGAATTACATTTATCATCAATAATTAGGACATCAAATATTTTTACCGTACAAACGAGTCGAAATATATAAATACATTTTTTATTTATAATCCATTAAATTATTAGCTTGATTTATTGGAATTTAAGAATTTATTTGGTAAATATATTTAAACTCACGATGGCTAAAACTATTTTTTTTTGTCTGTGAAAATTTTTTGCATTAAAAAAACCACACCCACACTTTTAAAGTGTTAAATTTTGTTTTGAAATATTTCGCAGCCCGTGTTTAAATTAAAAATATTTCTTGGGCTTGAACCACGGCTGTTCCAACTAAAACCGAAACGTCCGAAGTTAATTATTTTAAAGTAGTTCAAACCTAAAAACTTTAAATTTAATTTCTAATTGCATCAAAATGTTCACATTTTGTTAGAAATGAAATGAAATTATTTTGTTTTAAAATGTCAATTTCCGGTGTTTTATTTAAAAATAGATTTAAATTTTATGAAATAACCAAGACACATGATTTATTCAGTTAAATTAACTAGATTATACTTTCAGATCTGACGTTTATTTACCTTTCAATCGATAATTATTATTCTCTTGCCTATTGATAACGGAACAAATCGTGAACGTAATAATTGATGAGAAAACACAAATTAAACAACACAAGTTCATGTTGTGTAGACGTCACCGAGTAAATACATTAAACACAAATATTTTAACAAGGGAATGTAATAATCAGTTCGATAGCTTTGTAAAATAGTTACATGTTCGCGTTAATTTCAAAAACCTTGATTACTACACGTAATTCCAGAAATCCACTTAAGTGTAAGTGAATATTAATGAAGGTTGTATTTTTAGCTAGTTAACTACTTATTGGTGTTAGACGCTGTGTTCTGGATAGTTTTACTTTATTCTAAGATTTCCAACACTAATGTTTCGCCATATTAGCCGATCTCCATAGAAAGATTATAATTTGACCTGTTTCTTTTAATAACTTAAAATTAAAAGGGGAACCGTACTAACCACTAATTATGTGTCCGATATTAATGGCGTTGTTGTTTTTTTGCGATAAGTTATAGCAGCTTATAAAATTAATATTGATTGCTAACAAAAAAAAGCGGTTAGAAGTTTAAGTGTATTATCACAATTTTAAGAGTACTTCCCACCCTCTGGATAGTACATTGCTTAACTAAGTATTACAGATCAAATCAGGCGTCACATTGTTGTAAAGTGTTCTGAATTATTCATTATAATGCCGTGGATTTGAAGTGAGTGAATTAGTTTTATCATATTTAAGCAAATACATATTAAACGTGTATTTGATGCAATATTTTGCTCTCACACCAATTTTCTCTCCACGTTCGCTTGACCCTTCGGAGAAAGAAGTATTGTAACCGTAAAAAAAAAACGAGCTCGAAATTTTGATAAATGTCGACGTTTCATAGGCAAAAAAAGTGGTTTTAGCGATGCCGTCTGTCTGTCTGTATCTCGGCCAATAGCCAAAACCATTTTACCAATCTGGTTAAAACTTGGTATTTTTATAATGTTCCATCGAGGAGTTATGGAAATTGATATCTAACCCTAAAGTTAAAATAACTTTAATGAAGGCCCAAAAAGGAAACAAAAAAATAGATTAAAAAAATAGCCTTTGACAATTCTGATAAAAATTCGTACCTAGGCACTGTTGAACCTTACAAAAAAAAAAGGCACATCTAATTTTTCTGGGAAAACGACCTAGAGAGTATTTACATAAGCTCAGTTTTGATAATATTTCCGCGACTATTTGATATACGAAATAACTTATTATTGCAAAGTTTTATCACTATTAAAAAAAACTTACTCAGAATATATTTTTATAAAACCTTACTGTCTCTCAGATTTGGTAAATATATTTTTAAATTGAGTTCTGGGAAATGAATAGTTGATTGTTATACGCTTTGGTGAACAGAGATGCCGCCTTTTACTCAATATATTTTTGTAGCCGTGTATATTATTATTTCATTTATACTCTTTGGTGTAATGTTTCTGCAACGATGTCTATAATTTATTTTCATATACCTTACGAGCGTTGAGAAAACATCTACATTTTTAGGAAAATGGAAGTAATAAAGTTAGTACGGTGCACGGAACCATTTGTTTCAAGTAAAAAAACGCAGAAAACTAACCTTTTTTTTGTGGGCACCGCGTCTTAATACTCGTCCGGACTCTGAATAATTTGCACTAATAGGGTAAGCATGACGAAGGTAGAATCTGTAGAGAGAATATACCCTCATTTGCATGGAAAGACAACGAAAGATCAATCAGGATAACATTCCCTTATTACATCAGATCGGGATTTAAACCCTGGCCTTTGCGTCATCAGTTTGAAAAAGTGATGCCCTAGATCACGCGATCGCCGATAAGGGTAAACCACACTTCGATTATGTGACTTTTGGTCCGAACGTAATAATGTTCTACACACAATTTTTTTTTTACTAATGGACATATCTGGCCGATATAAAAAGCAACTAGATCTAATTTCATGTGTTCATACGTCAAATCATGTAAAGTACACCAGTAACTTTTGTTGGATTTTATTGATACTTATAAAATAACAATAATAATAATAAAGTAAAATGTTATTACTCTTAATCTCAAAAAATAAATTTGAAATCAAGGCATAATTTCCCTATCATTCGGCCTTGATATAGACCCATGATGCAATTCTTACTAAATAAGTAATTTATTTATTGACAATATGATATATAAATCGTATAACGAAATAAATAAAAAGTGAACGAATTTTTTATTTAAATTTAATACAGAGAAGAGTAGTTTTACGACACCAGTATATTTAAATTCAGTGCGTTACATTTTAGTTAGTTGTATAGTATTAGAGAAAATAAAAAAGCAAGAAATTATCTTCAGCTATATAATAAACTTTACGTTAGCTCGTAACACATCGCGAATATAAACCTCTACGTTCTTTTTATTTCGGTTATAAAAATCTGAAACTGTTTACAGGATGATATGGTCGCGTGGTTGGCGTGGCTACATTTTATTTGCAGGAGATAGTATAGTAAACATGAGGACATATTCGAATACTATCGTTAAACTATTATATATATATAAAATAGTCTACATTATTCAATATATTAAGTTTTGATGTAGCCTACACAATAAATATTTCTGTTGTAAATTAAAATTTACCCTCCTCAGTGGCCAGAAGACTTATGGTGTTGGACTAAACTTGCTTATTGATGACGGGGAGATCAGGGTTCGAATCCCAGTTGGGTCTACTGAGGATGGTTTTTCCTAAATGATTTACCACTCTCCTTATATGCAAATGTTGGTAGATAACCTCTAAAATCCCTCATTCTTTTTCCTTAACTCATTAGAGTAATTATCATATATGTGTATAATATAAACGGGAAGTAAGATGCTGTGATAAAAAATAAATAATTACTACTTATCTTATTTCATGTTTTTATTGACAGGTAAAAGGAATATTAAAATCAAGTTAAAGTTGTTATTAATATATGTTTTGTATTAACTTAAGTTGATAACGTTAAGGAATAGAGGTTTGAACGCTGCTACCTTTTGAGGACTTTGCTTTGAATCCCGTTTAGGACGGATTGGAGTATTTTATTGATACACTGGTATGCCAGGAATGAGGGGTTCTATATAATCAGGCGTGAGTTACTAATGACCAATAAACACCCTTTCATTATTGCATGATAATACAAACATAGTTAACCCGTGCTTGTGGGCACGTGGTCTAAATGTCAAGCTAATTTAGTCTGGTTTTCTGTTGGCAGGGAGGTCAGGGTTTGGCAGAGTGTTTCGCACACTCCCTCCACTCAAATTCGGCTACATTTAATCTAAGTTATACCTTACTATTACCTACCACGTTTAATGTTATTAGCATACATGAATTATACCCAACGAGTAAATAAAACGTAGCAGCAAAGAAAAAAAATACAATTTTAATAGGACTTGATCTAATAATTAACGGTCGGAGGGTTAGTTGTGTTGACCACATGACAACCTCTATCCGCAAATGTTGGCACTATCATCGCCGCTTGATTGGTATAGTCAGATCACGGGCTCACACAATGGAGAAAGTTTTATATAATAAAAATTCACACGTAATAAAGGTACAGTACACTGTAAAAACTAACATTAAAAATCTCCAAACAAATGTCAAATATCAAATTAATATTGGTATACTTTCTAGATCACGATATCTGTGAAGGTATGAGTGAAATTATCTTCTTCCACCTAAAATACGTTGGATAAGCTCTTAAAACTAAGAGTTTTATATAATACTTATCTCCTTATTGGAATTTATTTCTTTGGTTTGTTTACTATATACATTATAATTTAAGGGGCTAAAAATATTGACCTTTGTGGGAACAAAATCATACATTCTTAAATATAATTAGAAACATATTTGGTAAGAATTAAAATAAAAAATATGAACTGCCTTTGAGGTTTAGGGGTCAGAGTTCGTGATTACAGATCAAGAAGTCCCGGGTTCGATCCCCAACGCTTCCAGGTTTTTATATAAAGCAGTGGTTCTGGAAAGGGGTAAAATAAGTTTCATGAGGGTAAATGAAGAGCTACTTGAATAAAGACGTAGTAACTCCGTCCTAGAAAACTGAGATTTAATGGCTTTAGGGTTAGTTGTATTGACCACCTGATACCCTCTATCCTCAGATGTTGGTACTATCTGAGGCAACAAAAGACGGCCGCTTTGTTGGTATAGTGCAATTGCGGGCTGATGCCATGCAGTTTTTTTCTTCAAAATATGAATTTTTCTATTGAAATAGTTTTTTATTAGTATTTATTTCCAGGTTAAAACTCAAACTATCTGAGATAACCATCAAAATCACCTGAATATATGTTTTCTGAAGTCATGTAGGTTTTAAAAAAAAGGAAGTGGAAACATAAATTTATCTAAAATAAGAAACAAAAATATTCAGCTAAATCTTGAATCAATATTGAACAAGGGGGAAATATTATAGGCATAGACATTGTGTGTATGTAGAATCGGGATAGGGAATATTCAGGAAAGATAAACAAGCAACATTATAGGATGAACTAGTCATTTTAATAAGGGGTGAAGGGAATTTAAATAACGCGAGATTTAAAATTCAAACTGCATCACGCACTCATTTTAAATTCCCTCAATTTATGACACCCTTTAGGAGCACTCGTCCCTAATATAAAAATTTAATTACATTTACTTTTTTTCTTCCATTGAATCTAGAAGATTAAACTTGTGTACAAAAACTCCCTTTGCTCGTCGCCATTTCCTGTTTATTTCAGTCTGTTTCTTCCTCATGGCACGACGGTTTGCCTCTTCTTCGTAACCCTCACCGGGGATACATCCTGTATCACCACCTTCAAGATATTTTCTCAGATATTCAAGGTCAAGTATAGGTTCTCGTTCATCATTACCATCTTGAAAAACGGGATAAGCCATTTTGCCAAGATCATTTCTCTCACCGATATGTTCGACATTATCTTCATAATACTCATAGCTTTCATCAGAGGGGTTCTCGAACAAACCTTTGTCTATTTGGGGATCTCGAACTGACAGGTCATCTTGATGGTAATAGTTTTCACCTGCAATTTGGTCTGGTTCTGTATTCAAATTTAGTGCACACCACAGACCTTCTTTGGCATCTTCAGGGTTGCAGTAACAAAGAGCTATTAAAATGTCCTTCCTCATGAATTGATATACATCTCCATGGCTGCATGATTCACCAGCTCCTGAAAGTAAACCATGCAATGTACCTCGCATTATTAAACACAACACAATATCAGTTGAGGAATTTCATTTGTTCGTTTTTACGTTACACACATTCCAAACCATAATCAAGATGTCCACTAACTCCATGCAAACAAAGGTGTGAGTATAATCTTGTGTGATTACTCATAGATGGCTCAAGTTCAAATTTTGGCAGAGATTATTGAGATTAATTTCCCGGTTTTACCTTTATTCCCATTTGATTATTTTAGTTATATATCTTTAGTATCCCTTCTTACCAACAGTTTGGTAGACGCAAATGTACTAATTAATCTAATGTGCTAGGAATTATTAAGGCTGAATTGAGAGGAAGTTCACCTCATTTACTTGGAGAGAAAGTGTAAAAACATTTAGGAAAAAGAAAATACACCAAGCACACCAGACCAGGATGTGAACCTTGATCTCCCTATAAACGGTAGTTCAGTCTATTATGATAGTGACGCCTTTGACAAAAGGTTTCCACCTTAAAACTGTCCTAGGGCCCACAATCGAATCAACAAAAATAGGGGCGGGTCCGCATCATAATCGTCTAGTTTTGGTCAAATAATGCAAAAACGAGATCAGGTATTCAATTGTGAATGAAATAAGTAGTAATTTAAACAAGATTAGTTACATAATAAACACATTTTTTGACTAGAAAATTTTATTTTTTGATACGTAAATATAATACAGCAGACGTAAAGAAGAAATTAATTATAAACAACAGTTGTAGCTTTGATGAATTTTTCTTTCGCAAGTCAAAATTTCCCGTTTATCGGCTGAAGACACGAATTTTACTTCAGTTGTTGACCTTTTCCAAGAAACTTTGTGGCCCGCTAAAAAAGGCATCGGTGGCCGCTAGATGGAAACCCCCATCTTAGACTATATCTACATCTGATGCGGGTACAATTTTTATAATATCTAAGTTTTTTTAACACTTATGGTTTCAGAATAATAACGCGTAGAAATATGAAAAATATTAACTAGGGTTGATTGACAATGTGTGTGCTAAGTTTGATTGACATTTTTTGATTGGCTTGAAATTAGGAGATTAAAAGGAGGCTGTTTTACACGTACAAACATTTAAGAAAACTCCAGGTAGTAACGATATCCACTGTTCTGATGTTTGTAGAGATTTTAAACGAATTTTCTTAGCTATTTTGTTTTAGCACCACGTCTTACTACCCGTTCGGGCTATACGCTTATGTACTAGTGACGCTAATGGTTTTAAGGATGAGGAAGGCTATATTTATAGAAACTGTACTAGCATTTAAGTGGAGGGAAAGTAGAAAACAATTTTGGAAATACTAACCTTATTACACCCTACCCAGATTAGAACCTCGATCTCCCCGTCATCGGTGGTCAAGTTTACTGTGAGAGTGACACCTCAGACCATGCGGCCACCGAAGTGGGTGAGCAACTAATTAATATAGGTATTATTAGGCTTCCTAAGCAAGATGTATATTTGATCCAAAAATGGATAAGGCTACTGCGAAGTGTAAACGGTCACATAATGATGAGTTACATAACCTTTGTACTCATCACAAGACATTATTAGGATAATAAAGTCTCGTAGATTATGGTTGGCAGGACATGCAGCGCGAATGAGAGTTTCTAGAACCTTGTTTGGAGTATGGTCTGGCAAACCCAATGAGAAGAGACCATTGGGAAGATCTAGGCATAGATGGGAGGGTAGCATTAGAATGGACCTGAAAGAGATAGGGTGTAATGAGGTGAACTGCATATAACTAGCTAAAGATAGGGATGGGGTGTAATGAGAGGGCTGGATAGAACAAGCTAAAGATAGGGATGGGGTGTAATGAGAGGGCTGGATAGAACTAGCTAAAGATAGGGATGGGGTGTAATGAGAGGGCTGGATAGAAC
>CABFOW010000075.1:167774-329677 GCA_902141385.1 Timema californicum | reverse complement strand
GTGTAATGAGGTGGACTGGATAGAACTAGCTATAGATAGGGATAGGGTGTAATGAGGTGGACTGGATAGAACTAGCTAAAGATAGGGATAGGGTGTACTGAGGGAGACTGGATTAAACTAGCTAAAGATAGGGATAGGGTGTAATGAGAGGGCTGGATAGAACTAGCTAAATATATGGATGGAGTGTACTGAGGTGGAATGGATAGAATTAGCTATAGATAGGGATAGGGTGTAATGAGGTGGACTGGATAGAACTAGCTAAAGATAGGGATAGGGTGTACTGAGGGAGACTGGATTAAACTAGCTAAAGATAGGGATAGGGTGTAATGAGAGGGCTGGATAGAACTAGCTAAATATATGGATGGAGTGTACTGAGGTGGAATGGATAGAATTAGCTATAGATAGGGATAGGGTGTAATGAGGTGGACTGGATAGAACTAGCTAAAGATAGGGATAGGGTGTACTGAGGGAGACTGGATTAAACTAGCTAAAGATAGGGATAGGGTGTAATGAGAGGGCTGGATAGAACTAGCTAAATATATGGATGGAGTGTACTGAGGTGGAATGGATAGAATTAGCTATAGATAGGGATAGGGTGTAATGAGGTGGACTGGATAGAACTAGCTAAAGATAGGGATAGGGTGTACTGAGGGAGACTGGATTAAACTAGCTAAAGATAGGGATAGGGTGTAATGAGAGGGCTGGATAGAACTAGCTAAATATATGGATGGAGTGTACTGAGGTGGAATGGATAGAATTAGCTATAGATAGGGATAGGGTGTAATGAGGTGGACTGGATAGAACTAGCTAAAGATAGGGATAGGGTGTACTCCTACTGAGGGAGACTGTATAGAACTAGCTAAAGATAGGGATAGGGTGTAATGAGGTGGAATGGATAGAATTAGCTAAATATAGGGATAGGGTGTAATGAGGTGGAATGAATAGAACTAGCTAAAGCTAGAGATAGGGTGTAATGAGGTGGAATGGATAGAATTAGCTATAGATAGGGCTAGGTTGCCTACTTGTGTAAGGTCACCAATGAACTTCCTGAGTTCCCTAATGCCATAGAGTAAGTAATTATAACTGGTCTTATAATAATAATTTTACCCTACCTATTTATAATCTACAAGAAAAATGTATTCCCCTGAATATGCAAAATACATGTCTAGGTATAGCTGCTATATTTTGCTATACGTCTTACTACCCATCCGGGATACACGCGTTTAATTAAATTGAGGGTTTAAGAGCTAGGAAGGTATAATTCAGAAGAAATTTACCCACATTTGTTTGGAGGAAAAGTGGTAAATTATTTAATAAAATCTCCCTGAATACATCAGATTTAGATTCGAACTTCAACCTATTCTTTACAGCAAACCAGAATAGACGATCTTGACATTTATACCTCGTGATCACCGGTGTGATTTATTTTTAGTTATTTATTACTAAAATAAAAAAGCTTACCAAAGTATTGACTTTAATAATTAGATTAGCTTATCCACAATTATAAAAACTAATATAGTCAATTTAACTATCAATATTGAATTTATTATTTATAACAATAATTAAGACAGTTCATAAAAGCAAACTAATTACGTTTTTGAATAAGCTAACAGGACGTTTACGTTAATTACAAGTAGAGTCTCTTTGATACAAAACAACAATGGTATCGCAACGTTAGATAAGGACTATTGAATTACAACATAATATACATTTCCTAAAATCGTGTAATATTACTCTAGATCCTTGACCATTTATAATTTGTTTACTTTAGATAACAAATCAACGCAATATACCTATTATTTTCACTGCTTCAATTTTTAAGAAGTCTATCGCAAAAACTAACACAGAAATAATTTCTAGAACTATCGTAATGCACATTATCGGTCTATTTTAAAATTGAACAGGAACCTGTAAATTCTCAGACCATTTATGGAATACCAATACTAAACAAAAATATATAAAAATAATCGATTAGTAAATTAAATTTTCAATTCACAGTAATTTAATTATCAGAAACCCACCCATATTTGAAGTCAGTATCTGTTAATAAATTTCACTTCATGCTCTCGTTCATTTTTTTTTTTTTACTTTCTAAAAGTAGCGAGTAATAATTTTTAAAAGCAAATTGTATTGTAAAATATTCGAATTACGTTCAGAACAAAATTTACGAGTCCACAAAATTTGAAGTGTTTCCATTGTATAAACTTGTTTTTATAAACCAATTCATTATAATGGCGACCTAATATTAGTAACTTTATTTAACGTTAATAAATTCAACATGGTTTCATTACTAAGTAACAATGGATACGTTTATTAATCTAACATTATATCACTGTTACATTTTTAAAGATTTTTTTTTTCTTTAATGAAAGAGTGTAATATCACCTAAAATAATTTTGATACAAACATCATTTTAAGGTTAACTACAGTTCCAATACTACCACGCGATTTTATTTTATGTGTTTCGCGTCTTAACACCCATCCGGGATATCCTTATAGTTACAATAATGGGGTAGGGCTAAGGAAGGTCGAATTTAAACGAAATGTACCAGCATTTTTGTGAAAGGAGATTGAGAAATGATTAATTAAAAAAAAGAGCTTCAGTCAACGAGGCAAGGATTTGAATCCCGACATACGGTCACCAACAGACAAGACTAGATGAACTTGACACTTAGTCAATGTATCCATCCGTGTGGGTATCTATGCAATAATTTTATTATTATTATTGATTTTGTAGCGTGTCAACCAAATGGTTGAACAGCTACAAGAAAATCTTTAATATTTTCGGGATTTTATGCAAGACAGAAATTAAATAAGCATATTTAATATAATCTGTCTCTAAAGTTATATCTTCTGATCTACGAAAGTTACCTATCGTCTAACCTCCTAACACGTGGTTGATCAAAAATATTGTCTTTTGATAATTACGGTGTTAAATATCAAAGAAGAAGACTAATATTATTTTGTTTATGAACTAAAGACTTTAACACTTCGATTTTCCTGGTGGATAATAATTCATAAACAGGCGTTCTACTGCCACGTGGTATACGCACACGAAAAATGTTAAAAAAATATGTCTATATCCTTACTTCTCATAAAAACAACAGTGGATATTAGATAAGTAAATTAATACAGATATATTATGATATAATATACTTATAAACAAGCTCACCCCACCCAGATGTCTGCAGATATCATTCTTTTAAAAAACACGAGGTTCTCAAGCACGGCCGACCCATAACGTGCGCTGTTGTTAAACTCAGCTGGTGAAAAGACTGGAGGTCAAGCGTCGACTCCTGGACCTGTTGCGCACGCAGCGATACTGGTGGTCATTTGAAGAACCTTTAATAATGTTCATTTGTTTTCCTTTTCTCCCCACGTTTATTATCCTTTATTTCTGTCTAGTTTTTACATTTTTATTCCCCATTTCTTCTTCTGCCTGTCCTAGCCAGGTTTGGTATATATATGGGCCGTCCAGAGATAGCAATTCGTAGAATAATTTCACTGCGAGTCGAGACAACAATAAATATTCGCCGCCCGGCGCCGACACGAAACACCATGGAGACAGCGGCGTCAGATTCGTAGAAAAGTTCCACCGCGAGTCAAGACTACAAGGAGTATTCGCCACCCGGCGCCGACACGAATGACCATGGCGACTGCTGCGTCAGATTCGCTACCTTCAGCCGTGACAACTGGATAAGGGGTCGCCCTACTCTATTCGCCGTGGACATGGACGACGCGTTCAGCGGTACTGGTATCCTGTCGTCGTGGCCAAGTCTTTGCTACTTGGACTTTGTAAAGTAATGTAAAGTATGCATCCTTCTTCAAAGGAAAATTATGTCCTTATTTTAAGAGAAGCCTCGTTTTGTATCTAGAAGAATGGTTATTTTAGTTTTGGTTTACTAAATTAATATGTCTAACTTGAGCATAGATGTTTGCTAAGATTATTTATGTGTCATATGGCACTGTTCTTACATTAAAGCCTCTGGCTAAGAATGTTAGTGTTGAAACTTAGTCTGAGTCACGAGTTCGTTACTCCTTTGTTCCGAATTTAGTCATGACGTCCTAAACGTCATGAACATTAGTTTTTATATTGGGGGCTACTACCAGGATGTCTGTTTTCTTTAAAAACAAGTTTAGGACTTTATATGTAAATGTTGTTGAAAACTGTGAATTAGCTGAGTACTGCCTTAATGGCTCAACCCTAGGAAATTGCCCTAGATTCATTGTGGGGTCCGCGCTGATTATTAAATTTCTATATTTGCCTATGATTAGGTTTTGATTTAGCATCGATATTTATAGTTATCAATGTACTATATTATGCTGGCAGTACCATAGGGGAATAAGACCAGCAGTAGTACTTTTGTGACACCTGTTTCATAGCCTCCAACTAGCTGGAGTTATCAGCTGTGAATCCATCAAGTTTTATGGATACCTATTAATAAAAATATCTACCAAGTGAGACTGTGTAATTGTTACATTCTTTATTTGCTCTTTGCTAATTGTTCAATCTTGTGAAACTTGTATTTATGACAATTTATCTTTTGTTTACTATAATAAATCTATTTGTTAAAACGACTGTGTTTCTATATTCTATATATATAGTACCAATTGTAGTGTAATTTGGTGCAATTTGAAAGCTTTAGTTTCAATACTGGTAACAAATTAATTAACATTTTTTCACTATTTCTTTAGGTAATACTCGTAAAATTGACGAACGCTCGCTGATATAATTCGTTGGTTTAAGACTCATTTGGGTCAAAGTTGTGTAAGGTGGGTATGTAGGGAACGTTACATAGGATAATATTTTTTCAGTTTTCATAGCAAAGGTTTTTTGTAATATAAGTCAAGACTTAGATATTTCCTTTATAACTTATGAAAGTATGGTTCAAATTAGATAATTAATAAATGAACTTTTGCGAATAATTGACATTATGATTAACCCTCACAGGACGTTAGCATTTACAGTTACAACGAGTTCTGTAATATGAGTCAAATAGGTACAAACTGATAACATGACTTAATACACTATTAATTAACCACTTAATTAAAATGAAAATAAAAGTCAAACAATTATAACAGAAACGAACTAGTTTATAAAGTTAAATATAATATGTAATATCAGTCAAATAGGAATGAACTAATAACATGACATAATATACTATTAATTTCAATTATTTTAAAAGGAAAGTAAAATTTAAACAAGTATAGCAGTAACGAACTAGTTATGAAAGAAGTTAAACTTTGGGGCAATTTAAAACAACAATTTAAAATAAGTTATACAAAATTGTTGAGTGGTTTGAATTGTAACATTTGAGTGTTCAAGAAGTTTCCATGAAGGTTTAATTCAGTTCGATAATTATCTAAGTCTTATCTGATGTTTTAGTCCCTGTACTCCTTTCGGTGTTCCAGTATGTGCTGGAAATCACTGGAACGTTATCCAGCCGACATGTTTTGGTACTAGAAACAACGTACCATATTCATGGAAGTCGTTTGGGTGATGAAACGCACTGTGTTGTAGGTGTTGACTGGGTGTGGTATGTTACAGAATTAGGTAAATTTGGTCAAAATAAATAAAATATTGCTTCAGTACAGACATAGAGTTTGATTTTCTTCACATGGTGACCTCAACAGTCGTTGAATATCTGTCATGATCATAGGGACATTAGATGAAAAACTTTTTAAATCAAGAGAAAAAGTTTGATTAAATTTTAGGAAATCATTGACAGATATTCAAGAACTTTAGAGGTCACCGTTTGAATAAAATTAAACTCTATGTTTCTACTAGAGCAATATTTTATTTATTTTGACCAAAAATATACTTTGCTAAAATATTTCCCTTTACTCGCGTTTTCCCCACTCTAACCACGTGTTACGAAAGCATCCGGGAGATTTAATTGGCTAATAAATTCATTCCCAGGTGCTAATAGACCATAGGCCTTTAAAAGATGCATATATGATGTTATCTAACATGGAGGGTTGTTTTCCACATATGATTCACCTCTGTGGTATCCTCAGGCCTTCTACATACTAACGTCAGTGCACATATTCAAAGCTACTTTTTTCTACTCTTTAAATTAAAACAAAAGTAATTTTGTTTCATAGTTTTAAAAAAAGTATACATTCTTATGGGTCTAAGTTTGTAATCTGAATTACTAAAGTATTTTTTACTTTAAGTCATACTTTTTAAAATTATTAATGCTACTATCATTACATAAACACATTAATGCATTTCACAAGCAAAAACATATTTAATTTATACTATTCAGTCGATTTAAGTATCTTTACAACATCTTACTTAGTGTTAATACTGTTTATAAATAAATTTCCTGGACAATAAATGTCTATATATTTTGATTAAACCTTCTTAATTACATTCATGTAAATTTGTGTTATATTTTTATAGTTTGAGAGAAATCATTAACACTCATTCTATTTCAAAGAATCGAGTCATTATATAACATAACTATTAAAACTATTTAATTGCACACTTTAAATTTACATTTATTTTCTACTACAATGCACGTAAAGAAGCTTAGAACTATCTTGTGAACTATATATTTTATATATGCTATGAAGATTATTACTGTCGTTGCCGTAATGGTCGTTTTATCTACATCGGTATTTAAAAGTGAAGTAGAAGGAAGCACAGAAGAAGTTGAAAATGATGGTTGGTACTTTAGTTTAGTGGCTTAAAAATGTGAGCTAGTACACCAATATTTTAGAGTCGCTGCTATTTTTAAATTTGTTCTACAACTTTTCGTGTAAATTATATTAAATTTCCTTATATTTTTATTTTGCAAAAAAACACTTATCTAACTCTAGTATAAATCCTTCTCATAGTTGCAATGTTAGCTATCGTTAGTAAACTCACTTGATTTGATTGATGTATTTACATACAATTATTTTATTATTGCTGTTCATTGTAGGGTACTGTCTCAGTGAAAATATGTGTGCACTAATCCAGTTAAAATTTTTCGAGTCGTAACAAAGCGAGAATTTACAAAAGTCGACATTCTTGTTTGTTCAAGTCACATGGTTTATAAGCGTAAGTTAAAAAGTTTTTTTTAAAAGTCCTAGTGTAAATAGACACCTCAAGAGATGATCTAGGTAGTCTTGGGGTAAAGTACTTGCCTCAGGACCCTATGTTCTTGGATTCATACCCAGCTGAGGTCGATGGATTGTTACCGAGCGATACAAATCCATAGCACAACTTATTTCGGAGGTAAAGTGAAGCCGTCGGGCGTATGTTGATTGTGGCATTTGTTAAGCTGGGAAACCGCAACTATTTTAAACTAAAAGAAATACTAAATTAATTGTTTGATTTGTTTATATTAAATTTTAGTCAGAAGTTCCAGTGAGTAAATCTGAGAATGCCAATATTCCATGTGAATATTTACAATGTAATTAAACGTAAAACCGTAACGTTTGTTGTTTCTTGGGAATTTATTTTTCCATACGAATTATTTCTTAAAGAAAAACGTAAAAGCATTTATTTGATGAATACTGACTGTTACTACATCCAATATCATCGCTGAGGGAGCTGCAAGTCTTATGGGGAAAAAACTTTATCTTAGTTCTCTATCGGCTAACTGTTGTCAAATCTCTTCGCTTACGGCTATGCATAAAGGTGGTGTACTGGAGTAAGAAGAAGCTACTGGCAACCTCGGCTAGCCAGCGTTGCGAGACCTACCTTATATTTGAGGAGAGATTGACCACACTAAAACGAAAGAATGACAACGCTGTTTCCCAATAGTAACCATTCATTACCTCAGCGATGATATCCAATGTATCTTTGTAATATACACAAGCAGTGGATGTAGGATCATTTTACAAACTTAAATATATCAAAATTTGTTGTTTTGTGTTGATAACTAATAAGTAATAATAACTAAGATAACTTAAGTGGTGCTATCAGCAAATTTTATTAAGCTTTCATATAAACCTCCGCCCATGATACATACGGATAATATATATTACACAGAGCATTGGATATACGCTAATAGTGTCCAGTGTTACCACACAGGAGACACTAAATATCTTACAAACACATACTATCAAGTATTGTCTAACAGTTTAGAAGAGTTTTTTCTCGTATTATTATTAGAACGTATAAATGTACGTTTTAAAGGAAATTAAAAGAGACGGTATAATTGAAAATGTAGCTTAATTGGCTTTTAGATTGAATGAGCTAATAATTAAAAATACAAACTCTCCACCTCATCACTTCAGCTAACACTGAAACATGGCTGCAGGGGAATTTATGAATGAATATTGATGGTCGTCATATTGTGTGTAGTTCCGGGCCACTTGAAACCTGCTAGTCCACCGCTGGTTGAATTATACTGGTATTAATATAACTAGAGATATATAATCGACCAGGAACTTTATTTGTTAGTTTAGCATATTATATAATTGCATATACTTTTGTCATTCTAAACTCACCTATGATTTACATTTTCAGGAGGAGTTGAAAGAATGTTAAATATTCTGAACAACATTTGGCCTCAAATGGAACAAGGGACCCTGGGGAAATGCGCATTTCTTTCGGACAGAAATAGCTTTGATCTTCTGTGTGGGGTGACCCTAAAAAATAGGTTAAGCTCAAATAAAAAGAAACAAGTTCTTGTAAATCATCGCAAATATATTCGATACGTGCCAGATCTTGTCAATAGATTTGGAAACCAGACACGTTCACAGAATGTCACCAACGAGACAGGTGAAACCCGTAATGTCGGCGATCAAAATGTACAAAGCTCTACGTTAAATCAAACCCCCAAACACTATGTCTATCAATTCGAAAAAAAATATGGGATGGCGACTTATAAGCCTGATAAACATGACGTTGAACCGGTTAATAGATATCTAATCAACTCGATGATTCAAACTCGAACTGGACGTGATTTCGATTACTATGCAGATCAAGTCAATCAGGATGACTTTAATCCCAAACTCGTATACGATTTATCCTTTGAATCGTCTAGTGAAGAGGAATATAAGAATAAAAATGGTCAGACTCACCTTGTTTCTGATAACCGAGATGAAAAAAATGGTAGCGGAACTTTTGAAGTCGGCTCTGAGCACGTCCTTATTGGTAAACAATACGACTCCGGTCTTCAAGGTTATGAACTACCGACCACCGTGTCAAATACTCGGGTTCATCACGGCCGAAAGCCTCAAATAATACGCAATAATAAGAGAATTGATTTCAAGGTCGATCAAAGAATAGCCAGTAAAATTCATCCGGATAAGATTCAAAACATTAAGGATGATAATATTTTTTCTCAAAATCTTCCTGAACCGACACCTTTCAACAATGAGAATGTTCACGGATATAAGGATGACGTACCTGAAAAAGAAATGAATAGTTCCGATGAGAGTGATTATGATGATTATGATTATTACGATGAAACTAATCTTGATTCGTATGAAGAGTCATTGCTACCGTTAGGTCTGGCATGGAAACGCCCCAAAAATAAAACACCATTCAAGAGAGCTTTCAAATTAAAGTTGGACTATGGGAACTATAAATAATAATAAATTATTGTGTTGTTTGTATAATATTAATAAAGTACAATTATCATGGGTGGCCTAGAGAAGCCATAAGATCTACTTTCATGGATTTATACGTCAAATAATGTGATCCGAATATATTAATTTTTTAATATTAATAAAAGAACACCAATAAAATAGCAAAATGCTAATAATTTTGCCCACGATTTTTTTAATTGTATTGTTTAATATACCTTTCCATTAAACACTTTTCTGTGGCTTATTAGGAAATATTACCATATTTCATCGATTCTAAGAAGCACCTTATTGTTTCAATACAAAAGAAAAAGCTTTGATTCTAAGAAAAATCAAATAAAACGATACAATACCATTATTTATATAAGAAAGATTTTTATTCTAGAATTCACTTCACTATCAAATAACCTTATGTATAAGTAAGTATGTTATTCATCACTTCCTCCTTAATCAATATAAAATAATAATAAAATAACTATGGTTCTAAAACGCCATTGATTCCAAGACACACCCCGTTTTTAGAGACGTTTCATGAAAAAAAAAGTATGTCTTAGAATCGGAGTAATATAGTATTAAATGAATCTTTAACTTAAAAAAAATAATTCAAAGCATTATTAATATTCATCAAAGTGTGTGTTCCATGAAGAGAAATAGCTCCTCCCTGAGCTTAGATAAGTTCAAAATCACCTCTGCGCCACATTTATATCAACTTGTAAGACGAAACTTTCGTTTAGATGAAACCTAAAAGAAAACGTTTATGACTTTTCTATTAATATTAAGTTTTGAATTAACCTATTTATAGGTTTTCGAAGTACTCGACGGGTGGAGTGTATTGACTTAAGTACCACACTATACACACATACATACTCGTAAAAACTTATCTCAAGTTTTCGATTAAATCTTTCAACCCATTCGATTATAATACAACACTATTTTCAAGTGTTGTTATATAGTCATGGCTCAAGTACTTAAGAGCATCAAGATAAAGTTTTGGAACTATTTCATATTCCAAGAAACTTTGGGTACAAGACATAAATTTATTTTTTACAATATTTTTTATTTTATATTTTATAATATTTCTCACTACCCATCTGGCATACTTAGACTAATAAAGAAGGGATGAGGAAAGAAATACTCCTTAATTTGCATGGCGGGAGAATAGGAAACAATTTAATAATAATATTAATTATTCATTTAATAATATGTTACGGTGTACCACACACACTTTCTCTTTAATCTTAAAATAGAGACATTTACTTAAAACTAATAACATTTTAGAAAACATTGTAAATTCTAAATTAAGTAAGGAGTTGTAAATATATGGTTAAGACTTAGAAACCCACTTAAGATTATAATAAAAAGGTGAAAGGCTGGAGAAACATAAGAATTACTGGAAAAAATAATAAAAAATAATAAAAGTTAATCTTAGGTTAATAATGATTATGTTTAAATAATGAAAGCCCGTTAAAAAGATACAACAAGAATAAGATAAGTGAGATAAAAAATGAATAAATTGAAAGATTAAAATTAATCAATGCAATATAACAATAGATAGTAAGTCAATTGGTGACCATCAGTCAAAATAAACACATACACAACATATTAAAATAATATCAGCATCGAAAACTTATACGAGTACACACAGTTACAATCCACATAATGGAGAATTGTTGTTAAATGGAATCAAACTTTGAGAGAATAGTGTCTTTTTTAAGTTGCAAGCATATTATGATAAAAGTTTTAGAGTGAAAAGCAATGATAAATGAGAATCCAAGTCTTAATGTTGTTCAATCCCTTACTCCTTGGGTTAGGTAATCAGAGTTAAAAAATACCGATTAAATTCTGGCCGACATGTTTCGGTATAAAATACCATATTCATGGCCCTGCAAAATGAAATTAAATTAATTAAAGGCTATTAGAAAAACGGTTGAGTGAAAACTAGATGACATATGTGAAAAAGGGAGAACATAAAGGTAAACAAACAAACTTACCAAAGTCGTCGTGCGGGACACAAGTTAGTGTTACGACATAGATGTTGAGACTAAATTAGTGAGAGGTTACAGACAAGAATGAGGGGACATAAACAAAAGCTATCGAAATGTTGTTATGGCACGTGACATCGGTGTAACCTGGTGGTGGGGGAAGGCTTATAACGATGAAAGTGAAAAGAAAAATATATAAATAAACAAGGATGGAGAAATAGAAGGAAAAAAGGAAGAGGGAAAGGTTTTTTCCTTCTATTTCTCCATCCTTGTTTATTTATATATTTTTCTTTTCACTTTCATCGTTATAAGCCTTCCCCCACCACCAGGTTACACCGATGTCACGTGCCATAACAACATTTCGATAGCTTTTGTTTATGTCCCCTCATTCTTGTCTGTAACCTCTCACTAATTTAGTCTCAACATCTATGTCGTAACACTAACTTGTGTCCCGCACGACGACTTTGGTAAGTTTGTTTGTTTACCTCTATGTTCTCCCTTTTTCACATATGTCATCTAGTTTTCACTCAACCGTTTTTCTAATAGCCTTTAATTAATTTAATTTCATTTTGCAGGGCCATGAATATGGTATTTTATACCGAAACATGTCGGCCAGAATTTAATCGGTATTTTTTAACTCTGATTACCTAACCCAAGGAGTAAGGGACTGAACAACATTAAGACTTGGATTCTCATTTATCATTGCTTTTCACTCTAAAACTTTTATCATAATATGCTTGCAACTTAAAAAAGACACTATTCTCTCAAAGTTTGATTCCATTTAACAACAATTCTCCATTATGTGGATTGTAACTGTGTGTACTCGTATAAGTTTTCGATGCTGATATTATTTTAATATGTTGTGTATGTGTTTATTTTGACTGATGGTCACCAATTGACTTACTATCTATTGTTATATTGCATTGATTAATTTTAATCTTTCAATTTATTCATTTTTTATCTCACTTATATTATGCTTGTTTTATCTTTTTTAACGGGCTTTCATTATTTAAATATAATCATTATTAACCTAAGATTAATTTTTATAATTTTCCATTATTTTTTCCAGTAATTCTTATGTTTATCCAGCCTTTCACCTTTTTATTATAATCTCAAGTGAGTTTCTAAGTATTAACCATAAAACTAATAAGATTTACGAAATAGAATTGTATACATTGTTGCAGAAACATTCCACCAAAGCACATAAGTGAAATAAGATACTCTGTTACAAAAACATTTAGAAAAGTAGAACATCTCTGTTCAACAAAAAGCATAATAATAATTTTACTTTTCAAAGACTTACATAAAAATAAATATATATTTTTGCTTTTAACACCAGAAGTTATTGGTTTTATAAAAATATATTTCAAGTGGAATATTTTTACTTTTAATACTACTACAACTTTTTAGTGATAAGTTATTTCGTATCTCAAATAGTTGAGGAGATATGATCAGTATTATAAATGTATGATTATGTAAATAACCCTTGAAGTCATTTTCATCGTAATACGAGAGTTGCCATTTTGATAATAATAATAATAATAATAACTATTATTATTATACGAGTAGTAAGACGCGGTGCTAATAATAATAACTATTACTATTATTATTAGCACCACGTCTTACTACCCGTTCGGGTTATACACACTTACGCTAATGTGTAATGGTAGGGTGATTGTGAGATGAAATGAAGGACCTACAGTTTAACGTGGAATCCGAACCACGGTGGAGGCCTGGCTGGTTGATAATGTTAAACAAGGTTTAAGTTATATAAAAATAATCATTAAAGACTAGTCGCCTTTCCCTATACAACCAATGTTAAGTTATAGTTCATTTAGGTACATTTTTTCCAAAATTCATACAAGATATCAAAATAATTTTTTTCGTTACTTTGGAAATTTAACTATGCACATTTTAACGGGAGTTTTTCTTTTAATATAACAATAAACATAATTTACATATATATATATATATATTTTTAAATGTGTTGGAAAATTAGAAAAAAATATTTAACGTATTTAAAAATTAATATGAATTATATTTTTTGAGATATTCATAAATATTCCTCATCAAATTGTTAGAATATACCTATGGATGAATCATAAAAAAATCAGTGCATTAACTATTATAGTTTCTGAGTAAAATGTACCTAAATGAATCATAATTTTAGGTTTGGCTACACAATTTTTTTTAAAATTCCTAGATAAGCCAATCAAGTTTCAGCCAGATCGGTAAAATGGTTCCGCTTTTAGGCTGAGCTACAGATAGACGGCATCGCGAAGACCGCTTTTTTTCGGTTACATTTATCAAAATATTGAGTTTATTTTCTTAACGATCATAATACTTCTCTCTCTGGAGGGTCGAGGGAAAGTAAAAACACCCACAGAAAACCCAATTTGAATCTGAACCCCGACCTTGTCACCGCGTAATACAGTCTCTTGCGAAATTGACACCTTATTCTTTTCAATAACCGATACGGGCAATACATTATAAACTTATTTTATCTATTACAAATGTAACACCCGTTTCGGTGGCTACATGGTCTAACGCGATACTCTATCAGTAAACTAGACTGCCGATGACGGGGAGTTCGAGGTTCGAAATTAGGTTGGGTGTACTGAGTTTTTTTTGCAAAATGGTTTTACACTCTCTCTCCATGCAAAGGTGGGTACACTTACTATAAATATAACCTTTATAATACTTAAATCCATAGAACATATGTAGACCCGCCTCGGCTGCGTAGTTAACTAACGTGATAGTTTCGTGATGAACTAGACTGCTGAGGACGGTGAGATCGAAGTTCGAATCTCGGTTGGGTGAACTATTTTTTCTCTCTTCCCCTAAATGGTTTTCCACTCTCCCTCCGCGCAAATGCGGGTTCACTTCCTCTAAGTTCAACTTTCCCAATTCCTAACACATTACTTACGCGTATAAGCCGAGCGTTTAATAAAACGCGGTGCTAAAAAAACCCAACACAACATATCTAACTAATATGACAACGTAAATAAGATTCGAGTTCAATTGGTTCGATAGTTAAATTTCCCACATATCTTGTTTTTTCAAGCATGTATCATGCGCATTTAAATCCTCCATAATGTACACTGTTACCGGCTACTAAACACAATCATCAGCCATTTTACTTCATGAGAAACAAAACAATGTGTAATGTATCCATTTGAAGTGAATGGGCTGGAAACCGTTCTAGTACAGTTCGAGTAATGAGCTCGAATTGTCAGTGTAAACACAGATATGCCAATGTGTACTTTGTTTCGAAATTGTAAAATAATTAAAATAAACTAGGTAGGGTGATGGGGGAGGGGGGTTAAGGGGACGGAGGGGAGGGCGTACCTAGATCCGGATGTTATCTCGGGGATCACAGAAATTATAATACATTCCTCATACTCCTCCTACATCATTGACAAACACAATAAATCGTAACCGGTGGCCGCATGGTCTAAGGCGCTTCTCTCGCAAGATACTAGACTGCCGATGACGGGGAGATCGTGGTTCGATCTCGATCGGGTGTACTGAGGATGGTTTTTTTCCTAAGTGGTTTACCAATATCTTTCTCCACGTCACATACGGCTACACTTACTAAAAATTCAACCTTCGTTTCTCTAGCTCATTAGCGTAATTAGTACTTAAGCGTATAACCTGAACAGGTAGTATGACGCGGTGCTAAATAAAAATATATATAAAAGTGATGCCATAGATAATGTGGCCACAAAAGCAGGTGTATTTACTTTAAATTATAGCTTTGCAGGCCCGACGCCTTAGATCAGTCGGTAGCGTGTCTGATCAATGAACTTAGGGTCCCGGGTTGTATTACTGGCTAGGCAGAGAAATTTATCGATAGTTAAATTGAGATTTACCCTTTCACAGTAGTAAATTAATGGCTGGGGGATGGGTGTTGTGTCTCATCTAGATTTAAGTTAGTTTATAAGTCGTCCCCGTGGTGTAGTGGTCAGTGCATCTAGCTAAGAGTCTAGGGGTCCCGGATTCTTTTCCCGGCTGGCACCTTGGCTGTTATTCCCTCAAGGGGAATGATCCCAACGGTCACCAGTATTTGGATGGTTAAGTTTAAGTTAGGTTAAGTTGGGTTAAGACTCACACCGACTCCACCACTTCATAATAACTATCATAAGAAATCTCATCGCGTGTACGAGGTGTAGACAATCTATGATTTTAACCTGTGAAACGTTCGGTGCCACCAGAGTGACTAATAGTCTATACATAAGGCGACTGAACATAGATGTCATGTGATTAATCTCCCTATTGGTCAAACTATATGCCATAAAAAAATCATGTACTTATATAATGAGTTGGTTCATAAAGTGCACGTTAAATACCTCTATTTCGTATGAAAATATCTACTGAATCAGCCGTGCTCTATTCTTTGTTTTAATTAGTTATATTAATTATCCCTAGGTGTCAGCACCGCACCGATGTCTTGTTTTGATCAAATTCCCGCCCTTCTTTCCTAATGACTCTAGGCTCGTTATTCCCGCGCTTTTCATATAATAACGGGTATAAACTGTTAGCAAAGCGTTTTTTAGCCTCGGGACACACCTCCATGAAACTCTCTCGTGTGAAATAATTATTAAGTGCTCAAGAAACAATATTGGGGCGCCCCAGCTATCATCTCGTCACACCAGATATTCTCATTCACCATTCGCAAAGGTAGGCTTATAATTTAATTAATTAGTTATTCTCTGTGTTCAATAATCTAAAGATTGAGTGAAAAATCTCGTCTATTAAACACTGTACAACCTCAAATAATAATTCTACCTTTCTTATTATTATTAGCACCACGTCTTACTAACCGTTCGGGTTATACGCACTTAAGCTAATGTGCGATGGTAGGGTGATTGTGAGATGAAATGGAGGACCTACAGTTTAACGTGGGATCCGAACCACGGTGGAGGCCTGGAATTCCCCACATTCACGAGTGGTGATTAATACACGTCTTGTCAAAGGTGAAGGAAGGGTTTGGTAATCAGATAAATCCGTGCTGAGACCTAGGATAGAACCCCGGACCCCCAACACACAAGTCTGAAACCTCACCTCTAGACCACCAGGTCACCTTCTACCTTTCTTAGACACCTACTCCACTTGTGTAGTAAATGTCGATGGTCAAAACAACTAATAAGATGTGACTTATACCCAATTAAATAAACGTACTCAATATTTTTGCAATAGAAATGTTTCTATAATTCACTAATAAAATAATGTTAAAACTTTGTTTAGCTCTCGCACAGTATAAAAGATTTCAAGTTGACAGCACTCTTACCATAAGCTTTCGCAGACCAAAATTATATCGACAGTTTTGCCCCAGTCGTCATAACTATAAATACCATTGGATAAAAAAAATCATATTGGTATTTCCTTAAACTAAACCAGAGAGGAGGGAGAATGTAAAATGATTGTAGTCGTAAGGGATTGAGTTGCGGGTGTGGGGGAAGGGGCGAGGGGCGTCTGGCTTCAATTCTCGTGTGTGACGAGAAATGTATCGAAACATTTGACACACGTATATACTATAATCTTTAAAAAGGTTGAAGTTATATCATGTTAAGATCTCTATTAGATAATGGAATAGGTCACTAAGTTAAATAATTTATCATCAAATCTTTGGGATGTTTTGGACCCGCATCGATGTTCACGTGAAATAATTTTCAGGCTTGTTTATTTTGGTCTGCTGGTGAAAGAGAATATAGGAGAGATTCGAATCCATGTCATGTTTATCGAGGGTATTTTCCGCCTCCCTCTTAAATTAATTCCCACTTTCAATTTAAACAATTGCGGGTACATTTCCTTTAAACTTTCTTCGTTGGTTTAGTGGTAGAATGGAGAAGCGTCAATCTCGGAATCAGTGGCGGCTCGTATATCTGAGCACATAGTCACGTGGACGCCCAATCTTTAGATGACAATTTATCAACTATTTTAGATTTAAATAATAAACAACCCTCTTTGGTGGCCACATGATCTAAGGCGCCAATGATGGGAATATCGAGCCTTGAATCTGGATCCAGTGTATTGAGTTTTTTCAAAAATAGTTTTTCACTCTCCCTCCACGCAAATATGGGTATACTTCGTATAATTATAACCTTCCTAAAAGCCATTAGTGTAATTAGTATGTAAGCACCTAACCTGAGTGGGTAGTAAGACGCGCTGCAATAAATAAATAAAAATAACTAACATATCTAATTATATGTACCCACTTCAGTGGTTGCATGGTCTAATTCACTACTCTCGCAGTAGCCTAAACTGCCGACGACAGGAAGATCGAGGTTTGAATCTGGGTTGGGTGTACAGAGGTTTTTTACCAAAATAATTTTCCTATCTCCCTCCAGGCAATTGGGGGTACATTTCCTCTAATATATAACCTTATTCAACCTTTAAACTATAAGCTTATAAGCTGAACGTATAGTAAGACGTGGTGCTAAAGAAATAAAGAAAACATAATAACTGCAGCTACAATAGAAGTGGGGATTCCACGTTAAACTGTAGGTCCTTCATTTCATCTCACAATCACCCTAACATTACACATTAGCATAAGTGCGTATAGCCCGAACGGGTAGTAAGACGCGGTGCTAATAATAATACAATAGCAGCGATGTCATCACTTGCGGTGTCCATTGTGCAATGGCTGCCGACTTCCACCGAAGTGAATGTTTTGGTCAAATTTCCGGGGTAGGCATTCGCAAGAAGTGTGTGGTCCACGGAAGTCGAATATTCCAAAGGTTTCATGACACGAATGTAGGCGAACATTCTGGAGAATATTCGGTTGAAACATTCGCACACATGATCGTGAATAGTGTGGGACTTGCTTAGACAAAGTGTAAAGAATATTACATTATTGTGTGTTACTTTAAAATATCTTTTAAAACATATTTATTAAATTAGTACTAACTACTAGTAGAAGAAGCGAGTTTCATAGCACTTGAAAACCATACATATAAAAAAATAATTAAAATTCAACTTTTATGTTTCATTATTTAGTAAGCTCAATAAAATTTATTTGTTAGCAAACTGTCAAGCAGTAATACATATTTTTTTAATCTGTTTTTTTTAACATTAATCATATGATATATATATATACATATATATATATATTTGTATGTATATATATGTATATATATATATATCTATATACACATCACTTATTTGAAAAACAGACGTGAATCTACTAGAACATTCAACTTGATGTATTTTTACTGAATTCAAAAGGAAAGAGATTTAAAATAAATGGCACGACATAATAGTACATATTTTTTGATAGTACTTTAACGAAGAGCAAATATCCAATTATGATCAAATCTCCGAAACTATTATCATAATACAACTATAAATCCACATGGCTGACTCAATCACTGACATTAATGTTCACCCACTTCCAGATGAGCTAGAAACTTGAAATTTGGCAAACT
Source organism: Timema californicum (assembly GCA_902141385.1). NCBI lineage: Eukaryota > Metazoa > Arthropoda > Insecta > Phasmatodea > Timematidae > Timema > Timema californicum. The sequence continues at coordinate 310,740 of CABFOW010000075.1, read as the reverse complement.
TATAGATTCTAGACTGTAACCGACGGGAAATTTCCAAAAAGTTAAAAATCTTACTTTTTAACCACTGATAAAAAAAATTCTAAATGGTGGAGCAACTTTAAAGTTGTTGCGGACCTTTCTTTGGAGGTCTCTTGTGGCTAAACGGTAAGACCTATCAAAAAATGGCTCTGGAATTACATTATTTTACATCCACTTTCAAAGAAAACTCACTGGGGGTTTGGGGTTGAATCCCCCAACGAGAAAAGCGAGTTTGAAATATAAAATCAATAGTTTTTGAGCTTCAAGCATATATATATGTTGGCCTTTTCTCTATGTAACAGTGTACAATATTTTATTTAGGCTCTTTGGTGGAGTGTTTCTGCAACAATTTATATTATTTAGTTTAACAAATCTTCTTATATTTTAGTAAATGCGTCTGTTTTAAGGTAAAAGAGAGGTAAATAAATCTGTGCTGTGCACCTTACCATTAATTAAAAAAATATTTAAATCAAATAAATCTATATATTAAACTAGGATTAGATATCCTATTATTTTAAGATCAGTCAACGATCAAAATGTTATTGCACAACTTTAACAAGAGTATGGATAATCTATAAATAGATATTAATTGATTTCAAATCATTATAGTTCACGAGTTATAAAGTGTCAAACTTACTATTTTATGGTTTTTGCGTACAACTGTTAAGGTAAAGTAATTAGTGTAGGGAACTGAAATTTAGTATAACTAAACATTCATATGTGGTGTACACATTGAAATATTATTAATATATCAATATTTTTATTATAAATGTTTTGTATACGTATTTATATTATTAAATAAGTATTATTAATATTAATATATTTGGGAAAATCCACATATTTTAATAATATTGTTTAATTGAAATATTTACAATATTAGTATTACTACGCTTGTTAAAATTGTGCAATAAAATTTTGGTGATCGAATGACCTTAAACGTTATAAATGGAAAAACTAGAGTATTAATAAATATGTTATTATTATTAGCACCACGTCTTACTATCCGTTCGGGTTATATCGCACTTACGCTAATGTGTAATGATAGGGTGATTGTGAGATGAAATGGAGGACCTACAGTTTAACGTGGGATCCAAACCACGTTAGAGGCCTGGCATTCCACACATTCACAAGTTGTGATTATTACACATCTTGTCAGATTAATCTGTGCCGGGACCGAGGATTGAACCCTGGACCCCCAACACAGAAGTCTGACATCTTACCCCTAGAACAGCAGGTCCCCTTAATAAATATGGTCTTGAAACTAAAATAATTTGGTGGTATTTTAGCTTTTTTTTAGAGTAATCAGCCTTGTTGTTGTTGATAATTCACACTATACCATTTTATTTTATACCACGAGTAACAAAACATTTTACGTAAAATTATTTCAGGTCAAGGTAGAGTTCATATTTAAGGAAGAAGGTTATATTAGTAATACATTAAATTATGTATTTAAACAAAAATAATTAGAAGTATTTATTATGATTTCTTATGATCAATTTTTAATTTCTTGGCTCACTTAATTTAATGTTTTTTTAAGTATATTTTTAAAATAACTGAAACATTATATTTAAGGTATTTTTTATCGGTGGAATATTTTATGTTATCAACATCCGGAATCTAATTATAAAAAAAATATGCTAGCATTTTATTTAAGCTTAGTTTTTAGATTTAAAATATTAGATTCACAGTGAACACCCCCCAAACGGCTTGTTATATTTGACATTTGACTTGAAGATGATCACATTTTTAACAGGAAGTCTTTCAACATCTATAGACTACGCTGTAGACAATCTTCACTAATTGCTTCACTTCTTGTGTTCATTAAGGAAAGGTCAAGGTAGAAAGTCATCAGCGAGGCAAGAGAAACACCAGATAACGAGCAGTTTTATGAAAAAAATGGTTTTTAATGCAGCTAAATTAGTACAGAAACATTTTTGTATTATGTAATTTAAAAAAAGTAAGCTGTATATTTTAAGAAATTTATATGACTTTTGAGCTGCAATAACTGACTTTAATTTTTTTAATATCAAACTGGTAGGTGCTTTAAACCAAATTTAGTTAATTTTGCTGAGTTTAATAGAAATATTGTAAATAAAAGATGTTAGGTTGACACATTAAATACAACTATAAATTATTGATAGTTATAAATCATAAAGATCCCCTCCGGTGGCCGCTTGGTTTACGGCGTCACTCCCCCCCCCCCAAAAAAAGGACTGCTGATGACAGAGAGATTGGGATTCGAATCCTGGTCGAGTGTACCTGGAATGGTTTTTAATAAATGGTTTTACACCTACGTACAACCCCAACGAGTGCTAAAACGCGATGTTAAATAATAAAATCAAAGATTTTTTTCTCCATAATAAGTGTTTCGTAACCTAATAAGTGAAAACGTATTGATATTTGGTGTTTGAAATTGAATTAAATCCTCCGTAATACAGGATACCCCACAACAAGAGGTCAATTACGTGTTTATTTTGGGGATAATTTTAAGTAAATAAAAATTCAAATTAACGTTAGTGCGATTTGCAACTGCTTCTCAACTACAAGGGTTTGAATGTTAGTAGACGATGACTGTAGATAACATTTACAAATGCTCAAAATGGCCACCCTTGGTGCACAGCTGGGCTCTTAGTGTAATTGAATCACCAGCCTTATTCACACAGCCATGATCATTTATGATCTGACCCACTTCAGTAACCAAATGGTCTAAGTTAGGGATGGCAAATCTATGACACGTGTGTCACTGGGTGGCACGCCAACACGAGAAAAATAAATACTAAATAAAACTTTTCCCAACTTGATATTATTATTATTTAAAGTCAAGTCAATTTGTCTTGTGTGTTGTTCAAGATAAAATTATGAACCGAATATAAATATCTTGGTTAGCAGAATTCAACAAGTTTTAAACCAGTAATCGCCAAACGGTCGATCATGAGCTACCAGTAGTTCACGGCAGCATTTCCAATAGCTCGCACATGAAACCTATTTTATGCTTTTTAAAATAACCCATCACCGTTGCAAGTTTAGAATATGTATGTATGACCTCTCGAAGGGAGGTTGGCATGGAAGGGCTGGTACTGGTTTTTTCGAATACCCGAGTACCCGGAATGGCACTCGTTGACTTCGGTCCACGTCCTCCGAAAAGGTTCCGTCCCCGTTGGGTATCAGTGGTTGCATTGTAAAGAGGCCAATAAGCCTATGGAAAGTGTAGCTGCGAAGCCCTTCATGGGGTCTCTTCGGAGATTTAGAAGACACAAATACCCTCTCGAAAGGGGGGTGGGGTGGTAACGGTGCTCAGTCGTAAGGAACCGGCCCGATGTACGGTGGTACATTTTATAGATCAAAAGGCAACTCATTTTTTAAAAAAATTTGCCCAGAAAAGATCACTACCAATAACTTCTAGAGGAAACTAATTTTCAAAATTTTCCGGGCGAAGGTCACTCCAAATTGCTTCTAAAGGCAACTCATTTTAAAAAAATTTCCAAGTGAAGATCACTTCAAATAGCTTCTAGAGACAACTAATTTTCAAAAATTTGCTGATCGATTATCACTCCAAATAGCTTCTAAAGGCAACTCATTTTCAAAAATTTGTCAAGCGAAGACCACTCTATATAGTTTCGTGAGGCATCTACATTTCAAATTTTTCTATGGAATGACACCTCCAAATAGCTTCTAGGTGCATCCAATTTTTTATTTTTTACTGAAAAGAGTTCATCTCTCTTTGGCTTGCAGGGAAAATATCTCTAAAACAAACCTTTATTTTGCTATCCATACCCTCCAAACCCCTCCCTCCTCTCCACCAAAATTTAATTCTGACTACAGCCTTGATTGTTTGCTTCTCCCCCAAGTACATTTCTTGGTGCGCCACTGCCGGAAACGTTGAATTATTTCTTCTCTGTGCGGGGAATAAAAAAACTCTATGATTGAAAAAGTTATTGTTTGAATGAGCATGTTTAAAAAAAAAACGGATTTTAACGTGAGTGAAGCCGAGGGCGAAAGCTAATACTTTTATGTAAGAAAATCTAACAATATATATTCATAGGACATTTTATGAAAACTTTTAAATCAAATTTCAATATTTTACTTATGTGCCACTCACTTGATTACTATTGAGTTTTATCTCCCGAAACATTTGGTAACACTTTCCTTTCCGTTTGTGTGTAGTTTCTTAGTCATGAATACCTCATTACATTTACGTAATGAGACTTGAGTAAATTGATAGGTATACACGAACTAATTTAAACGGCAAGGAGGTTTTGATTAAGAAATCAAATTAGCTTAATGAGTTTTCCTGAATTAAGGGCGCATTTACGTAATGAAAGTGCCATGCTAAACGTGTAAGTTGTGTATGACATTTTCATCGACACGCACACAGGAATACAGTCTACAGTTGTGGTATTTTTTTTAAAATTAGTAGCGCCTCAATTTCTAGTGGTAGTCATGGCTATCAACAGCTTAGATACTAGTTTTAGCACATGCGTGCCATTTCTAGTATTTATTAAAATATAGCTTTTCATGAAAAACAAATACTAGGCCGATGAAAATTGCGTGTAAACACAACTAGCATATTAGTAATCTAATACTAGTACACTTGCATTAATCCACTAACACCGTGTCAATGGGCGTTAATGCGACTAATACATAAGCGTACAACCCGAACGAGTAGTAAGATGCGGTGCTAGAAAAAATTGCCCAATCTGCGAAATTTGACTAACTTAACAATGTCTGCTGATGAGTATAGGGAATGTACTCATCATTATGTAACCTCCTCCAGTCCCGACTATCTTCATCCCTTTTTAGATAAAATATTTTTCTTAGTAATATGTTTTTAGACACCTTAAATTTCTTCTCGTCATGTAAGTTAAGAGATTACGTTACAACCAATAATAACAACAGATGAAACTATTGTTTTTGTATATTAGTAAGATTTTATCACTTTTTTTTGTCAATAGGCAAGATTTTAATACTAATTTTATTATCTTACAAAGGACCCGCTTCAGTGGCCACATGGTTTAAAGCACTACTCTTGCAGTGATTAGACTGCCAATGACGGGGAGATAGAAGTTTCGAATATCTGTCGGGTGTATTGATTTAGATTAGAGGCAAAGTTACGAATCCAGAAGACTGGATTTTACCTCAATTTTGAAACGAGACGTAACACGTTACAAGTTTGTATAACAATCCGATAAATAATAATAATGATTCATTATTTTTATCTAAGACAAAAATCAAAACTTGCAGCTTAATATATTAGGGATTGGTTTTTAGTACTTGAAGTTTTAAATAATTACGAAATATATTTATTCCAAATTTAATTCATTAAATTAAAAATATAAATACATATTTGAGAATTACATAAACTCATCCGGTTGACCTCTGGTTAAATACGCCCGACTTAGATTTTGCGAACATAATGAATGTTGTTTAAAGGCAAATTTGAAGCATTATGTAACGAGAATTTTGTAGTCTAGCTGCTCCCCCCCATACTACCTCCATCCCCTTCCCATTGTATAAGAAATTCACACTAAGCCGATGCGTTTTCTCTACATCCGAAGTAAAAGTAGTTTCCTTTGAAACCGTCGCCAACTTGGTGAAACAATTTTAGTTATATGATATGAAATCTTCCTTTATAAAGTTTTTTTATTAATATGTATATTTTAAAACTTTCTTACCCCTGTTTCTTTCTTATAGCGACTAGAATATTTTTAAGGAGAAGAATGAAAAAAGTGTTAGATGAAGGTGTTTAAGGTGTTACTTATGTCTTTGAGCCCTTAGTAAAGTGGTGTGCCACGAAATACCCAACCCCTCTCCTTAGCTTACACTCTCTTTCTCTGCTACGAAGTATTTTTTTTTTAGGGTTGGAAAGGGTGTTGGGGGCGTGAGGGGCGGCGGAGTTGAACGTGTTGTAGTGGGAGTGTAGGGGCGAGGCGGGGGCGCTTTGAGTTTAAGGCTTTAGTCAGCGGCGCGGCTTGTTAAGAAGCTTACCTACCTAGGCAACACTAAACTGTTAAGTCTTTTATAAAGATTCCAAGGAGGAGGTCCTGTGTTTATTTTGCACCTACCTTTCTTCTTTCTCTCGATTTTTTTAAATACCTCCAACGGCCCCGTTTTATGCTCCTTCTATTTTCACCCCTCGTGATCCCCTATCTTACCCCCGCCTCTCCCCACCCCCGTCTCTTTACCCTATTTACACGAAAACTTTACCGTTTGAGGTTTTAATTAAAGATAGAGGTGAGATTTTCTTACGTAGCTCTCTACTTTCTCTTGAAGCGATTATCATTTCATTAGCGCTGTGGATAGACGAGGAAAACATTTTTTTTCCCCTTCCCACTTCATCTTGAACTCATCTTGAAGATTGAAATGAAACGATGGTTTATTTATTGAAGTTTACTCATTAATAATGATTAAAATAAAACCATTACCTTGACTAATGATTCGTTATTTCCGTGAAACAAGTTATTCGGCCAAATTCGGATGCCGAGTATTTTTTTTTACCTTATTAAGAAGAATAGTTAGTTAACCAGTCTACGTGACTAAGTGGTTTGAATAGTCTGCTTCACTTTATAGGAGACCTCGGTTGAATTCTGGGTGGTGCCAACAAATATATTTTACTATTTATTTAGAGACTCGTAATAATTTCTAATTTGAGCTTAACTAAGCTCTATGACTTGGCGTGCAGTACTAAACGTAATGTAGGCTATTAAGAAGGAAGCTATTATAGTTGTTAAGTAAGCCTACGGTTATAGACGTGTATAAATACCATATTCTTTAAATTGAAAAATGATACCCCAACACAGGGATCCTCTTACCACTGAACTATCCAATTTAATTTCACAAATTCTGACTGACACACATATAGGCACAAAACTCCCGATTGACAGGCTAAATATTTCATTCTAATTCTAAACAGTTTCAAGCAAAATTTATTTTTCTTTTTTTACAATGTATTTGAGTAGGATGCTTTTAAGATGGGGTTGTAGGGGACGTGAGAAAAGGGCAGTGTTTTTAAAGTTTTCATATCAACACTTTTTTGTTGTTGTTGAGAAAATAGTCAAATTTTGCTTCAGTACAAACATAGAGTTTAATTTTATTCACATCAACAGTTATTGAATATCTGTAAAGAGTGTCATAGAATTTCATGACAACTTTTTCTTTTCATTTAAAAAGTTTCTCATATTATGCTGCTGCTATGATCATGACAAATATTCTCTGATGGCGACGGGGAGATAGGGTTTGAATCCTGGTCAAGTCGATTGACAGTGTTTTTTCATAAAAGGTTTCTCACTCTCCTTCTACGCACATGCGGGTAGATTACCTCTAAAATGCTTCCTTCTTCATCCCCCTAGATCGTTATAGTAATTAACCTTATATGCTTATAACATAAACAGGTAGTAAGACGAGTCAACACTTTTTTTTTAAAGTCACCCCAAAACTTTTTCAGATAATAGTCGTGTACACTAGCCGTGTATACCGGTATTTCCAAATTTGAAAAGGTGGTGCCAGGCATGTTGTTTACTCTCTAGATTAGCCACACCCAATACATCTTGACTAGCCGAGCGAAAGGACTTTTGAGATAATGTTAATACGTCCAGGACCTCTTATAACCCTATAAATTATTAGTTGTGGAGGGTTTGGGGTGAAGGGACGAATAATTCGCGGTTATTACCTAAGGGAGAAGCAAGAGGATTACCCCTAACAATTAGGATGATTACATATGAGTCCTCCCAACACCTCCCCCTTGTTCGACAAGGTGGAGGTGTCACCTCCAACAAAACCCACCTTCTAAGCTTCTAAGCTTCTAAGCTTAGTTCCAAGTGTTTTAGTGATCTACGATCTTGGAACCGGCGTTACACAGTCATATTAGTCCTCATTTCATGACCCAACTCCCACCCACATGGGTGAACACGCGGAATAGTCGTAAGGATCAGTTTGACGGTGACGAGGTGATCAGCGTTTCTAATCTCAAGTTGATATAACGATAGTATTTTTTCCTTTAGTAATTATTGTCTATCCCCTCCTTAACGCAATAAGGGTACAGTTTATCTAAATTTTACCTTTATCATCCCTAAACCATAATGCAATTAAATGCGTATACTCCGGGTGGATAGTAAGATGTAGTGGGAAGAACAAAGGATGAGTTTTGAAATATTTTTATATTTTCAACTCACGAATAAAGGGGAAAATAAATTTGATTTTCTTACAGTGGATGACAAAGAGTTCTTTCATACTTTGGTGGTGTTTGTCAAATAGTAGACACGTCTATACATAAATGAATATATATACAAGCCTATATATATATTTATGGTAAACAGTTTTGAAAGAGGTTTTCTGTTTAAGAAGGAAAATAAAACCATTCGAGAGTAAGAATAGAGGTCCATGTGACTTTATTGTCTATCATTCTACTTTTATTAAAATATAAAACATAAAACTCACAGCTTGACTTGTTTTTAACGTCTTTGTTATAGTTATTATTTGTATGGCCGCATTTAATTTGATGATGGTCTATAAAAAATGGGGACGTTGTTGATATGTTTTATTGGAAAAAGATCTACTAAAATATTTTAAATTTTACTTTAAAGAGCATAACACTTTAAAAATAATAATTCTTATTCACATAAGTTAAGAAGAGAAGTGTAAGTGGGTCACCATTGTTATAGTTAAAACGGGATATTTTACGCTCAGAACTATTTACTTTGGGTCTAGATTGCTTCGTTTACTGCTGCCAAAGCAAGAAAATAAATTGTTCACTCATATTTTTATTATTTATTTTATTTTTATTACCGCGTTTTATTACCCGTTTAAGTTATACCCATATATGATAATTACTCTAATTGATAAGGGATGAGGAAGGAAGCATTTAGAGGTAATCTACCGGTATTTCTAAGGAAGGGGAGTGGGAAGCCATTTAGGAAAAACCACCCTCAGTAGACCCGACCAGAAGTCGAACCCAGATCTCACAATCTTCAGCAGGCCTGTCTAAAACGAAAGTGGTGCTTTATGCCGGAATCACGATCAATTTAACTCTAACTTAACGTAAAGTTTACTTAACTTTCACTTAACTTAAGAAAACAGATGGGTGATCACGATTTTCGTAACTTAACATAACAATTCGAGCCAAACATCTGTATTCTAGAGTACCTATGTGTTTTGTTATGTGATTTGTACTAGCCTATTTGTAAAATGATGATCTGTGAATGTTACGGTTTTCAATCGATATAATAAATATCTATTACTAAACTTTTTTGATCAATTTAGCGTCGGTGACCTGGCCATCTAGGGGAAAGGTGTCAGACTTCTGTGTTGGGGGTTCGGGGTTCAATCCTCGGTTCCGGAACAAATTTATCTGATTGCCAAACCCTTACTTCACCTCTGACAAGACGTGTATTAATCACAACTTGTGAATGCGAGGAATTCCAAGACTCCACCGTGGTTCGGATTCCAAGTTAAACTGTAGGTCCTCCAGTTAATCTCGCAACCACCCTGCCATTACACATTAGCGTAAGTGCGTATAACCCGAACGGGTAGTAAGACGTGGTGTTAATAATAATAATAATAATAATGATAAATTTAGTTTTTCTATTTTAGTTTTACTATTTTGTTTCAATGTTTGATCACTAGAACTTAAGCTAAAGAGTAAACCGTGGTCATAAAACCAACAAATTAATTACTAAATAGCCCTGTAGACGTCACTCGCACAATGATTGTGTGGCTATATCACGTGATAATCTACATATAACGTTCACTTAACGTGAGAGACCTCCAAGAACATGTATTACATTAAGTTAAGTGCAAGTGAACGTTAAGTTAACCTCATCATGATCGCTTCCGTTTAAAATCACGAGAAAAACCTTTACGTTAAGTTAACCTTAAGTGAAGGTTAAGTTGATCCTGATCCCGGCTTTAGACAAGCGTTTTGCACACCATCCTCCACGGAACCTTTGGGCTCTACCATAGTCATAATATCAGACTCCTTGAGGCAAATATAGAATATTCTCTATTTGTTTTTAACACTATAAAATAGCATAAGTAATTAGGATTTCCAGTATTTTTACTTTCTCTCTATCTTACAGGTTGAGAAAGTATGGTGATCGTCAAAAAATCGAACTCGAGATTTTGACGAATCTTGCCGTTTCATGACTCCCTGAATCCGAAAAAGTGGTTTTTGAATTACCGTCTGTACCTCCAACTAGAGCCTAAACTATTTTACCGATTGAGCTAAAACTTTATATCAAGGGTTTTAATAGGGCTGCGCCGAGGGATTTTTGGAATTGGATATCTACCACTAAAATTAAGGGTAGTTTACTGAGGGGCAAAAAGAGAAAAAGTCGATTTTCTCACAATCGGCTCTAACGATTTTGATTAAATTTCATTTCTAAACATTAATAAATATTCCAAACAAAATGGATACTCTCAATATTTCGGCAAAATGGCTTTAAGGGCTCCGGTCTGATGCGTAAATTAACATTTTTTATAATATCTCCGAAACCATTTGAGATATGAAATTACTTAGCTTACAAATATGTATATATATATTTATTTATTTATAATACAAATATTTTATTCGAAACATATTTTTTATAAAATCAATAACTTTCAATCTATACGCAATTATATATATATATATATATATTAACTTTTTGGACATTAAAGTTTAAGTATTGCGACCATAAAAAAATCTAACCTGGTAAATGTTGATGGATATCGACGTCTCATGACCCCCCGAACCCTAAAAAATATTCTTTGCAATGCCGTCTGTCTGTGTGTCAATTAAAACTTAAAATTAAGAGTAGTTTTATAAGGGGCGAAAAGAGAAAAAATAGGTTTTCTTAAATTCTGCTCCAACGATTTTGATTAAAATTCGTATCTAGGCGTTGATTAAGATTATAAATAAACTGGCCATTTTCATTTTCCAATGGAAATGATTTTTAGGGTACTTTCCAGAAGCGTTAATTTCCGTATCTCCATAACTATTTAAGATACTAAACAACTTATCATTGCAAAATTACAGGACTATTAGAAATAAACTTTTATTTGACATATATTTTTATAAAAGCAACAGTTTCTTAGATAATTGCAGATATATTAATACAATTTTGTGAGTTTTAGTTGAAAACATATACTACTTAAGTCTTAACGCAATAATTCTCCAATGCCATAGAACAATTAAATATAACTAAGTATCTAAAATAAATGGTACGGCGCACCGCACAGACTTTCTTCTCTCTTTATATAAACTCGTAAGATTTCTGAACGGAATATTGTAAGAAGGCAAGATTGCCGTCAAGATCTATCAACATTTCTGTTTTAAATCTTATAGTTTTATTTTTAAAGAATTAATGTTCTCATTTGTATGTTTGGACAAATAAAAAAGATTTATATTGGGTCCACAAGGGTCAACACTTCGTATTAAAATTTCGATTTCCGGTTAAAATTTTATTAGGTATTGCACATCTTCAAGTCATCGCATTGATATTTAATTATTTATTTATACATTTTGACCAATAAAAAAAATGTAAATATTGACTATTGAGCATAAAATGGAGATAGAGAGAAAGTTAGTGAGGATGGATTAAATACGGAGTTGTTTTTTGAGCTATATGTACAGTTTCTTGCCTACGCTGTAAGGAAACGGCGTGATTATGTATGTATGTATGTATGTATGTATCTAAGTATGTATCTAATATGTATACATATATGTATGTATGTGTATGTATGTATAGAAATTGTGTGTCGTGGAGTGTTGCCCGCAGAAGTATTTTAAACTGTAGACCTATCTATGAATGTTCTCAAACCTCAGTAAGAAACATTTTTTAGATATCAACGGGAATACATCACTATGTCAGGTACACAATGTGTTCGGGATCTCATAGCCCAAACTGCACATATAGTTTGTTTGAACCAAAAGTAATACAAAACCCCTACTCCTTATTCCCAAGAACTAGGCTAGTACCATTAAATTGTGTTTAAAGTTTCTGCGCACGGCGCCTGGAGAGCATTTATATTCAAGAATGTGTGTACAACAAGTTGCATAGGAGCTAGGAGCGTGGCACTACCCAGCTTGCCATTAGTACATGTGCAGTGCTTCCCGCCTAGCTCTTATGCAACTTGTTGTACACGTAAGCTCTAATAGATATGCTTTCCCGGCGCTGCACGCAGAAACTTTAAACACAATTTACTGGTATTAGCATAGTTTTTGGGATAGGAATTTTGTATTACTTTTGATTCAAAAAAACTATATATATGCAGTTTGGGCTATGATTTTCATAACATCCTGTGTTAAAGAGCTTATTTGTAATTGGTCTAATGGAGATTGAGTGTGTGAGAACATATTTCAGGTACAGGTTTAAATATTTCTGACTATTCTGGCAACACGCCACTGCATGCCACGTCACTAAGATAAATTGATACATTTATTTTATTCTTCATTTATATAATACATTTATACATCCTGGTGATTCTTTTGTATTTTTTTATAGTCCCTTTCTGGATATAAATTGGTTTTGATTGAAATTAAAATTCAATCTAACTATTATTAACTTTTAAAAATTGTGAATTAATTTTTTCCCCATATATCACTACATGTCAGAACAGACTATCTCATCATGGTTTAATATTTTACAAATCTCTGTAATATAAATAGGTGTTCACTAGGAACTAAATAAGTCACTGTACTGTAGATTGATATAGAGAAAATTTATCTTAACTAAAATAAATTAGAAAGTAGGCATCTTGTTTGATATTTATTAAAAACAAGCTGGAAAAATATATAGCTAAATTAAATTCATTGGTTAAAAATTACAATTTATAACCTATAAAATAATATTCTTTTCATCGAGGTTACACCAAGCGAAAATAACTTTTATGTTCTGGAATATTTCTTTTAGATCTCAGAATTTGTGTACGAAATTGTACCACATAAATATATATTAAAAATAGCCCGTTTTTATATTTATTTTTACCAAACAAAAAGTTCCTCTTAGCGGCGATAAGAAATTTCCAAGAATCCTGATACGCGGTCATATTTATTGTAATAGACTGTGCACTTCGCTAAAGAATGCTTGTGCCATTCTATTCTATTGAACAGAAAAGCAGCTTGTATTTTGCTTTTCCTCAACTAAATGTTTGAAGGAGGCGATTATAAACGTTCGCCAAAAGCAAACACAACCACCCCAGACCCTGCCTCCACCCTCTTACCAAGCGAAGCCGTATTTTGAGCTATGTACACTCATACCCCAAATAAAATACCAACACTCTGATATGAAAGATCAATTTCAATATAACTATAGAATGTTGAACGCGCGTGGACGTCAACAATTAAGCTTTGTTTGATTGTTTTATAGTTTTAGTTTCACTATACTCATACATTTAAACATAAAATATTTTTTTTTTATTACCGCTTATTACTACCCATTCAGTTATGCGCCTATGTATTAATTTCACTAATGTGTTAGTCATTAAAAAGGTTGAATATATAGGAAGTGTATCCGAATTTGCGTGGAAGGAGAGTGGAAAACCAACGAGGAAAACCATCCTCAGTACACACGACCGTAATTAAACCCCATAGGAGTGGCGTAACCAATTAATCTTGGGCCACCCCACAAGATTTATTTTCAGGCCCCCCTCTCCAAGTTATCTAAGACTTAAATAAATGTCATAAGAAATAATTAATAGTCCTAGATACTTACTAATTTATCAATTATATCCTATAATAGTTATTTTAGTCTTGGTTTTGTGCTGGGAACGTCATCAGTCAGTCAGCTTGACTGCATGAAGATTAAAAAATATTTTCTGTGATATTTAAAACAGAATGAAATAATTGAATAACTTATATTTGTTATAATTTATAACACTTTAAAATAAACACTATTCCACTATATAAATTATCAATAATCAAGACATAAGTTATTTGATTACAATTATTTGCACCAAATATATTTTAATTTAAAGTTCCATTTTGCCAGCCCCCTTACACCACTGCCGTATTGCAAGCCCCATGGGCCTGGGTGTTACGCCACTGCGTATAGGCGACATTTAAGCGTACCATCCCGTGATACTTGCTATAGGGCCTCTTTGTGTTTTGTTTTTATATCGAACTTGAGTCTATACCTGGGCATAGTTATAACCGGTTAAATTATCTATACCGGGAGTGTAATCTCTTCTCGTATTAATTGTATCATGTGGTGTGTGACCTAGAGTTGAAATAACTGTTTTAGCGTTCAGTGATGACCAGGAGTAGTCCTCCTTGGTGAATGAGTAAAATAACATGTTTCTTCACGATTTCTCAGCCTTGACTGCTGTGGAACTGGGACAGGAGATGCATGCAGATAAATGTGGGAAATAAAAATGTTTGTCAAAGAAAAAGGTATAGCAAATTGAAATGCGTGTCGGTAGACGGATAATAGGACTGACTATAACTCGGAACTTGATGAAACATCAGAATATAACTTGTAATTATATAATTGATTGTCTTAATAATAGATTATACTCCATAGAGACTCCTTGTGACATATTTAAGTCAAACTTCTTTTGACGCTTAGCTATGGTGGTTCGACTCAGTATCTGGTTTGTCTCATATACATTTTTTCTTAATATTCATGATACTTTTGATCTGGCCTTCTTGTATTTATTTATATATCGAACTTGAATTCATACCGGCAAATTAATAATACAATAATAATAATAATAATAATTAGCACTGCGTATGACTACCCGTTAATTTGGGCTATACGCTTAATTAATAATCACACTAACGGGTTAGGAATTGAGAAGGTTGAATATAGAATAAGTAAAACAACATTTGCGTGGATGGAAAGTGATAGCCATTTAGGGAAAAAACCCAACTCACCTGAGCGAGATTCTAAACTTGATCTCCCCGTCCTCGGCAGTCTAGCTCAACAATAAACTAGCGCGTTAGCTAACTACGCCACAAAGGTGGTCGGGGAATTAATGATTAATTATTATAATCGGTTAAATTATTTGTACTGTAAGCTACACTAAGTTATGTTATTCAAGTATTTACTATTTTATGTATAGTTTCATTAATATGTATCAGATGAGTACAAAGCTTTATTATATTATTTTCTATTAATTTCTTAAATCAAGAAATCTCACTAATGATATAAATCATTTATGAACTAAAGATATGCTAATAATTAATTGTACAATTCATGATTTAGTAGAAGAAAACCGTAACCATAAAAAATAGCTAATTATATAAAAAAAATTCTCCACACGCGTGGACACAAGATTGTTTAAGAATGCCCCTCCCATGATACACCGCAACATTTGGCCTTTACCAAAATTTAATTTAATAGGGTTCTTATTACATTAAATTTAATGCCAATAAAAATTATTTGAATTAATGTTACAGTCTATAAATAAATTCAGTTTATCATTCATGATATCCTTCCGGTGATAATTCACCAACGTAATTATATATTAGTTTAAAGGTTTCATTACCTGATATATGAATGGGGTTATGAAGCAGTTGAGAGCAATCTAAAGGTAGTAACAGTTGAGTGGAAACAAAAAGTAGTAGCAGTTGTGCGAATACTAGTAGCACTTAAGTCTAAACTAAATGTAGTAGCAGTTGAGCACATGTTAGTAACACTTGAGAACAAAGAAGTACGTAGTACTGATGAAGGGGAGAGGAATATTGTTTCCCCCCCCCGGCTTGATTTGCGGTTAGTGAAAGCAAGTACGTCAGATAGTTAAATTGGGTTGAGTGCACAGAAATGCGAAAAGCTGCTGGAGGAGAGAAAAATACTTTGAAGATTCAAGAAAACTCCCCGAGTCGTGCAAAACTAGGAAATTTTATGACAACCTTGTACTGAAGTAAGTAGCACGACAATCCCACAATTTCTATATATAGGTGAAACTGTCACAGAACCAACATATAGTACGTACTAGTTTGAAACTTAAAAGAGGAGGCATAGTACCAGAAATTCGGTTTATATAGGATGGAGCTCAATTTGGAGGGCAAGGAAAAAACCTCACAGAGAAGATCAACAAGAGGATCGTGAATGGCTTGAAGAATCTGGACGAAACCGGTGGCCTGAAGAATCTTGATGAAACCGGTGACCTGAAGAATTTGGATGAAACCGGTGACCTGAAGAATCTGGATGAAACCGGTGACCTGAAGAATCTGGACGAAACCGGTGGCCTGAAGAATCTGGATGAAACCGGTAGCCTGAAGAGTCTGAATGAAACCGGTGACCTGAAGAATCTGGATGAAACCGGTGACCTGAAGAATTTGGACGAAACCGGTGACCTGAAGAATCTGGACGAAGCCGGTTGCCTGAAGAATTTGGATGAAACCGGTTGCCTGAAGAATTTGGATGAAACCGGTGACCTGAAGAATTTGGATGAAACCGGTGACCTGAAGAATCTGGACGAAATTGGTGGCCTGAAGAATCTGGATGAAACCGGTGACCTGAAGAATCTGGACGAAATCTGTGGCCTGAAGAATCTGTATGAAACCGGTAGCCTGAATAATCTGTATGAAACCGGTGGCCTGAAGAATCTTGATGAAACCGGTGACCTG
Source organism: Timema californicum (assembly GCA_902141385.1). Classification (NCBI taxonomy): domain Eukaryota; kingdom Metazoa; phylum Arthropoda; class Insecta; order Phasmatodea; family Timematidae; genus Timema; species Timema californicum. The sequence goes on along the minus strand of CABFOW010000075.1, from coordinate 294,179 downwards.
AAAAATGTATCTTAGCATAGATGCAAAATCTATATTAGTTTAAAAAAGATATCTAAAAGGACCTGACAAATAATTAACAAAAAAAAAAGAATGAATCCTAAGAGGAGCGTGGAGGTTAGATATTTTTGAATGAAAGCTAAAAGAAGGATTAAAAAAAGGGATACGACAAGAGATCACCTTTCATTGATGTACTCTGGAAACGATATTGCCGGTTAGGAGTCTCTTTAAATTGTTTTTCAAGTAACAAGTAAACAAAAGCTGCCCTAGTGAAATATTAACAACAAGAAGAAAATACTAGCCATTCCTTAAAACTCTGTCCATACGTTCAAGTGCGTTCTCAGCTGCTACTAATTTGGCTTGCGCTCAAATTCTATTGCGCTTAGCTAATACAGATTCATATGTGTTATCCTATTAGAATAATAAAACCATATTCATTTAAGTGAGAAATTACATCTTTGAGGGTGACCTGGTGGTCTAGGGTTAAGGTGTCAGACTTCTATGCTGGCGGCCGGGGTTCGATCCCCGGTCCCGGCAAAGATTTATCTGATTACCAAACCCTTCTTTCACCTCTGACAAGACATCTTGTGAATTTGAGGAATGCCAGGCCTCCACCGTGGTTCGGATTCCACGTTAAACTGTAGGTCCTCCATTTCATCTCACAATCACCCTACCATTACACATTAGCGTAAGTGCGTATAACCCGAACGGGTAGTAAGACGCGGTGCTAATAATAATAATAATAATAATAATAATAATAATAATACATCTTTGAGTCAGGAATTGAGTCCGATATCTTAGACTTTGAGAGACAATACACTACCACTGAGCCATCCAGGTCGGTCCCATATCCAAGGCCACTCCTCGTTTGTTGTTAGGTCCCGGGCTTGACTACCATGTCAGGGCCGTCATATTCCACTTAATTTAATATTATATTTTATTGAAAAACAAATTTTAAATGCATAAAATAGCTTGCAATAAATCAAATAATTCGTTTAATTACGTAAATCTCTACATTCTAGCAACTCCTAACAGAGAACGAGAGGTAGAGAAAGATAAAGAGTAAGAGGGAGAGGTAGGGAGAGGGAGGGAGAGGGAGGGAGAGGGAGGGAGATAGGAGAGAGAGAAAGCAAGTATTGTGATCGAAAAAAAAAATCAAGTCAATATTTTGATTAATGTTAACGTTTTACGGCTCCTCAACCTGAGAAAGTGGTTTTAGAAATATCATCTTTCTGTGTGTCTGTTTATTCATCGGCCTAAAATTAAGGCTAGTTTGATTTTAGACAAGTGACGTGGTTGTCCAGGGGTAAGGTGTTGGACTTCTGTGCTGGGGGTCAGGGGTTCACTCCTCGGTCCGGCACAGATTTATCTGATAGCTAAGCCCTTCCTTCACCTCTGACTCCCAAAGCCCTGCTCGGATAAGCGAGATGTGTCAACAGTGGTTTGGGAGGCTCTCACCAGCCCCCCATAGAGTAGTGTCTCCGCACGTAACTCTAAACACCCTTATTCGGTTTTTTCAAATTTCTAATCCCCCTTACCCCTTATGTTACTAATAATATGTAATATCTGTTTCTTTGTTTCAGAACTTCGCGAAACGCGACAACCCGTTCCTAAATTCTTGCGAACCACACGGTGTGACCAATTGGTCGGTACGTGTTGGAACTTGCTCTCGTGCTCCCCTTCAGGGAGCATTAGGGCATGCCTTTTGTTCTCGGTCACCTCTGACAAGACGTGTATTAATCACAACTTGTGAGTGTGTGGAGTGCCAGGCCTCCACCGTGGTTCGGATCCCACGTTAAACTGTAGGTCTTCCATTTCATCTCACTATCACCATACCATTACACATTAGCGTAAGTGCCTATAATCCGAATGGGTAGTAAGACGTGGTGCTAGTAGTAATAATAATAATAATTATAGACAAAATGTAAAACATAAATGTATTTTCTCGAATTAGGCTATGATAGTTTTTGTACATACGCATAGCTTAACACTAAAAACAACAAAATGTCCTAAATTTAATTTTTTCGGGAAGAGGATTTAGCCAATTTGGTTCTATCTTTTAACACATTTCCAAAACTCTTGGAGACATAGATAGAAACACAGTTGTAGGATTATTGAATACAAAAAACTTTTTATAAAATCAATAGGTTTCGAGTTATAAGTAAATATGTTTATAAAATGGAGGCCTGTAAAAAGTGGAGCTGAAACTTTACAGAGACTAATACACCCCATAAAAAAATGTAAACTATAATATGTGTGAGGTGGGAAAAGGGGGGAGAGAGGCTCTAGAAATATAAAAAACTAATAGAAAAAACTGGGGTAAAAAAAATGTTTAAACTACTTCTTGATGAGGTTGGAAATTGTAATATTGTATGGGAAACGTAAAAACCCAAATCCCCAAAACCAAAGAGAATCGAATAGTGATGTCACAAGTATAAAGTTACAAACTGAGATCCAAACTAGCACCTAACTAGTGGTGACAGAATGATTAAAATAAACATCTCCTGATACAGCGTGGTGAATAGTCATGATCTTTGATGACCCATGGTGCTCTTTTATTTAATAGCTCTCTGTAACAGTATATCTTAATTAATTTATGCTCTTTATGGGATTTAAAAAAATATATATCTGTAATATTGTATTTTATTTAGTTTCACTTATCTTATTATATCAATCTTATACAGAGATTGCGTTGTCTATGTAATGTGTCCGTTTGTGCACAATTTATTTTTATTATACACATGAGTTTAATGCGGGTTTATTTCAAATATACAATTTATTTTAATTTATTGAATACAATAATTGTTTTGCGATTGTAATAGCTAATTTTTTAATGTAGAAGGAGACATTATACTATAGGTGGCAGCTGGATGTTTTATGTCTTAGCTTGTTATAGCATTGCCCATGGTTTCATTTTTATCTAAAGGAGCGAATGCGTACTATTTGTTTGAGATAATTTTTTAAGATTTTATTTGTTAAATGTTTTTAATGTACACACGTTAATTTGTCTAAAATACAAATTCATCAGTTACTATTTACTAAACTGTTACTTGTTCAGCCAATCTTCCTTTATAAAGTCAGCTGCTCGTTCACCTATCATTATGGTAGCTGCGTTTGTGTTCCCACTTAATATATATGGCATTATAGACGCGTCAGCTACTCTGAGCCTTTTAACACCGTATACCTTCAGTTTAGGGCTCACCACTGCTTCGGGGTCAGAGGAAGGTCCCATTTTGCACGTCCCAACAGGATGGTATACTGTTGAACTCAGATGCCTCAGAGTGCAGATCCAATATTCCCTTGTGTCAAAAGAAAATTTTCTACAATCTGGTAAATCTAAATGTTCTAGACGCGCTCCAAGCATTTTCATTACTTTTGTGTTTGCAAGTTTTTGGTAAAATCTAATAGCTCGAATCATTGTCTCAATATCTTCTGGATCAGTGTAGAAGCCAGCAAAAATGTTCGGACTCTCAAAAGGATCTGAACTTTTTAGTTGGACCTTCCCTCGACTTTTTGGATTCAGAAGTGTCGGTAACGGTAAAAGTACATCTGAGGCCACGAGTAAGCTATTGAACAAATAAGAAATCTCTTTTCTTAAATTAAACATTTTAAATATATTTGATTTAACATCCAATGGAGATTTATATTGGGTTATATGATGAAACTGAATGTCTGGTCTCTCATTATGATTATGTATTTTTCCAGGAAGTTTTTTTGTGTTAATGAAACCTAAAAGATTAGTACTACCTATCGTAGAAAAAACTCCCGTGCCATTTCTTAAATATTGATACATTGCATCAATGTTTGATACAAGTGGTGCATTTTCAACACTTGAATTTAGGGTGAATGGGGTGCCAAAAAATATCAAATGATCCTGCAAGTTATATCCAACTTTGGAATCCTTAAAAATGGGGTGTATCTTCATTTTCATCAGATGATCTCTTGGGCCAATTCCTGAGAGCATCAAAATCTGTGGAGAATTTATTGAGCCACCACTTAAAATAACCTCTTTAGAAACACTCACTAATTTTATTTTACCTTGTTTGGTTCTAAACTGTATGCCATACGCTGTATTGGTAGTATTTTTGATTAATATCTTAGTTACAGTGGCAAACTTAATTACGTGAAGATTTGGTCTGTTTTTAGCCGCTCCAAGAAAGGCCTTTGCAGTGTTACAGCGAGTTCCATTTCTCAACGTTCCTTGACTTTCTAAGAACCCATACGGTTCTTCTCGGTTAATATCGTCAACTTTATGGTATCCTAGCTCTTCAGATGCTTTTATAACTCTCAGTACGTAAGGATCTTGTGTCTTAAACTGTTCAACAGATAAATATCCACCTGTGTTATGATACCTTGAGAAATTCTTTATAGAAATAACTTCTTCTGACCTCATGTCTTCAGATTTCTTAAAATAAGGTAACACGCTTTCATAGTCCCACCCTTTATTCCCAGCTATGGCCCAGTCATCATAAACTTTCTTGGAGCCTCTGACGTATAACATGGCATTCATGCTACTCGAGCCGCCCAAGACCTTGCCTCTAGGGATGGGACAACGGTTACCTTCCATACCCAGGCACATCCCATCTTGAGGCTCAGTCTTGTAATTCCAGTCAATATCCGTCCCTTGGAGTGTAGAGAACAACAGGGGTATCTCCGTGTCGAGAGGAGGGTCGCCTCCGGCCTCCAACAGGAGGATGTTCCAGTGAGGGACTTCACTGAGTCTGCTAGCCACTACCGAACCGGCGGACCCCGCACCCACGACGATGAAATCATACTCGTCTAATATCGATGGCGCGTCCTTGGGGTAGACGCCGTGCCCGGCCAGATTGTCACGTGCCACCGAAAGGGTCGACATCAGGTTGGCGATCAGTACAGCACCTGTCCCCGTGAGACCTCGCGACGAATCAACGAACGGGGCTCCATACTGGTTGCTCCAGCACGTGTTCATGTTTGTGTTCTAGAACGATACAATAGAATTAAAATAGATTAAAACTATTCCTATAAGTATGTCTTAAAATTTCTTAGCTATATCTTTCTAAACCAGATGGAAATAAATCTTTTAAGTCATATTTAAATTTTGTTCTCATTCATTGTATATTTTTAAGGAAGATTTGAGCTTATCAGTTGATAACATAAGTAGTTTGAGCCCCTTTCATTGCCAAAATTTGAAGAAAGGTGGTAGAAAGTGTAAAGTGGAACGGAGGAAGGGGAATAGTGAAAGTAGTAGATATTATATAAGATATTATTCTAAAATTTTAAGGCCCAACAATACTTGCGAAGTAGCTGAACACTTACATTACTCTGTGTGTTGTGGGTGTGTATCATTTATTTGACAGTTTACGAAATTTTCATAGAAACAATTTTACCAGGCGGCTAAATATTATTATTATTATTAGCACCGCTTCTTACTACCCGTTCGGGTTGTATGCACTTACGCTAATGTGTAATGGTAGGGTGATTGTGAGATGAAATGAAGGACCTACAGTTTAACGTGGAATCCGAACCACGGTGGAGACCTGACATTCCTCACAGGCTAAATATTATATAATAATTGCAATATTAACACACTTCAGTAATAATTTTTCTACAGAAATTTGGTATATTGCAAAAAAAAAAAAAAATCAGATTAATTATAAAAAACTATTTAGTTAAATTTCACGATCCAACATCCCGATCTTAAGGAATTAACCAAAAAATAATATTGTCCGATAAGTTTTAAGATATTATATATTTAGTATTTGTGCGTCGCAGCTTTAATATGTTGTTCTAACAAATGTGTAAGTGGGATTTTTTGTTTAAGATAAAGTTACAAAATATAATTTTAAAATTCTCTATTTGCTATCTTAGATTTTGTTTCCAAACAAATTTACTTGTTCTACTTACAAATGTTATCAATAAACTAAAAATAATAATGTTTCACTCATTTATTTTCTGATTTTAAATTGAAACTCATTATTCACGTTGATAGTAATACTATTGTTGTTCTATAAACGCAGGTGGATACAAGTACAAGTCGACGTTGACTATAAACACACACGCGTTTTACTACCGGCTGAGGCTATACGCATTTGTACTAATTATGCTAATAGTTTTAGGGATTATGAAGGTTATATTCATAGGAAGTGTACCCGCATCTGCATGGAAGGAAAGTGGAAACCCATTTGGGAAAAGTCACCCTCGGCACACCTGATCGAGATTTGAACCTTTGTCTCCCCGTTATCAGCAGTATAGTCCACTGCGAAAGAAGCGCGTTAGACCATGCGGCCACCGAGGTGGGTCCTATATTTAAGTTAGTTTTATAAGTCGTGTGTTGATATCATCAGTCGGTTTACAAAGTGCACATTAAATACCTCAAATAATAATAATTCTTGCTGTTTGTACAAGGGTGTTTTTCCCCCTAAACATTACCCTCCTCTCCCATCATGAAACTACGGGCACAATTCCCCTGAAATTTATTTTTATCTTTCTTATATCAATAGTGAAAAAATATCCAAATATCCCGGACGGGTAGTAGGAAGACGAGATGCACAAAAACGCTAACTTACAAATTTTAATAATAGACAAGTCGCCCCCCCCCCCCGCAGATTACGCTATAGCACCATTTCAAAATTAATTTAGTGTCAATGCAATTAAATTAAATCTGAACGAATGTGAATATGATGAATGTTACGAATCAATGTGGATGTAAACGAAAATGATCTGATGCTCAAGTATCTCTTAACTGCTGCATTGTTCATCATATTTCCTTAATTAGATTTTATGGTCTAAAGGGTTAATTTGAAGACCGCGGCAAAACTTTTGCCCAATTTTCCGACCATCGAACCAACAGGGGCTGCTTATGGGTTGCTACCAATGCAAGAAAGACTTGATGTAACTGTATCAAGTCCACTCGCCATAGGAGTTGTAACCACCTTCTTTTCCCAAGAAATAAAAGCCAGGCAGTTACTAGAGAGTATCAAAATATTTATTGAATATTAGAGATATAGTTAAAAAAATAAAAAAATATAAACATAAGAATATTGATCATAGTGTGTAAGGTCGGAGGTTTAGAAGTTAAACATTATATACCATTACACTATAAAATTGACATGATTGGCAGAAGCCAGAAAACACGATACCTTGTGAATATGAAGGCAGATTTGATTGCTCAAAGTCGTTGACCTTAACATGAACATAACTTTCCATGAGCAGTAAAATAGACTAGAAGCTTCAAAGTCATAGTCTTTGATATTAATATAATGTTTCATGAATAACAATAATAGAATAGAAGAATCGAAGTAAGAGATTCTAATATTTATATGATATTTCAAGAATAACAATAATAGACTAGAAGGATATAAGTCAGAGGATTTAATATTAATATAATATTTCATGAACAATAATAGACTATGCCATAAAAGTACGAAGCTTACAAGATAACCCCAAGCCAAGCGAATGGGTATCGAACAAGGACATTACATAACTAAATATATTTAGATATAGACCCGACAGTCCTAAAATAAATACATCCATATAACGTGGGCCCGCCTATAATGGCTCTAATTTTCGGGGCGCAATAATTACAAAGTTTCTCATAACCACACAGCAAAATAGTATCCGTTCTCGGACATTATAGGGAGGTGTGGTATACAGTACAATACAAAGAAAGGATCTTGCAACCAACACTAAACACTAAGCAAATACAGCTGCGTCAAATACAAGTGCCCCGCTTATCAATAGATTCCCACTAAATAGAGTTATAAATAAATCACACAAATTAGTGGCGATCAGCGTCCCTTTGGACTGCTTAAGGCAACCAAGGCAATCAATATTACATTAATAATGCCAACCATTAGCATGCGCTACTCTCACGAAAAATAGAGTCAAAATGCGCACTCAAAGTTAAAGTCCCAACGAGAGGGATATCAGTATTTGAAAATAAAAATCTTTGCTTTTAACTGTTAAATCATCAAATTCATCTTGGGATTTGAAGGGAATTCTTGAGACTATGGTTAAAAGTGATTATGTACCAGTAAGTATATAAGTTAAGGACTTGTTTATTTCTATAACAGTAGGTACACAAAGAGATCGGGACTCCTTTTTTTCTTTGTCATCATATGACAATTTTTTGCCATCTTTACACACAGAAACAAAACAAATCTCCAATGATAGTAAAATAAATTATATAAAATCCAAACAACTTGACAAAACTTTTATCAATCACAGAAGAACGTTATTATTTATAACATGAATATTCAAAGAATGTCACAACATGACACCAAAGTATTTAATAGGCAATAGTTATAATTTTTAAAAACATAATCGAACCCACTCGAACAAAACCTAACCTTTCAGGCGTCAAGACATTTAAATCCTACATTTTTCAAACTATTAAAAATATTAATTTGTTTTAGGAAATGCTTCCTCATGTAACAATTTTAAACTAGATCATAATTATTTTTAAAAATCAATCATTTATAAAGTACCCTTTTATTATTCTTTTAAAAGCAACACCAATAAGTATTTATCTTTTTTATATATTGACATAGTGATAGTGCTTCTATATAGTAAACAAGGAATGAGTTAAGCAAAGTCTCTGCTACTGCCATCTATCAGAAAATTGGCACCGCAATTAAATGGATACAATTCAGGATTTTGTGGATATAATTCAAATAATAACAGTGAATACAAATCAGGATTTTTGTTAAAGTCGTTTATTTGAAAACTGTATGAATGGAGACCATTCAGAATGGATACAAGTAAAGATTTTGTGGGTATTATGAAATGGATGCAAATCAGATTTTTTATTTGTGGTGATTGTTTAAGAAATGTCTGAATGGATACAATTCAATCGTCTCATCTCAACACTATTTCATGTTATATGCATTTGAACTTTACTTCCATCCATTACTATTTCTATCCTGTGGCTTGGATCAATTTTTTTATTCAAGCCATATATTTTTCTACTACCGGATGTCGTAGCTTCATATGCCTTATCTAACTTAAGACTAGGACTTTTTTTTTTACATTTTCCATAAACTACCTGTCCTTATTCCTAATATTTAGCTCGGGACCTAAACTAGGACAAGACAGGCACAACATCCATTCTCAGACCATTAATTCATCACTGTGAAAGTATAAGCCCACATTTAACCAATGACGAATTTTTCGTGCATGTCGGGAATCAAACCCGGTACCCTTAGCTCAGTGTACAGACACGCTGCTGACTTAGCTAAGGTGTCGTATACGCAGATGAACTAATAACGCTAATGTGATAGGGATTAGGAAATTTGGTTTTAGAGGAGGTATCTCATTGCATAGAGAGAGAGTAGAAAAAAACATTTAGGAAAAATCACCCTCGGTAGACCCGACCGGAATTTTAACCCCGATCTACCTGTCATAAGCAATCCGGTCTATTGAGAAAGTGACGCCTTTTAGCAGGTATGGCACCCTTGTGACCCTATCCATGATTTTGTCCGGTCTATATATCTTTTGATGAATCATCATGCAATGTGACCCTCTTACTCGTTTCATAAACGTTGAGGAAATACAGTATTCTGGAGTGTTATATTGGGTCTGTGCCATAATTTAGAGAATTCTGACAAGTTAGCTGTGTGTAAAAAATTCTGTACCCTTTCTTCGTCATGGCTTTAGTTACAAAAAATTATTGAATTTCCACAACAAATATGTGTAATTTTGGTAACACTATGTGGCTTATGCTAGCAGCGATTTTCTCACGTGAAACTGAACAAAAACAACAACCTGAGATCTAGTTTTAATGACACACACTTATCTACCTGTATTTGCTCTGAGGGAGAGTGGAAATACCTTTTGGAAAAAATCACGCTTAGTATACCCGATATCCTTGTCATCAGCAGTCTGGTCTACTGTGAGAATAGTGCATCAGACTATATATATATACACACACACACACACACACACACACACACACACACACACACACACACACACACACACACACACACACACACACACACATATATTTATCTTAAAAACGCTACCCTTAAAGTGGGAATGTAGGGGACACAAGAACAGACCAGTGTTTTTGAGGTTTTTATATAAATCTATTTTTGGACAAAATAAATAAAATACTGCTCCGGTAGAAACATAAAGCTTAATTTTCTACACATATTGATATAAACAGTTCTTGAATATCTGTCATGATCAAAGCGCCGCGCCGTTAGATGACAAACTTTTAAAATGAAAATAAAGAGTCGTCATTATATTCTAGGACACCCTTGAGGGATATTCAAGAACTGTCGAGGTCCCAATGTGAAGAAAATTTCTTTACGTTTCTATCGATCAATATATTTAATTTATTTTGACAAAAAAAAAGTTTTGATACAAAAACTGCAAACATACTGGCCTTCTCTTGCGTCCTCTACACCCCCATATTTTTACAGTTCTTAGAGAATCGAAATGTTTTGGCCAAAATAAATAAAATATTTCTCTAGTAGCAACACAGAGTTTAGTTTCCTGCACATGCTAATATCAACAGCTCTTGAATATCTGTTGAATTTTTTCAAAACTTCTCTCTTTATTTAAAAAGTTTTGACAAAATTCCAGGACACCCTTAACAGATATTCAAGATCTGTTGATATTAGCATGTGCAGGAAACTAAACTCTATGTTGATACTAGAGAAATATTTGATTTATTTTTGTCAAATCATTTCAATTCTCTAAAAACTGTAAAATTACTCGCTATCCCTTCTGCTGCACCTTAAAGATGTTAGAACTCTGTTAAATTAAATACTCACTTTTCCAAATTGACGCCGTATGTTAGGACTTTTAACCAACACGAAAAAGTTTGTACTTTTGTAGCTGATGTTTTAAATACTCACCTTTTAACATCTATTCTACTCTGTGCATTTATAAGCAGAGGTTTCGTGAAGAGGCTTGTTTAAGTATTATCTCTAAAATTACAAAGCCTGTTTCTATCCCACTTCCACAGGACAGATAAGATTGATTTAAACACATCTTTATCTATTTAACTGGTGTTATCAATACTTCACTTTCATTTTCAAAACAGGAAATTTAATAATGAGCCAGTCACATATGTTAAGACGTAATATTTTGCATAGATTACAAATAATGTTTTTACTTCACTTTTTACTTTTACTTTTTAAGAATTAAATTAACCAGCATCGGTGGGCACACGGACTAAATGCCAGGCTCATATAGTATAATTTTTCCGCGGGTGGGAAGATCGGAGTTTGATTCTATGTCGAGTGTACTAGAAGTGGATGTTCCTATCACCCACCTCGGTGGCGTAGCTAACTAGTTTCATGTTAAGCTAGACTGCTGATGACGGGGAGATAGAGGTTCGAATCTCGGTAGGGTGATCTCGGGTGGTTTTTCCTTTTTTTTTCACTCTCCCTCCACGAAATGCGGGTTCACTTCCTCTAAATTTAATCTTGCCAATTCCTAATCCATTAGCTTAGTTAATACTTAAGCGTATAAACTGAACGGGTAGTAACACGTGGTACTAAATAAAAACACTTTTCTCTATCCACGTAGTTTAAGGCACAAATACTCTAAAATCTTAATTCTTATCTTACCTAGTTTATGGCTTCAGGAACTCGAAAGTTTATTGACACACTTAAAAAAGTACGCCCCCTTTACCCTATCTTGAGAGCTAGTTCTATCCAGTCCACCTCATTACACTTTATCTTTTTTAGGTCCATTCTAATGTTATCCTTACATAATGTGTCTGGTTCTTCCCTATGTTCTCTTTCCATTAGGTTTATTATACTATAGTAGCCCCATGGCTTCTTTGGTGCTGACTGACAGTTCACAGCTGACTTCTGACAGTCAATATTCAGATATATATACCTAAAATTTGACTGTCAGAAGTGACAGCTGCTAAACACATGTTTTTGCAGATCATTTGGTTCGGCGTAGGGATACATAATTTGGTCTGGTAACTTTTAAAAGCTTTTAGCTGTCAGCTCTGAGTTGTCAGTCAGCACCAAACAAGCCATGGGGCTACTATAGTCAATACCTTGAGCGCGGTTATAGTTTATTCCATTCACACTGTGACCTTTTAGATTTTATCTACTTAAACAATTATGATGATCAGTACAGTGTATGTAACTCCTCATTATGTATCCGACCCACTCTAAATTACTTAAATACCTTTTTGGACCAAATATTTTCCTAGGCCCTTTGTTTTCGAACACCCTAAATTTCTTCTCGTCACGTTAGGTTAAATACCGTGTTTCATATCCATAAATAACAACCGTTAAAACTATTGTTTTGTATTTTCTTAATTTATATTCCTTGACAGTAGGTGAGATGTCGACATTTACTGACCGAGTAATAGCATGCATTTACCGACTGTATTCTTTTCCTAGTTTCCAGTATAATATCGTTATGGCGAGTAAAAATTGTGCTTATAACATTTAAATCCATCAACACCATTTTACGTTATGTTGTCCTCAGTAATATCGAAATTGCTGTCCTGAAAATTGAAAAGTGACACCTGGACACGGGAATTGACCCCGAGACCGTTAGCTTAGTACGCCAATGATCTAACCACTGAGTTATCCAGGAATCGTCCCGTGCCCACGGTCATTCTTCACACATATTTTAAGGCAGAGTCTATGATGGACGTTTGGAAATTGTCGGCTACAAATGTGTGATTTTGTTAAGATCACGAGCTATCAGACAACGTAGCCACCTCCGACTCGGTAGTTGGCTTATTGCTGTCCCGTGTCCAGGTGTCATTTTTCAATTTTCGGAATATGATATCTAGATGGAGTAATCCTCAATAAAAAACATAAATAATAGTTTTGGCTATTTGATTCTTAAATTGCTGTCCTCAAAATCTGTGTTCTTTGTGTGATCATGTGCCTAATCTTCTCAGCGTTTCCTTCTAAACATATTTCCCTGCTGGCCTCTAGTAAAATTTCTGCATTTCTATCAACAGCCTCATTAATATCAACTATCAAATCTATATCATCTGCATATTCTAATAGCTGCAGTGTACCGTTTGGTAATAAGCCTTGCCTACTCTCTTGAATTAACCTGATAGCCTAATAAATACATTACAATATAATCATTTTTAAGACCGTGTACTTTTCCATTTAGCATCAAAAGTCTGACTGATAAATCAATTTCTTCTTTGAACCAAATGATCGCCCCAGTTATACTAATAAGGCCCAGATCTCCTGGTATCATACCGGAAACTCTCGGTACTTGATATGACTACACATTTGAAATAGACGTTTTGGTTTTTAATAACATTCTTTCACAACGGTTGATTGAATGAATGTGGTGGACTATACGCTAAGCTAATCTAATTCTTTTGGTTTCTTGCATGTAACAAAAGGGTCAAGCTCCAATACAGGTCATTTTTTCTTAAATGATTTCAAACTCTCTTTACACGCACATATGGGTACATTTGCTCTAAATTATACCTTACTCATCTCTAACTAATTTTTGTAATTACATTTGTATGACCCGGTTGGTTAGTAGCTTGCTGAGCAAAATAAAACGAAATATTTAGTGGATGAAATGAAATACACCGTAAAAGGGATTATAAGAGTAGACTTTCTATGATTTCCAATTTTATTTAAAAGTATATTATATTTTTTACTATAAAAATTTGCATGGATTTGTGATTGTATTAATTCAGTTGTGTACAAATGCAATATTTTAGAAATGCAGCTTGTAATCAAACTTTTACCGGAGGGCAAGTGGAATACATATTTATCTAATCTGATCTGCTGTTGTTTAGGATATTGGAGCCCAAATCCCGGTTGGGTGTAATGAAGGCGTTTTCCCCCTAAATAGTTTTCCTCTCCCCTTCCAGGAAAATGTGGGTAGACTACCTCTGAAATGAGTTATTCCCTATTCATACCCTATTAGAGTAATTATCGTATATGCATTTAACCTGAACATGTGGTAAGACGGAGTGAAAAAAAAAAGTAAAATTAATTTTACATACAAAACTGTAATTAAGTGCAATTATATAATTTTTAAATTATACTTTAAAGTTATTTACAACATCTTTAATTACTTTGTTTTCTATATGCTAGTTTACGATAGTAAATATTAATTTGTATTTAAAAAAAATCCATGTGAGCCTACTAAATCTATAGTTGTTTCTCTTAATATACATTATTTATTCAGATAAATTAAATTAACTACATTAATACTTTATTCAGGAAATAAAGGAATGTGTAGTTAAAGCGCTACCGTCTCGTTGTAACGCCAAGAAACTTTACTATCTTAAATAACCTTGAAAATACCGAATGTCGTGATATATTAGTATAAGGAACCTCCTAACATTCCAACCTAATGGCTTTAACAACTCAAAGCCACAATTACATTGGAATTAGCGACCTAACGACCGCGGTAACTCGCTAAACTTTCTCGTCGAAGGGTGTATCCAAATTTCTCGAGCTATTGAGTCGTATTGATGAGGGGTCTCTACTCTAGGCGACGTTAACAAGTTGAACATCGAACCCTGGACCGAGGCCAAGTTTAGGAGGACACTTGAAGTCGACCCCGATCTCAAGTACGTCCCACTTGAAGAGGTATGTTCTCGCCGAGGGAAGGGAAAGTTTCACCCGTTCTGGTTGACAGACGAAACCAAGTCCGTGGAAAAAAAGCTAATTTTTCTAGAGGAAAGAGGCTCTGCTAGAAAAATTTTAGTATACCTTTGGCCAATAAAAGTTTTTATACATATATATGAACCTCTCTAGGGTGCCGATTATATTCCAAGGGGAGTTAAGGACCTCCAACTCATCCTTGGTCACGACGTACACTTTTGAGGCCTCATTTGCATTTTACACTCACAGATATATACCCAAATATTGGTTAGAAGAACAGTAGAGAAAATTCAAACACATTTTTTTGCGGACAGTTTTGATAACATTTTACTATATTATTTGTGTTATTTTATAGGTATTGATAGTATTTATCAAAATTGATAGTTGTAGCTCACATGGATTTATGTATGCATACATTAAACTTGTTTTAGTAACTTTAGTAACTAACTTCTCCTGTTCTTCCTACAAAAATATTATAACAGTGCACGCAGGGGACTGATTAGTGTGTGTGTGAGTGTGTGTGTATTTGTGTGTGGGAGGGGGGTGTAAATACACTAGAGGGGTACCTATTGAGTGGCTCTTGGATTGAGATGGAAGAGAGCGAGATTTAAGATTAATGTTTTTGTAGTTTTTTTTATAACAGATACAGTTTTTGACTAAAATAAATAATTTCTCTAGTAGATAGATTTTCTACGTGTGGTAATATCAATAGATTTTTTGAATATTCTTAAGTGAGCATTACTAAATCTGACTAGGATTTATTTATTTTAATTTTAAACGGTTTCTCATCAAATTGCATTAGGCTAAAGACAAATATTAACTAACAAAAAATAATTGCTATGGGTGTGCGGGATTCTCACGGAAAAAAATATTTCCCAATCCCGAACCGATTGTCGGGGAACACATTCTGTAAGCCCAAAAATTCCGGGAAATGTTCAAGAATTGATTTTTTTACATTTTTGAATACCTATCTAAAACGTTGCATAATTCAATATGAACACATTATTATACTCGCGATTATTATTTGACATAGGATAGATATCCAGTCTATTTCATTACACCCTATCCTTATCTTGAGATAGTTCTATCTAGTTCACTCACTACACCCTATCCCTATCTTGAACTAGCTCTATCCAATCCACCTCATTACACCCTATCCCTATCTTGAGCTAGCTCTATCCAGTCCATCTCATTACACCCTATCCCTATCTTGAGCTTGCTCTATCCAGTCAACCTCATTACACCTTAGCACTATCTTGAGATAGTTCTATCCAGTCAACCTCATTACACCATATCCCTATCATGAGCTAGTTATATCCAGTCCCCCTCATTCTCCCATTGGGTTTGCCAATATTTACATTCTTACAATATATTTTATTTATTTGTCGAAATACACTAAATTTATCCTAACACTTCTTTGAAATATATATATTTCTATCAATGTAGCTCATAAGTATTTATTTATTCCTGTAACTTTGCTAAGAAAATCAAAGAAATTCAGAAACTAGTGTGGAAAATATCAAACATTTAAATTTTGACTATCCCATAAATTTGATTTCAAATAGCTAAATCATAGCTCACCACCCTGTCAATATTGTCACCATTCATTTTGTTCTCTCGCTAAAACTTATTACATTTCAGTTTCATCAACCAGACTAATACCATCAGTGATACTCCCCCAAACAAGACTGACAAGAAGGGAGAGAGGGGAAATGTGGTAAGAGGGAGGGGGGGACAACGGGGACGCGGGAAGGGACCAATTTTCACCGGGTTTACCACACTGGAAAATTGGATTAGCCACATACATGGTCCTGCTTTTACTCCTATAGCCTAACTATCCGTATAGTCCAAAAACCTATGGCCCCCCTCACTCAACCCCCTGCCCCTAAAAATCCCCCCTACCCATTCCTTTGCCTCCCTTAACAATGCATACAGTTGCCGTCTGGCTCGTTGATTCCCATGAAGCTATGGTGGCAGCGTGGTATCGGAGAATATATAGAAACTTCGTTCAAACTTCGAACACACACACACACACACACGATAGCATTATATTTAGTTCCCAATTAGTCTATACTCCTACAGTTCATTACCTAACTAGAATTGGGAAGATTTATTTTAACGATCTAAAGAGGAGTTACAAGGAATTGATATTGTGGGAAATATTGGAAGATTGCCTCTTAATATTTTACTAACTTTTATTTTTGAGATAAGCACAAAATACAAAAAAATAATTAGACTTAAACACATTTAAATTAAAATATTTCAAATGAACCTAATATTTTGACACGATTTATTTAATACCTAGCCCATGAAATTGAGAAAGCTTTAAATAGTGTGTTTGTTTTCAAATTAAAAAAAAGAAGCTAAACTTGAATTGCCGCCCCAAGCAAAATATGAAAATGCCACCCTTCCCTCTAGAGAAATTAATTTTATTAGAATAATTAACAATTAAAAATGTGACAATTTTAACTCTTTTAAATTAAAAATCTAATTTTAAAGCTATAAATTTAAATTTTATCATTCTTTATCTAATTATTGATTAGTCTAATTAATTATAATTGTCAGAGTCCCTTTGTATTATTAAAAAAAGCCACTGTAAAGTAAAACATGATAGCACAATTGTTTTTCTCAAATCATTAGTTTTTGAAGTTTTAGTATAAAAAGAGGGAATTCTTAAGCAAATCATTATCGATCGATAAAAACACAAAAAAGTTCTTTAAATCACCTTATTTTGATAGTAATGTACAAACTTATATATTTCTCACCTACAGTATTATCATGAATACAACATTTTATGAAGTAGTTTATAAAATTACCCATTTTTGGTGGCCACTTAGTCTAAGGCACTACATATTCTCGTGTTAGACTAGACTGCCGATGACCGAGGGGGATCAAGGTTCGAGTATAGGTGGGTGTACTGAGGCTAGTTTTCCAAAATGCTTTTCCACCATTCCTCAAAGCAAGTGCGGGTGTACTTCCTCTAATTATAGCCTTCCTAATCCCTAAAACCATTAGTATAATTAGTACATAAGCATATAATCCGAACGGGTATTAAGACGAGGTGCCCCCTAAAAATGTTTATAAAATCAAAATTAAAAACTTTTCATGAAAGTACAAATGCTCACATTAAAAACAAAATCTGAATATTTATTAATTAAAGTATATTTTTAAGAAATATGATTGCTTTTCTAAATGCATATATTTAAAGAATTACCTTTTTTTGACACGACTTAAATTATCACTTCAAGGGTAATAAATAGATTAAAAAGATTAATCTCATTTTTGTCGCACTTTCAAATCTGACAACCTAGGTAACTTGCTTCCTCACTAGCTTCCACCTATACGTTAAAGTCTCCTTTTTGAACCTTTTTGTCTGTGGGTTGATTGAGCAATCATCTTATTAACGGGTGCTTAAATATCATTGAAATATGCAGACATCCTGAAATATTTAAAAAATATTTGTTACTTTAAAATGTGGTTAACTTTGACTTCAAGGGGGAAATGTATTAGCTTGTTAATACCAGATAAGAAAGCTTACAGTTTAACTTTGATGATATAAATAAATGAATTAATATGTAGAGGTAAAATAAGCTCAACTCCAACGACATTTATTTAATTTAAGATATTTAAAGTGTGTTTACTGAACCAACTGATTATTACAGCTCACGGGCTGCAAACTAAATTAATTTTACTCTAAACACAACAGAAAGTCCTCAAGTTATCTATCTATCTATCCCTGTGCACAGAGAGGCCCCAATTCGACTGACAGCAAATTATTCGGACACGCTAGTAATCTAACCCGGAACCTTTAACTCAATCGGCAGACACGCTACCAACCAAACCAAGATGTCAGACATATTTTTTTTGTGCACCGCATCTTACTACACGTTCGGGTTATACGCTCATGTACTAATTACGTTATTGATTTTAGGGATTAGGAAGGTTATATTTATAGGACGTGTACCCGAATTTGCCAGAAGGAAGAGTGAAAAACCAATTTAGAAAAAATCCCTAAAGGTACACCTGACAAAGATTCGAAACCTCTATCTACCTGTCAACAGCAGTCTAGTCTACTGCGAGAGTAACACCTTATACCATGTGGCCATATACCGATTTTATGTTGATAAAGAAATAAAAAATAAACAAACGATAACACCACCAGCAATACGTTGGTTCAAATGAAAAAACAATATAGAATATGGAGTCACAGCGAGAGAAAAAAAAATACAGGCTCTCAAACGACCGTCATGTTATTTAGCTTTATCAAATAATCGATTGATCGATAGAGTGATCGTGTTGATAAAAGCTCCCAGATGGCGAGAGAATGTCCGGGTGATGATATCTGCACGGATTCCCAAACAGTAAATTATAGCCACACATGGCGAAACAGGAAACAAGCGAGCAATCATTCTAGAAGACTGGGGAGGGGAGAAGGGAGCTGGATGGCACCCTCCCCCCCTTTCCGTTTTTTCTTTCTCCATAACGATCAAATAACAAATATTTCACAGACCTTTTAGTGTCCCATTCGCCAGGGCGATGTTTTCATACTTAGCCTGTACACAAAATAATGATTACTACTTTCGTGAATCAACTGAGGTTACCCTCTTAAGTTGCCGAAAAGTCTAAGGTAGGCATGTACGACTTGCGGCCCGATCCACGATGGTATGTGGACCTTTTTATGAACTAATATACAATGCGGCCCGATCCACGATGGTCTGAGTACCGTGGACCTTTTTATTAACTAATATACAATGTGGCCCTATCCTCGATGGTCTGAGTACCGTGGACCTTTTTATGAACTAATATACAATGTGGCCCTATTCTCGATGGTCTGAGTACCGTGGACCTTTTTATGAACTAATATACAATGTGGCCCTATTCTCGATGGTCTGAGGACCGTGGACCTTTTTATGAACTAATATACAATGTGGCCCTATTCTCGATGGTCTGAGGACCGTGGACCTTTTTATGAACTAATATACAATGTGGCCCTATTCTCGATGGTCTGAGGACCGTGGACCTTTTTATGAACTAATATACAATGTGGCCCTATTCTCGATGGTCTGAGGACCGTGGACCTTTTTATGAACTAATATACAATGTGGCCCTATTCTCGATGGTCTGAGGACCGTGGACCTTTTTATGAACTAATATACAATGTGGCCCTATTCTCGATGGTCTGAGGACCGTGGACCTTTTTATGAACTAATATACAATGTGGCCCTATTCTCGATGGTCTGAGGACCGTGGACCTTTTTATGAACTAATATACAATGTGGCCCTATTCTCGATGGTCTGAGGACCGTGGACCTTTTTATGAACTAATATACAATGTGGCCCTATTCTCGATGGTCTGAGGACCGTGGACCTTTTTATGAACTAATATACAATGTGGCCCTATTCTCGATGGTCTGAGGACCGTGGACCTTTTTATGAACTAATATACAATGTGGCCCTATTCTCGATGGTCTGAGGACCGTGGACCTTTTTATGAACTAATATACAATGTGGCCCTATTCTCGATGGTCTGAGGACCGTGGACCTTTTTATGAACTAATATACAATGTGGCCCTATTCTCGATGGTCTGAGGACCGTGGACCTTTTTATGAACTAATATACAATGTGGCCCTATTCTCGATGGTCTGAGGACCGTGGACCTTTTTATGAACTAATATACAATGTGGCCCTATTCTCGATGGTCTGAGGACCGTGGACCTTTTTATGAACTAATATACAATGTGGCCCTATTCTCGATGGTCTGAGGACCGTGGACCTTTTTATGAACTAATATACAATGTGGCCCTATTCTCGATGGTCTGAGGACCGTGGACCTTTTTATGAACTAATATACAATGTGGCCCTATTCTCGATGGTCTGAGGACCGTGGACCTTTTTATGAACTAATATACAATGTGGCCCTATTCTCGATGGTCTGAGGACCGTGGACCTTTTTATGAACTAATATATAATGTGGCTCTATCCTCGATTGTCTGAGGACCGTGGACCTTTTTATGAACTAATATACAATGTGGCCCTATCCTCGATGGTCTGAGGACCGTGGACCTTTTTATGAACTAATATATAATGTGACCCGATCCACGTTGGTCCGACTATCTGAATGTTTATTTTTAAGGTGGTGGAAAGTATGCTCATGTATGATTTTCTCGAATACTTTGGAGAAAGTGTTTAAGATAGAAAATGGTCTATAATTACAAACGTTTGTTTTTACCTCTTTTTTATTAATAGGTATGACAACGGATTGTTTCCATGTAAGAGGAAAAGTTTCATTTGACAGGCTAATGTTAAAGATACAGGCTAACAAAGGGCTGAAAATGCTGGCACCACCTTTAACAATAAAACTTTTAATTCCATCTGTCCCCACAACTAGAGGAACTCAATTTTTTTATAGCATTAGCAACATCCAAGGGTGCTATGTGGTATGGATACAAGGCCGCACTAATTTCAATGACGGGGCAGGGTAAGACAAGAAAGTCTGAATTATAAACGGAATGAAAGTATATTCCATTCACGGTAGGAGTTACTCTCTGAAAGGTCTTTTTTCCTACCAATATTCTACTATATAGTAGATTTATGGTAGGGAAAAAGGCCTTTCAGAATTCAATTCCTACCGTGAATGGAATATAGGTCCCAAACTAATTAGCAATTAATAATAATAATAAACTAAACGAGTGACCGCCATTAAGATAATGCCAAATTCTGACGGTAAAGAGTGTCAAGTGGCATAGAGAGCCCTCCGTTCATTAACCTCAGTTTTCTAGACTGGAGTCACTATATTTTCCTTTAAGTAGCTCATCTGTCCTCACGAGGCTGAGTTGACCCCTTTCCAGACCCACTGTTTCACAGAAAAATCTGGAAGCACCGGGGATTGAACCTGGAAACTCTGGATCTTTAGTTAGGAGCTCTGACCATTATATCACAGTTGCGGTCACTGATGGACATATCTATTTACTAATGTAAATATATACAACCTTCTTCGGTGGCCGTGAGGTAACGCGGTATTCTAGCAGTGGACTAGACTGACGATGACGGGGAGATTGAGTTTTCACTCTCCATACAAATGTGGGTACACTTCCTATAAATATAACCTCACCAGTCTCTAAAACCATTATCGTAGTTAGTACGTAAGCGTATAACCTGAACGGGTAGTAAAACGTGGTACTAAAAAAAGTATAATTTTTACTAATATTAATTAATTTTAATTTAATGTTTGATACTTAATGAAAGACGTCAATTCATGTAATATACAGACCGGGTACTATTTCTCAATCTAAAAATATTCTTTTTTTCAATATTCCCGAAAGCCCACTAAACATAAATATAATATAGAGTAATTTGCTGGTGATGGGGATCAAATATTGGCTGTGTGTATTGAGAGTTGTTTTCACTAGATGGTATTTACTCGCCCGTAATTCAAATGGGGGTACATTATCTATAAACTTTACCTTTTTCTTACCTACCCCAATGGTGTGATTAAATTCGTACGGGTAGTAGCATATAAATGAATCTCACCTTGGGACATGACATATAATTGTAACACAATTACACATATTATAACGACACACATTAAATCAATTATGTTGCTGTTTTATAACTTTGATATAATATGCACCATAAATTGGTTAAAGTTTTTGGAACCAAGCCATTTAAAAAGTAAAATTATTCCAACTTTTATTGTGATGGAATAGCAGCATGGATTTGAGTGGCCATTATAAACATTACTGAAAAAAAGATTAAAGTAGAAATAAATATAACTACATTTGTCTTTTCATATTAGAAATAAAAAATAAAACCTCATATAGAACAAAACCAACCAGCAAGTATGTTTTTATCAAACAATTTTAAAAAATAAAATAAAAAGAGCTTGGTAAGGTTTAAGACATGAACAGCTGCGTCTGACAAAGGATAAAGGGGTAGGGAAAAAAAATTGCAAAATTTTGTGTAATATAAGTTATGAAGCATACGAGAGGAACGAGAAGAGACGTGACTTCAGTTGATTCTAAAGTTTTTGGACTTGTTTCTATTCAGGAAGGAGGAATATAAGAAAATTACGAGTTTGCTTTTGGTTACGACGTTTCATGCTACCTACGCCATTTATACTTTTTTTTATATTCAAATACCATTTGCTGTTTTTTATATAAACACCCTATCATGTCCTTTCAGTGAATACTAAATTTTTAGCTGAAGCCCTTAGTAATTTGTAGCAATGCTGATTTTATGTTATAGCAGTGAACTTAACAAGAAACTGAAGTGCATATCCAATTGACATACTTAAAAAAAAGCTTTTAAGGTAAAATATAATAAAACATAAGTTATATCATACACCATTTCTAAAAATATACGATGTAAATATGTATTTAATAAAAACCTACCTGCTTCGATGGCTGCATGATCTAAGGTATCACTATCGTGTTAGACTAATCTGATATGTAATGTTAAAATAAGCTCGGATTTCGGAGTTAGAAACCCGGTCAAGTGTACTGATCCCCCCCCCCCACGAAATGGTTTTCCATTATCACCCCACGTAAATGTGGGTACACTTCCTTTAAATTCAACCTAGCTTATCCCTAAACTATTAGCGAGATTAGTACATATACGTATAATCTGAACGGATAGTAAGACGTGGTACTAAAATAAATAAATATATACGTTACCGTTAAAACCCTATTCCAGAATAAACTAGAACTAGGCCAAATTGATACATACTAAGAGCCTTAGGATGTACTAGCTTAGCCTAGTCTAAATTCGTTAGTCCTGAAATTTTGGCCTAGCTCACAGGATAAATTAGTACAGCCTACAATTTGATTAGGCCAAACCAAGTTTGGGTTAGGTTAGGTTAGGTTAGGTTAGGTTAACTGACAACATTTGCGCGCGAAATGTGAATGATTAAACCTGTCAAAGATCGATTCATCGTATGGGTTAAGAAGAATGAAAACTAGTACCGCCTGAAAACATCAGGCTATACCAGTTTAACCTACAAGCGTCAAGGTGTATCAATTTGGCCTGGTCCGAACTAGTCTGTCCGGGAATCGGGCTTGGACTGAAACATATATACAAAGTAAAATAAAAACCTATACAAACCAACTTGGCGTGAGCTTATATCCTACCCTTTTTCTCTTATTATAATTTTTTTAAAACCTCTTATCGACCATCATTTTTAAGGTGCTATACTGCTGTACTTAAGACCAGAAACATTTTCTAATAAGGAAATAAGAGACATTATTTTTTTCATAAGAAGGACCAGCAAGATACAAGATTTGAAAGACAAGCTCAGCTTTTCCCTAAATTGTGTACAATAAATTTCTATTTATAATAATTTGGGTCAACTTCTCGTGCATACATTTTTGTAATCGTGACCTGTGCAAATTAGTTTTTTTTGGTACACCAAGTCTTACTACCCAATCGGGCTGAGTGCATGCAAATTATTTATAATAGTTTTTAATATGATCAACGAGTTGTTTACGTGTTAAGTTAAATTTTCCACATGATCATACCAACAAATACATAAATGTCACACACTCACACACACGTATTTGATGGTTGGTGGGAAACTTTAACCTACAATTTATACTTGTTCGACCCACAAATAGAATAAAGTAAACTTTACAGTAAATAATTTAAAACATAAATATAATTAATTTTTATTCCCGAACCTAAAATACAAACATAGATGTAATTTACTTTTTTAGGACTTGTTACAATTAAATCACTTTAGTTGAATACTATGTCACAAACAAAACTAGTTTTTTACTATTGATTGATGAAATTTAATATTTAAATTTTTAATTTATTTTAAAATCCAAACATTAAATTAGTTGCCAGTTTTTTGAAAGTTTTAGGAACACCTACAAGAAGAAAGAACACAATATTATAAGGCAATCTCAGAAGGAGTGAGTACGGTATCAAATCTGATTGGGAAAAAATATATTGCCATAAAAATTAAATGGTTTTAAAGAAACTGGAGCCTTTATCCTCTCACGAAGTTATATTTTATTAATCAAGATTAGGCCCCTACATCCGGATTTTTATATAAATCGTAAAAAATTATATACATAATTTAGAAGAACACCAGGTACATCACATTATATTTTTAAAATGGAAAATAAACAAGATAATACATTATTGGACCAAATATAGTTGAACAATTAGCTATTTTAGGAACTATAACGTGAGGGGGATATTTAAATAAGACTATCTTAACTTATTACATGAGTGAAAAAGTAGCAGTTATGGTCTAAAAAATTTACACTAACGGCCTGATGGTTCATTGTGTTCGCCACACGACACACCCTATCCGCAAAAGTTGGCAATATATTCTACAACAGACGGCGGCCTCTTGGTCTGCTTAGTTTTGTGATTTTTTTTTTCAGTTAGGAAACCATTTGCACTCTTTGCTAACAAAATATTTTTAGATAACTTTATTAGCAATTTCATTGATATATAAGTCATTTTAAAGTATTTTTTGAGATTATTGAGAATTTATTTAAAAATCAATACACTTCAATGAATTTTAAAGAGCTTTTTTTCTTTTTTTAGCAATGAAGAGAAGTTCCTCAACAGGATTTATTTTAGAACAAAAGTTTGTTAGAATAAGCCAAACGGCTTTCCACAAAAAAAAGAAGTTAAATTTGATTTTAAGCTTTAAATTCAATTTTCTTACTAATCGACATTTCTGATATCTATAAAAGGTGACTAAATCTACTTGGATTTATTCATACGTCAAGTTATTAGATCTGCAGCTGTCACTTTTGATAGGTGCTAACGGCCAAATTACCTTGTGTAACATATCAAAGCAAAGTTCCACATCAAAATTACTGGTAAAATTATCTCTTATAAATACTTAACAAAATCATCAACTATATTCGGCCTCCAGTACATGACAGGCTTAGTAAACTTATCGTTGACATTGGTGGTCTTGGGGCAAAGTTCTCGCCTCAGGATACGATGTTCATGGGTTTAAGCCCAAGTGGGGTCGATGTACTTTTTTTTAGCGATAAAAGCGCAACTTCCTTCGGAGGGGAAGTAAAGCCATTGGTCCCTTGTTGATTGTGGCATGTGAAATATCCCTGGAAGGTAGATGAAAATACCTTTCCAGGCAAAATTGATAGGCCATTTTGCCCTCGTTCATAGAAACTTTAGAGTGCTGATATAATCACTCGGTCCAAAAACTACATTTTAAATAGCTAAAACATAAAATAAAGATATAGTTTGTACTCTATGAAAAGTATCGTTAGGAAACAATTCTACATGGTTCTCAAACTGGGTGCACGAATGGTTTAATCCCTACGAATTAGAACCGAATACGCTAACCTTGTCGTTCACACTAGACTTGATACAACTGTGATGTTCGGTGTCAATAATTGATGTTGCGTGAGATCTTTTAGAGGCCATGGTCTATTGAAATGTCATGGTACGATCTCCCCCCTCCCACCAACAACCCTTACCAACCTGTTTCCGAAACTTCTCATCCCTTCTAGCTGTC
Source organism: Timema californicum (assembly GCA_902141385.1). Classification (NCBI taxonomy): domain Eukaryota; kingdom Metazoa; phylum Arthropoda; class Insecta; order Phasmatodea; family Timematidae; genus Timema; species Timema californicum. The sequence continues at coordinate 268,126 of CABFOW010000075.1, read as the reverse complement.
GAATGTGACGATCACGGAAAGCCATGACGTTGACCACAACAAGTCGTCCTTGACACGTTCAACTCACCGTTGAACGAATAATGGATGCGAAACTAGAAAGCCTAGGATGAGAGTAGGTTGTGTGTGTGTGTGGGGTGTGTGTTTGTCTGTCAAGTATGTAGTGGTCAAAATAAGGTAGTATGGGTTCAATATTATTCAGAATAAACCAAAAACTGACCATCAAATTGGTAAGGGTGGTTTTAATGATTTAAAGGGGTTACTAATAATTGATATTATTATGGCAAAAAGTTGCACTTTCGTCTTCACCCAAATAATAAAATTGAGACGCATACTCTGTCTCTACTCACTAGATAATAAATCAGGGGGTGACCTGGCGGTCTATGGGTAAGGTGTCGGACTTCTGTGTTGGGGGTCCGGGGTTCAATCCTCGGTCCCGGCACAGATTTATCTGATTGCCAAACCTTTCCTTCACCTCTGACAATACATCTTGTGAATGTGGGGAATGCCAGGCCTCCACCGTGGTTCGGATTCCACGTTTTGGTTCGGATTCCACGTTAAACTGTAGGTCCTCCATTTCATCTCACAATCACCCTACCATTACACATCAGCGTAAGTGAGTATCACCCGAACGGGTAGTAAGACGCGGTGCTAATAATAATAATAATAATAATAATAATAAATCAGGACTCACAAATCCAGCCGGGCTCGAATGATTTTGAGCGATAAAATACTGTAGCACAACCTCTTTCGGAGGAAAAGTAAAGCCGTCGGTCCCATATCGATTGTGGAACATAAAATAACCCTGGAAAGTATGTGAGAATACCTTACTAGTAAAATGTTTAGGCTATTTCTCACTCACGTGTAGAATTTCGGTGCGGAAATGAGAAACTTTTTTAAATAAAAATGAAAAGTTTTCACGAAATTCCAGGACCACCTAAACAACTTTTGAAGTCATCATGTGAAGAGAATTAAACTGTTTTTATAGAAGCAATATTGATTTGTTTGGACAAAAAAATATTATTTTCTATAAAATCTGTAAAAAAACACATTTTCTCACATTCCCTGTATCCCCACCTTAATTCAATGCAAAGAGATTCTATTTCTCAAAATATATTTAATAGAAATACCTTTTCAACCATTTATCTCAGAAAGCTAAATACAAGAGGATTTTCCAATGAACTCGCAAACGTCTTACACACCTGCTGCGTAAAATCCAAAGCAGCCTGACGTGGACAGAAGTGAACATATAATTCCTTGTGTCCTTCTCGTTTTATTCTCTTTCTTCTCAGCGCCACCTCCTCTTCTTACATCCGTCTCCCTCCAGGGCCTCTTCTTACCGTGCCTTCTGCATCCCTTCATCCAAGTCCTTAGTGAGGGAGAAGCAGCTTAACATAACTAATTAGCCATAGGATGTCACCTCTGTCTTTCGGAGAAACGCTTTCCCCTCCTTTTGCCCGTCACAAGTTTAACAAGGGGTATCAAAAACTTAAAAAAACATATTAGGTCAGCCGGTCCCATATTCACCTCATTTTGCCCGTCACAAGTTTAACAAGGGGTATCAAAAACTTTAAAAAAACCATATTAGGTCAGTCGGTCCAATATTTACCTCATTTTGCCCGTCACAGGTTTAACAAGGGGTATCAATAACTTTTAAAAAACCATATTAGGTCAGTCGGTCCAATATTTACCTCATTTTGCCCGTCACAGGTTTAACAAGGGGTATCAATAACTTTTAAAAAACCACATTAGGTCAGTCGGTCTAATATTTACCTCATTTTGCCCGTCACAAGTTTAGCAAGGGGTATAAAAAACTTAAAAAAAACATATTAGGTCAGTCGGTCCAATATTTATCTCCTTTTTCCTGTCACAAGTTTAACAAGGGGTATCAAAAACTTTAAAAAACCCATATTAAGCCAGTCGGGCCAATATTTACCTCATTTTGCCCGTCACGAGTTTAACAAAGGATATCAAAACGGTAAAAAAACAAAAAAAAACGACTCTGTCAGTTGGTCCAATCTTTCTCCTCCTTCCGCCCGTCACGAGTTTACAAAGGATATCGAAACGGTTAAAAAAAATTGAGACTCGGTCAGTTGGTCCAATCTTTCTCCTCCTTCCGCCCGTCACGAGTTTACAAGGGATATCGAAACGGTTAAAAAAACACAAAACTAGGTTAGTTTGTCTAATATTTCCCCCATAAAAAAACTTGAAAAAATACTACGTTATATTCGTGACATTTAAATTTTCTTTAGTTGCAAAAAGTGTTTAAGTGCCATTATCCGGTTGACCTTAATATAATATTTTATCGCCATAATTCGGTCGTCAATATAGCTTATTAACAATACCGTATGAATGGTGTAATACATCAAATCATATTTGTCTGTAACTATTTTATATTTTAATATAATTTAATAGGTTCAATCACCGTTCTATTTACGTGGAATTTCAACTTGTACGGAAACATTTGGAACGAATTAACCGTGTACGTCTAGATCGTATTCTATTGTGTTTTTTAATACGAGGTACCTATAAAGGGTCCTTCCATATTTGAGGCTACCATGAATCTCATTGATCTCATTGTCAATGCTCTCAAAGTTTTTAAAATTTGGCCCAAGATACATAACGAAACGAAATGTTAAGATTTTATTAATTGAAGTGTTCACAAACACAGATAGATATATAAAAAACTCAACATGAGGTTAAATTTATTAAAAATATATATTAAAGACAACTTCTATGGTTGAATAGTCAATCTTGCAATATACTGGAACACTAGTGACGGAGGGATAGACCTTCTAGTTTTGGTCGGGTGTATTGAAGTTTTTACCCCCTCCTAAATGGTTTTACACTATATTTTTACGCAAATTTGGGTACACTTCCCCTAAATTCAACAACTTTCATTCCTAGAACACTAGCGTATTTAGTACGTATGCGTATAACCCAAAGGGGTAGTAAATTTAGGTGATAAAAATATTTACATATTTTTTTTAATATTTAAAAATATATGTGCTTTTTATATCCAAAAAATAAACATGTCTTCTCATCATATTATGTAATTTATTCTAAATCTTTCAAGACAAAACAAGTTTTCCTTGAAGCAAAGTCATCGTCGCCTTTCAACAAATAGTTTTTAAACTGAAATAGTGGTTTTTCTCAAGACTTGAATTTATTTTACCATCCACGTATTTTACTTTGTGCTAGACAGTCGAAACTGTGAGGAATTTTTGGAAGATTAGATAGGAAAAAACAAATATAAATTCAATAAAAGAAAAATTGTTCTAAAAATGTATCATTTTTATTTTCACTTCCTCTGCTAGGGCATTGATATTTCGTCATTAATTCTTTATTGCATACATAAAGTTTTAGTGATCTAAGCTAGTGAATAATAGGTTTAGTATAAAATGTTATCGAAGCTCATCTAAATATATATATTTTTTTGAATTCTTAAACTTGAATATACTTTCTTATTTGATGTTGATCGTAGCAAACTTTTGTAAAAAGTATTAATATTCTTCATATGTTTGAATATATTTAATCTCTGAATGTTGTAACAAGATAAACAAAATATAAATTGAAAAGTCCTCTTAGAAACCTATGATAGATTAAAATATCCTCTTGGAAACCTATATATGGATAGAAAGCTTAAAAGACAGATTGAACACAGTCCAATTTTCATAAACAGGGCCAAATTTGATATTATTTTACTAGAGTTATTCTATAGATATTAATAGCTAATATCTATCAACAGTGTCAGCTACAGATCACATGACCCGACGTAATAAAACGTGAAAGTAGAGCTAATAATTTTTCTAACTATCAGATAAGGTATTTACTAAGCAAATAAGACTGAATAATAACTTACCGTATATTACCAAGATTGCTTTTTTATGCATGGTTTTATAGGTTTACGTGTGAGCGGAATCTTTATTGCTCTTCTGCTCAATGATCGTTCCCTTTTAAGTATCTAGAGGAGAATCCTATATAAGCCTCGGTTTGGTACTTCAGGTGGAAATATGTTTGGACCAATTTGAGGACTCCCCTCTTCAGTGGTCACATGGTCTAATGTGTCACTCTCGCAATAGATTAGACTGTCTATTACAAGAGGATCGAGGTGAATGTGTACTAACTGTGGTATTTCCTAAATTATTTTCCACTCTACCTCCAAGCAAATGCGAGTACACTTCCTTTAATCCAACCGTCCTAATCCCTAGCACATTAGAGTAATTAGTATTTGTAGTTTTTCCATTTATTTGAGGTATTTAACGTACTTTTCATGAACCGACTGATTATATCAGCACACGACTTATAAACTAACTTAAATTTAGATCAGACACAACAAAAAGCCCCCGGCCGTTAATTCATCATTGGGAAAGGGAAAACCCACAGTTCACCAATGATACTTTTTTTTTTAGCTCTACCGGGTATCGAACCCGGGACTCTTAGCTGAGTAGACAGACACGCTACAGAATAAGCTAAGCTTCCAGACAAGTAGGCCTACATACACTCCATTCGCGGTAGGAATTACTCTCTGAAAGGTCTTTTTGTTCTACCAATATAATACTATATAATATAGTTCTGGTAAGGAAAAAGGCCTTTCAGAAAACAATTCCCACGCTGAACTGACTTTAGGTGTACGGGCAGTAAGAAGCGGTGCTAATACATGAGTGTTTTTGATTTTTTTTAACAAACAAACACCAGATTTTGAATGAACCACGTCTTACTACCCGTTCAGTATATATCAACATTTAATCACACTTTTGAGGTCAACGTGAGTAAGCTAAATGGAGAGAGAATGTACCCGCGTTCGCGTAGGAGGAGCAAAGGAAAAGTTTTAGAAACAAAAACACCCTCAGTTCACTTAGCAAGGATTCGAGTCAGGACCTCCCCATCACAGGGAAACCAAATCGTACGAGCTTGAAGTTTAGTCCACGTTCTCATCAATCAGTGTTGGACAAACTATTGGCTCGATATTTTGTTATTTATGTCACATTTTTAGTTGGTTTTTCTTGAAAAGCTTTTAGTTATTTTTGACATTGACATCTCTGGACAATCCTGCCATGGGAACCTTACGAAAGAGGTGCCAGCAAACTTGGTGATGAAAGAATGAGTGAGAAGACGAGAGAAAGAAGGAGGTAAAGATAGAGCGTGAGCTGGACAGAAGTAGAAAGTCAGGGAAACACAGAAAGGGAACGTAGGGATTACCCTAGAGGCATCCAACCTTGCAAAATCCAATTAGGCCATATTTTTCTCTCACTTTCAGGACTCCAGGGCAATTTGTTATATTCATAGGACAAGGAGAGGCAGGAGAAGTTAAAACCATGCGCCATGTTTGTTTGCAACCGGGTGACGTCATAGTGCTAAGTAGAACATCGTGGTCAACTCTCTGGAACAAGGGACAGTATCTAAATTATTTTGTGAGTTGAATTTATAAATGGGTTGAATTCTTTATTTATCAAATCCGAATCTTAAATTTTCTTTCGAGTCTCGAATCCAAATTTAGATCTGAAACTTTAAAACTGTACAATTTTTGTATAGTCAAAATATTTAAAATAATTGAATACTGAAAAAGTTGTCAAAAGTACCCCTGACAAACATTATTTTGTTTTTCAAATCTGTTACGTTAGAAAATAACGAAGATAGCCCTTATTGAGTAGATTAAAATTATTAATAAAAATTTGTAATTTTTGGTGATTTTGCTATTTTCTCAATCACATAATTAATGTAGACTAAGTAATTAATGTTACCAAACACTTAATTAAAATTTTGATTTCAAGACAAGGTTTCCTTAAATTGTATTACAATTTTTAAATGTGTCTTGTTTTGTGCGAGAAAAGAGTGTTGTTTAGTAAATAAAACAGCCAAATGCATTATAAGATAGGGTCATAGTGTCATCCGCCTAGGCGGGACCGCTTCTGTCAGGGTGACATAGAATAAATTAATATTTAGTGTATAAAAGGATTTAAACGAAAATTTTAACATTTTCTTAAGTTAAATAATAAAACCATTACTAACTGTATCAATGGAAAAGTGAACTAAACTTCAAGTTCACCTAGTATGGTTTGCCGAAGACAGGGAGACTAGGGTTCGAATCTTTGTATGTACTAAGGTTTTATACTATCCCTAAATGAACATACACCCACTTCAGTGGCCACATGGTCTATGGCACTGCTCTCGCAATATACTAGACTGCCGAGGACGGGAAGATTAAGGTTGGATCCCAACTCGGGTGTACTGAGGTTTTTCCTAAATGGTTTTACACTTTCCCTCCACGCAAATGCGGGTACACTTCCTCTAAAATTTAATCTTCATAGTCCCTAATCTCCAACACATTAGTGTAAGTAGTACATAGGCGTATACCCCGAGTAGGTTGTAAGATACGGTGCTAAAAATAAATAAATAAATGAAAATGCAGGTACATTTATTATAAATACTACCTTCCTTATTCCTACCACATTAGTGTAGTTAAATGCGAATTGCTTGGACAGATATTAAGACAAGGTGAAGGATTATTATTTTATCATTAAAACATTTCCAATTCCTCCTGTAAATAACAATAGCAATAATATTGTTAAGAACTAGCTGATTTGGTTGGATTGTAAAGTTTGTATTGGACGTATTTTTACACAAATAATAATGATATATATCTATATAGAAATATGTATATAATAATGTGAAACCTTAGCTTAAGTCAGTAGACAATATACAAAAGTTCTACTTACTTAAGCTAAGGTTTCAGTTTATTACAAATATCTTACATATAATTGGACTGAGGGCAGTATACATATAGTGTATATTTGTACCCTCAAACAAATGAACACAGAAACATATCAATTACTCTAAATGTGTTAGGGATTAGGACGATTGAATTTAGAGGAAGTGTACTCACGTAGATGGAGAGAAGAAAACCCTTTAGAAAAACCAAAACAACAGTCAGTACACCTGAACCTCGATCCTCCCGTAATTGACAGTCTAGTCTATTGCGAGAGTGACACCTTAGGCCATGTGATCACTGAAGAGGGGAGTCCTCAAATTGGGCCAAACATATTTCCACCTGATGTACTAAACTGAGGCTTAGAAAGGATTCTCCTCTAGATACTTAAAAGGGAACGATCATTGAGTAGAAGAGCAATAAAGATTCCGGTCACACGTAAACCTATAAAACCATGCATAAAAAAAGCAATCTTGGTAATATACGGTAAGTATTATTCAGTCTTATTTTCTTAGTAAAGACCTTATCTGACTTAAAAACTACTAGATATATGACTTGACCTATGAATACGTGATAATATATATCTAGTAGTTTTACGTTAGTAAAATAATATCAATTTTGGCTGCAAACAATAATGTTTACTAGCTAAAAACCCCTGTTTAGGAAAATTTGACTGTGTTCAAGCTGCCTTTTAAGCTTTCTATTCATTAAGAATAAGAAAATTCAGGAGTTATATTGTACAGTACATATCTCGATAATAAGTAATAACAATTGAACTACCCACCTCAGTGGCGTAGTTGGCTAACGCGCTAGCCGTGTTGAGCTAGACCTGCTAAGGACGGGGAGATCGAGGTTCGAATCTCGGTCGGGTGAACTGGGGTGGTTTTTACTAAATGGTTTTCCACTCTGCCTACATGCAAATGTGGGTTCACTTCCTTTAACTAAACATTCCCAATTCCTAATCCATTAGGGTAGTTAGTACTTAAAGCGTATAACCCAAACGGGTAGTAAGACGCGGTGCTAAATAATAATAATAATAATAATAACAACAAACAATTGAACTAATTAATTGATCCCATTTAAATTTGGCACGCACCCTTCATTTATCCTGAATGGTAACAAGCCAATATTGCATTATTCCACTATGGCATATATATATACACACTACTATTAGTCCAATAAACAAAAGCCCTACCAACTTAAGCTAAGCTTCCAGATGATTACTATTACATGACTATATATAAATCTAAGTTCTAGTTGATTCCATAGTCCCCTCCCTGAAAGGGTAACTAGACGTCGTGCTGCATATATATTATTTTAGCACTATAGAATCAAACCGAACTTAGATTATTTTTTTTGGTAAATCATGTATTAAAATTAGCTGTGTATCTAGAAAGTACTATTATTTAAAAATAAAAGTTGATAGTATATTATAATCACAAAATGTAACAGTATGGTTAAAATAATAAGTTTTTTTATAATTTAAATATAAAATAATGCGATACAGTAAGTCAAAACAATGACTAAAGTCAAAAAACCAGTGGTTAAAATGAGTCATATTTTAGGTCAATTAATTAGCAAACGGATTGATTTCCCTTCTGATCATATAAAGGTTATATTTTAATTGGTATCAAATATTCTACGCGGTGTATTCCCATCAACCAAACACTAAGAAAAGTTTATATAAACATTGGTCTAGAAATGTTTAATTCCTGAGCTGGGAGGAATTTTATTTTTCAATTAATAACAGAAGAAGTAAGGCAATTAATCAAAACAAAGTTTAACGGAAACAAAAACACAAAAAGACAAAACATGTTTATACAAAAACTGTTCAAAATGGTGTCGTCCTGCTTCGATGCATTATCTGAGCCTGTGTTTGATGCTTTGTCGTACTATGTTGAGTTCACCTGTGATGTTAAGTATTTGCTCACACCCATTTTCGATACGATCTATTAAAACGTCAATATCAGGCAAAATAGTTGAGTAAACAGAGGAATTTAAATGTGCCCAAAGATAAAAATTCACACTGTTCAAATCTGGTGATAAAACAAGCCATTCAATAGATCCACCACAACCCATCCTTTTTTGAGGAAAGCATTTAAATAACTCTAAAAACCAAACTTTTTAGACCCATGTTTATCTTAGCTTTTCTTAAGGCCCGGTTCCCACGGCGCGTGTTTGGATGGATTCGGCTCGTATATTACATTATCATAGGTCGTGGGACCGATGGATGCGCGTTGGCTTGGTACGGATTGGGCGTTTCCGTGAATTGTCGGTAAATGCTTGAAACATCAAAGGCCTGTGTTTCGTCTGATGACGAAACAATAGTGGCTCGAGCACCTTGCCTTATCTACAGACACGAGTAGATAAAACCACGCGTCGTAGGAATGGTTAGGCTTGTAAATCTACGAACCACAGGCTCGCGAATCTATAAACCACGAGCCGTTGACGACTTGCCGTACAACAGGTCGTGGGAACAAGGCTTTAGTGTTTGATCGATGGGCATACGCCCATAGAATATTTGACACTAATCAAAATACACGATGTATATAAGAAGTTTTCGACAAAGGTGGTATTATGATCGATATTTGAGAACAAGTACAAATATTACCTAAAATAACGCTAAATGATTACATTTTTGTGTGTATCATGTCTTATCACATATCCAAGCTATTAGTATATTTATGCTGGAGTGGTAGGTCATAATAAGTTATAATTTGGAAGAAATACACCCGCAATTAAGACATATTTATACTTAACACCGCGCCTTACCACCCGTTCGGGTTATACGCGTAAGTACTAATTACGATAATGGGATAAGACTTGTGAAAGTTAAATATATAGGAAGTGAGCCCGCATTTTATTGGAGGAAGCGTGGAAAACCATTTAGGAAAAACCACCCCAGTTCCCTCGAGCGAGATTCGAACCTCGTTCTCCCCATCCTCGGCAGTCTACCTCAACACGAAACCAGCGCGTTAGCTAACCACGCCACCAAGGCGGGTCACAATTAAGCGAAGGAAGATTGGAAAGCTATTTAGGAACACCCAAACTCGGGTAAATTTGACTGGGATTTGAACTCTGACCCCTTCGTCACCAGACTAGATAAGGTTGACGCCTAAGCCCACCGGGATATCGGATTATCAATTTATTTTCCAGTTCCAATGCACCTTCAATTAAATTTGCGTCTCTATTCCGTGATATCACTGAAACCCTGGATCTCACTTCTGAAAGCAAAACAAAATTGCTGACCAATTGGGACGAGAAGAAATTATTTGATGAACGGACTTGATTCTTTCTTTTTCTGAGAGATAGAAAAATATAAGACATTGCAAGAGATATATATATATATATATATATATGAGGTTAGGGGTATTTGAAGGAGAGGTAAAAGAGTGAGGTCATCTCATTGGACCCACGTCCAAGCCAAATTGAATCTTTTTTGCCCCGGTATTCTGTTCTACCCCGGTACAAGCTCTTGCGGGCACGACCCGTGTTAACAACTAGGAGCTTCCACATACACACACAGCTGCACAAAAATGTCACACCTTTGGGACGACTTATTTTTATTTCATCCAAGCTACTAAGTAAAAATAAATAAATACAAATAGAAAATTAAAGAGGTGATAGCCAAAAGTAATCATAGAATGTGAAAGTAGCTAGAATTTAGGCTACGTGTGGGTTGCAACCGTGTGTGTTTGTGACCTGGAAAAAATAAACGTTTGTGTTTGCGCTCACTTAGTATTGATTTAAAAATAATAATATTTACTTACGAACATATTTAATTTTCGTTTAGTTTACCCCCAGTTTTACTGAATATTTCACATGAAAAATAACCTTGTGTGTTTATATTCAAATCCTTCTTATTGTTCTAAGGAAGATAAATATTTGTATTTACAAAAATTTTTCATGCCATTTCCTTTGAAAAATATTTAATTTTTGTTTAATTTTACCCTTGGCAGAATAGTGATATCAGGCCAATGACTAACTTAACCTAACCTAACCTAACCCAACCCAACCCAACATAATCTACCCACATTCCTTCATGGTAGTAGTTCTGAAACAGGATCTATCAAAAAAATAAACGTCATATACGTCCTCTTAATGACCTCCGGTTGCTAGTATAAAGGCTATGACCATAACGGACAGACACAAACACTTACAGTTTATTTTAGGTGGGCACCAACGCCTCCAATATTTCTAAAGGCGCTACCAACACACCACAAGAATTTACGAGTGTTTGGGAGCTAACTATTTTTTAAGTGCAGTCCCAGAATCTAATCACTATTTATATTAATACAATGATAACTTTTGTCGTGTAAAATTCCATCAATATTTTGTTGATTTTTAATTAATAATGGGCAACATCAGTTGGCATGCTTATCAAACATCAAGCTATTAAGTCTGGTTCAATGCTTACAGGAAGATAGGGGATTAAAATACCACCGGATGTAGGTATTAAAGCTTTAAACAAAAATGGTGTCCCCATTTTATCTCCATAAAAATGAGGTTGAACTTACACAACATGTCTACCATCCCATCTCATTTCTGCCCCAATAGCATAGTTAAATTCAGACTCTGTAAAAAAATAATGTTTTACTATACGAGTATAACATAGCGACATTTTAAAATATAATTTTATACTCATTTATACATACGATTAAAAAAATGTAGCATGTGACCTCAAGTAAACTTAAAAGTAATGCTACTGGTAAATTTACAACTAAAATGATAATATAATAAATACTTATTTCTTATTTTAAATCTATCATTATAGTTTTCCCTCAATAATCACAAACAGTTTAAATAATTTAAACTGTTATAAAAGTTCCACACTACAAGCTGCTTTATCGTTAACATTCCTAATATTATTTAGGTTGGTTTTAAAGTTTTATCTTCAGCTAAATTTCTAAACGCTTTGTTTATTTATTATTTTCTTAGTTAACACACACACGTACCACTAAACAACGCAAAAACAGAGGGTATTTTCCTTTGAAAATAAATGTTGGAAGGTGTGATATAATCTGTATAAATATGATTTAGTGGTGTGGATTCTTTGTTTGTATTGGGGATAAATTTGATTCATTACCAGAGCGAGTTCTTGTTCACGTGAGTATGGAGTGGGAAAAACTCAAAGGAATAAAAGGATTTGGAAGAAAAATTGTAGCCTCAGGGAGACTTAACAAACTGCCACTGTCTTAATTTGGACAAATAAGTAAAGTAGATCATTTTAAAGCTTTGGATTAATAGGTTTTTTTTTGTCCTCTTGAAAAGTTGAGAAGTAGAGGAAATGACTATAATTATTAAACTTTATATTTAATGTGACAAAATTTAAAGCTCTGAATTTATAAAACCATTAAAATAAATTTTCATCTACTCCCTATTTTTTAGAAATATGTGTGTATATGTTTGCACTGTGTATTACTGCCCGACCCGACGTACCATATTACTGGAGTAGGGATGAGAATGGTATAAGCTGGAGGAAATGTACCGACCATTGTGTAGAGAGAGGGTGGGAAACATTTTTTTTATCACTACGTTTTACTACCTGTTCAGGCTATAATAATTACTCTAGTTGAGTAGAGATGTGGAAGGAATAATTTTAGAAGTAATCTACCCGCATTTGCGCGAAAGGAGAATGGGAAGCTATTTAGGAAAAAAACTTCCTCAGTAGACCCCACCGGGATTTGAACCCTGATATTCCCGTAATTGAAATTCTAGTTTATTGCGAACCTTAATTAGACCATACGGTCACCTAAGCGGGTATGTAACAAATTAAAATAAATGTATCTACTGAAGCAAGGATTGATTTATATTCATATGAATAGTTTAAAAAATACCACTACTATAATACTAATCTTAAATATCGTCCTTTTCTAAATAAATAATAAACCGTATTAATGTTATATATGTCTTTGTTTATTAAATAAGATAGCTCTATATTTAAAGATGACATCTTAACCATATTTTTATCAATAGCTAAATTACCGGTAGATGCAAGTAAAAAAGCATCAATTTCATATTTTCTGGTTTATCGACGATGGGGAGGTCGGGATTTGAATTCAGGCCGGTTGTGCTCAGATTGTTTTTTCATAAATGGCTTAAGACTTAGAGTCGCATATTTGATTACATTTAACCTAAACTCTACCGTCCTAATCTTTACCACAATAAAGTAAATATTTATTTGGACCGTATGTGTTTTAAAACGAAAAGAGAGAACAAAAGATTATCACTACTACCGAATTTAAAGACGAAAATATTAATGCTTTTATGCTGAGATTAGAAGTGACGTGAAAAAAAATAGGCAACTGTTTTTGCACTTTTTATATCAAAACATTCTTAGGTATAAAGAAATCGAATAACTCTTCATTAGAAACATATAGTTTCATTTTCTTCCCATGGTGACCTTAACATTTCTTGAATATATGTCAAGGATGTCCTGAAATTTAATGACAACTAAATGTTTGGCTGATATAGTATGGTTTGTTGATGATGCGGAGGTCGGAGTTTAAATCCCTGCCGGGTTCAATGAGTTTGTTCATAAATGGTTTTAGATTCATAATTAAAACGTTAATATGGTTGCGTATCTTCTAAATTCAATCTTCCTCATTCCTACACCAATAAAGTTATTAAATGTGGATAGCCCGAACGGATAAAAAGACAACGTGTTACTTGCTTCGGTGGTCACGTGGTCTAACGCGCCACTATCACAGAAGACTAGACTTTCAATGACTGGGAGATAGAGGTTCGAATCTCAGTCGGGTGTACTGAAGGTGGTTTTTCCAATACGGTTTCCACTCTAATTTCACGCAAATATGGGTACATTTCCTATAACTTTTATAATCTCTAAAACTATTAGTGTAATTAGTACATAAGCGTATAACACGAATGGGTAGTAAGACACGGTGCTAAAAAAAACAACGTGGTGATAGTGGTAACCAAAACACCTGATTTTCTTTAGGATAGCTGTGGTGAAACATTAGATGGAAAAACTATTCTTAGCTCAAATGGTCTGTGTTGAATTTCAGACCATCTCAAGACCATCAAACTCTACTGGAAAAACTTATTTTTACAATTTTATATAGTCCTGGCAAATACTTTTTATTTTGAAACATTAAAACTTTCTTTGTTTAAAAAGTTTTTAAGCAATAGCCACAATATTCCAAGAATGGTCCAAGTTTCACAAACTCCTGATCCTCGCCTCTGGCCTAACACAGCCTCGCTGTTGGAGGCTTGGTGTAGACAGACTCCTTAATTAACAATACTTCCAGACCACTACGCTGTGTTGTTAATACAATCCAAACCAGTGTCGCGGTTATTTGAAGCTTGTGGTCTTAGAGACGTTATGGATATTATAGTTTTAACAACAAACCAAGTGTGTATTTTATTAATCATAGCCCACATCAGCGGGTGGGGACATGGACTGAGGATAAAGGCTGTTACCCGCCTCGGAGGCGTAGTTGGCTAACACGCGTGTCGTGTTGAGCTCGACTGCTGAGGACGGGGAGATCGAGGTTCGAATCTCGGTCGGGTGAACTGGGGGGCGGGGGCGGGGTCCTAAATGGTTTTCCACTCTACCTGCAAGCAAATGCGGGTTCACTTCCTCTAATTCAACCTTCACGATTCCTAATTCATTAGAGTAATTAGTACTTAAAAAGCGTATAACCCGAACAGGTAGTAAGACGCGGTGCTTATATTATTATTATTATTATGATTGATAAAGGCTGTTTTGCAAGCAAGGGCGTATAAAAGGGAGAGGAAGGCATATATACGTATACAAACTTTTATTGGCTAAAGTTATATATAGTATATGAACTTCCCTAATAGATCTACATGTGTTTTCAACCAGATGGTGTGGGCATCACTAACCAGCTGAAGGTCCGAGCGCATATCCAGCTTAGGATGGATTGGAAGCGCATCAAACCATTCTTTGGGTTGAAGACTCTTCATCAATAGGTATAGTAAATTTTCTAGATGATAACACCACCCTCTTCACCTAGAAAAGCTATATTTCTACGCCCATGTTTGCCAATAACCCGAAGGTGAGGGTTCCCTTCCCGGATGAGTATGTTGAGGTGACTTTCTTCTAAGTAGTTTACCATGCTTTTTCCAATAAAACGTGGATGCATCTTCTCTAAAATCTAATTTATTCATCTCTAGATCATCACTGTGTAATCAAATAAGTACAACCCAAGCGGGTAGTAAGATACGTTGCAAATAAGCAACAAACTAACAGTAAGATTATGTTTATTACATAAAAATATTTGGCCCAGATCTGAATAACAAGAATATCCTAAATTGATATGGCGAGTTATTTTTTAAATGTTTCTAAATATTGAATAAAAGGAAGATTTACATGGCGGCCACCCTATTTAGAATGGTAATAGAAAATTTTGTTGTTGTGAAAATTGATTTACTCACTCCAAGAATATATTTTTTTTTAGAAGATAGATTTTAAAATTAGATTTCATTTGAAAATTTGGACACTTACCGAAATGAAACATTTAAATAAATTACTTTAAGGAATGATAAAAATATCCATAACTTGATTTTAAAATAATAATAATAATTTATTAAAAGAAATTCATAAAACAATTTAAAACTTGAAAAAGTACCAATTGGGGCTTTTAGCTACACACAAGTATCTACAACAAATATTTATACATCTTATTGCTTTCGGCTGAGACCTAACTTCGATTTCCTCATCAGTGGTAATCCGTATGTCGTAAGCCAGTCACCTCAAGGTGGAAGTCTAGGGAACATGAGTTGGGGGTAACATTTTTGCAAGTTTTATATATGTTTTTGTTAAAATAATCAAATAACTCTTCAGTATGAACATAAGAGTTCTATTTTTTAACATGTTGACCTCAACAGTTCTTGAATTATTGTCGATGAGGTCCTATAATTTAATTTCAACTTTTTCTCTTAATTTAAAGTTTCTCATTTAATGCCACTATATTCATGAAAAATATTCAACAACCAGCCCCAGATTAACACTTTTGGGGGTCCTGTACCAAATAAAGCTTGGGGCCCTTAGAAGTTAGTTCCCCGATGAATGATTATGAATCTTACATATCCATCATACATGGATCATTTTTATTTAGAAACGAACTTTTTTTTTGCAAACGTTTAGCAATCATGGTGGTTAGTGTGAGTTTTGTTATTAACATATATTAATTATTAATACTATAGTAACTATTAAACTAAACAGTCTACTATATAATAAGTGGATTATAGTATTGTAAATTAGTAACTAATAATATAATAATAATGGTTGTTATATAATTATAGATCATTTCAGTGTAATTGCATTTTATGTAGTTCACTGTCTGAAGATAAAATAGTAATAATATTAGAATAATAAAAAGTATGCTATTATTAAAAAAATGGTTTTTTCTCACATTGTATTTAGTAAATTCTTCAATATTAATAACTTTATTATTTTACCTTAGACATTATTGTTAGTAGATTATTATTAGCACCACGTCTTACTACCCGTTCGGGTTATACGCAGTTACACTAATATGTGATAGTAGGGTAATTGTGAGGTGAAATGTAGGACGTTTAACGTGTGATCCGAACCACGGTGGAGGCCTGGCATTACACACATTCACAAGCTGTGATTAATATACGTTTTGTCAGAGGTAAATTAAGGGTTTGACAATAAAATAAATATGTGCCGGAACTGAGTATTTAACCCCGGACCTTCAGCACAGAGGTCCGACACCTTACACCTAGACCATCAGGTCCACTCCTGATTTGTCAATAGAAAATCAATGTTTATTTTTCCGTCAAAAGTCAACGATACCGTCTGCAAGTATGTAGTATTTCCGGTTCGCTAAAACCAAAGCTTTGGTTAATTTTTAAGCACGGACTGTTGGACTCCACGTAATACCAGGCTACTAGCGCCCTTCGATTAGGGAATTTCTAGATTAGTTTGGGATAAATTTCAGGTAAAAAATAATAAAAATATTGAAATATAATCATAAAATAAATATCACAAGTCAAAGTGATTTATTTTCAAGGTGGGCGAGGGCCCCTAACCTTGGGGCCCCTTGTGCTTGGCACATGCCTTAATCAGAGCCTGTCAACAACGTCGATATCACCATGTGAATAAATTTAAACTGTATGTTTCTACTGGCGCAGTATTTTATTAATTTGGTAAACAAAAAAAAAAAGTTTTGCTATACAAACACACACCTTGAACTACTTGGGCACCTATGTGGGTACTGGAACGATTCAATAGTAAAGAAAGAAGAAACATTTAAAAAATATTTTATTTAGCATAATCTGCATTTAATGTCAAACTAATCAGTTTGATTACATTCACATTTGATTTTAAAAGTTTAAGGACAGCTAAATAGATATTTCAATAAATTGATCGTCTACAATATATATATATATATATATTATATGAAAACCATTTTGAATCTACATTAGATAACCCTTACCTAATACATGTTATTACATCGCTAGTGTACAGTAATTCGATCATCGTTTAATTCTCTTCTATCTCTCATTACCTACCCATTTTCTACTCTGAGCCCCGAACCCCACTCCCCCTTCATCACCCCTCCCCCCCACCATTTCGTCGTAAAAGTTTCAGTAAGTTGCGGCATGGTGAAATAAGGGGGTTAAAGATGGGAGGGGAAGGGGGAGGTAGGAGAAGGGTTGGTTCATAACTTTTACGGCAATAAAACATTAGCAGAATTTGTTGCTTATATCCTACATAAATTCCCCCCCCTTCTCCCTTTTAACTTCCATACCCTCCTCATCCCACCCTTATAACTGAAATCACCCCCATCCCCCTTCACGATCTCGACCCCTTCACCGGCTTGAACCAAGCTATTAGACACAACTGTTGCCCCCTCAGCTTCATGTTAAATCCTTCATGCTTGAGTGGCATATATACCTTAATTGATAAGAAAATCATCTAAGAGACAGTTTTTAAATTAGTTCCTATTTTTAATATAGCTATGCATGATTACATTTTACTGATATTATTATTATTATTATTAATAATAATAATAATAATAATAATAATAATAAGTATGAAAGGTCATATGACTATCAACCATATACCTCCAGTAAGATTTAACTGGCTAGATAATTTTGACTGCATTGATCTCATAACTATAGTTTTCCAAAATATAACTTCACAAATTATGTTTAATATTATATTTTATAATGAGAAAAATACCCAATAATTATACATTGAAAACTGTTTAAATTGTATAGTGAAATCTATATTTACTTAAATTCAATTGTTAGACCTATTACTTTTTGTTATGGTTGAAAAATGTTAATTGGACAAGGGAGTCCAACCGGGTTCCCCTTTCTTAAAGTGTTTATAATTACATTATTAATCTACTACTTAGCTATTCAGGATTTGTTTAGTTATCAAGGTAATTCATCACTATTTTTAAAGAGAGAATTATGGATAGTTCAGTGGTAGAGTATTTGCACGATAAGAAAAATGTTTCGGGTTTGATTTTCTTGCTCAGGAGTCAGTTTTCAGCAATATTTAAATTAATACAAATGCAATGATTATAACCTGTACTAGAGGCATCTTTTAATTAATTACATGCATATGTATATTATAGTTAACTGTCTTAAAGATCCGTTAAATATGTATATATACACATATACTTTAAGTTAATCACCCAAGTGATACCTTGATCAATATTTTTTTTTTCCGTTTCATGAAAACTTTGACACGACCCCTAAAAACGCAGATCAAGCTTGCCAAACTTGTTTGGTCATAAGGACCACCTTGAAAAACGAAAATACCGAGGAGGTTGCGTTTCAGAAAATTTTATATTGTCACCACCTTTAAGTAAAAAAAAAACCCAACTCAAATTCTAAAACTCTTACTATTACAAAACAAGCTTAATACTAAACGAAATGTTAAGAATTATTCTATTTTTTTAGACCAGAAATTTGATTTATTTTGTAGAATGTGTGTGAGATTTAGACTTTAAATTCTTGTGTTGAAATCTATACAACGTTTATAACGATATCAATTGGGGTACAGTGTCTATTAGTTGGCACATAAGAAGTTCCGCGGGCCACAAGGTTTGACTTACCTGACGTTGACAATGCCAAACTAACAAGAGGAACCAACTTACAGTCAAGTTTTAATAGGGGGAACTTTATCTGACATATTTAAGCTACTAGATGACCTTTCACACATTCAAACGTAAAGTTAAGCGAACTGAAGCTGTTCCTTTTACTAATTTTTCTTATCACTGTATATCGCTAACCATTCAGACCATACGCTTATGTAATAATTATTCTAGTAAGTTAGGGATAAGAGGTTAATTTTAGAGTAAGTGTACCAGAATTTGCGTGGGGGGATAGTAGGAAAAACTTTAAGGAAAATTACTCTCAAAACACCCGACCGAGATTCGAATCCTGATCACCCCGTCATCGGCAGTATAGTTTATTGCGTGAGTGACGCCTTAGACCAAAGGTCGACAACCTTTTTTAGGCTGCAGTAGACTTAAGATCTAAAGCCCCATCATCACCCATATTTTTCTACTCTACTCTTGTTTTTGTATTTTTTGTATATTTATCTTCATATTGGTTCCTTAAATATTTTAGCAAAGGTTAAATTTATATCCCTACGATTCTAGAAAAAATAAAGAATATTTAAATTTTAAGTTTTCATATTAATTTATTTAATTTTCTTATAACAATATCGATTATAGCCGACCAAATTTATTTTGGTCACTTAAATGTTATATGCAAGAACTTATAATACATCTGCGAGTTTAGAAGGTACAAAGATTGATTTTAAGTGAAGATGTAGTTTTACTACACGTTCGACTGAAAATAGTCACGAATTTGACGATCTTTCACGATAACCCAGTTTCTGACCCCCTGCCTTAGACCATTCAGCCACCGAGGGTGGTGATATATATTATTGGAGTAATACTATAGTAAAATATTATCAATGTTGGTCACTAAAATAAAAAAGGTCCATTTTCCAAAAGCTTATTTCCTACCAAAATCCTACTATATAATACGACATAGTCGCATGATATGACTTCGAACTTGGTCAGCTGTCTCCTAAATAATAATAATAATAAAAATAGATTAAACAAAGCAACAATAAAATTGTATGGGGGGCTGCAATGGTGGATGAAAGGGGAGACACAATGAAAGAGCTGGAGGAAGAAAGAGATAGAAAGCGGGAGATGAAGTATCTGGTTGGTTTTGGGGTTTAAATACTCGCCACCAATATTTAATGAGGCCAGTGAAGTGAGTTCTGCACAATTGTGTCCTTGCCAGATTTCAGCAATGGTAAGAGTAGTTTAAAAAATGATTGTGTACGTTAAGCTAGGAATTGTTTCGTTTTATATTAATCTCTCATTTCAGACTAAACATGTCACTAACTCAGATAAGGTGTCTCGGCACGCCAACATCCAAGCATTTTTTATATTCTTTAAAATAAGATTTATTATTATTATTATTATTTAGCCCCGCGTCTTACTACCCGTTCGGGTTATAAACTTTAAGTACTAATTACGCTAATGGATTAGGAATTGGGCAGGTCGAGTTAGAGGAAGTAAACCCGCATTTGCGTGGAGGGAGAGTGAAAAACCACTTAGGAAAACCCCCCCACCCCCCAGCTCACCCGACCGAGATTCTAACCTCAATCTCTCCGTCCTCAGCAGTCGAGCTCAACACGACTAGCATGTGAGCCAACTACGCCACCAAGGCGGGTAAAATAAGATTTAAATAAAAATAAAATATTTATTTGTTTGTGCACATGGTCGATCTCATTGGTGTTGGGGTAAAGTGCTCTCCTCAGGACCCGCTGTTTTTGGGTTCAAACCCAGCCGAGGCCAACGGATTTTTCCTAAGCGATAAGAATCCATAGCACAGGTTCCTGTGGAGGGGACGTAAAGCCATTAGTCCCATATCGATTGTGGCATGTAAAGGAACCTTGAAAGGTATGTGAAAATATCTTTCCTAGTAAAATTGGTAGGACCTTTCGTGGTCACATATATAAATTCAGCTTGGAAGGCCACGGGGAACCACCACACTGTCTTACCTCCCCTAGTACAAGGGATTTCTACCAGATGGTGCAGGCAGCACTAACCATCCCAGCTCAGGATGAATAGAATTCACATCCTAAAGCAAACCTTAGGGTGGTTGACTAAAGGAGATATACATTTTATTAAAACTTTTATTGCAAGCCGATCTAACTAAATTACAATGGTAATGATGAGGAACTCAAAAATTAGAGGAAATGTACCGTATTTGCTAAGACGAAGAATGGGGAACCACCCAGGAAAAAAACCTTGGTAAACTTTGCCAGGATTTAAACCCAACACTCCAATACCGTCAAACCAGGCCAGATAAGTTTGAGGTTTAGCCCATATACTCACCGATGTGAGTTATAAGAAGAATACATTTGAATTTCTTGTATTGAATCTAGATTAAAGTTATCAAATAAATCTATTAAAACTGTTAAGTCTTTGAGTTTCTTCTTATTATTAAAATAATGATAATATTAATCTGAGGGTGACCTGGTGGTCTAGGGGTAAGGTGTCAGACTTCTATGCTGGCGTCCGGGGTTCAATCCTCGGTCCCGGCAAAGATCGGATTCCACGTTAAACTGTAGGTCCTCCATTTCATCTCACAATCACCCTACCATTGCACATTAGTGTAAGTGCGTATAACCTGACCGGGTAGTAAGACGCGGTGCTAATAATAATAATAGTAATAATAATATTAATCTAATGAATTATTACGCTAATACGTGTGTCCTGCAGTTGTAACACAGTGTCACACCCGTACTGTTGGAAAGGTGGATAAAGGCGTCAATCTCATCTGATTTTCCTTTGATTTGAGGTTGGGGCTCCTATCTAGGCAAGGTTTTTTTTATCTCTAAATATTTTTCCATCCCCCTTGATGAACAATTGAGAATATTTGATATAAATTATACCTTCCTATCCCTTATCCATTTAGAGTAAATATGTGAACACCCCATATGGGTGAGGCTAAGCTCTAGAACCAAGAAATTTCGCAATTGATATATGGTATTAATTTTGACAGCACTAAAACATCCTGGTAGTCATAATGAATGCATTAATCTCTATTCATCATATATTTTTTTATAAAAACCTTCACCACAAAAAATAAATATTATTATTAAAATTACACAAAGCCTCAAAAAAGGATTCAATCACTTTAATTTGATTTGAATCTTTATTTTAATATTTGTTTGCCCATCAAATTTAGAGCTCTGACTAAATACCCTAAGGCCCTGGGCTCGATCCCCTGCGTTTCTAAAATTTATTTGTGAAGTAGTTAGTCTGGAACGGGGCCAAACTCAGTCTCGTGAGGACCAATGAGGAGTTGCTTTATTAAGGATGTAGCAGCTCAGGTTTAGAAAACTGAGATTTATGACCGGGGGATATTTGTGCTGATCAAATGACAACCTATATTCGCATTGGTTGCCACTATAATCGCTAACGGCGACAGCAGATTGGTTGGTTTATCTCGATTTTGGATTCACACCTTGTTGTTATGGGATTTTATAAAATTCATTAGAATTAGAAAAATTGAACTAGTATTTATAATAATTATTCACGGAGTTTAGGTTTAAGTCTGTGGCGTGCCTTTTTGATTTTTCTGAGCTTTAGATGAAAAATATATGATAAACTGTATGAAATATTGTTTTCTTCAAGCAATACAAAAAACACGATGTGTGTGGGTGTGTGTATTTGGGCAATACATTTATTTTTCTTCTAAGTTTCAAAAGGTGTTAGTTGAAAAACAAATTGGTAGCAATACGTTAGAAAAATATTGATTTTTGTAAGAATATTCTGTCCTATTAGGCTAGACAAGTTTATAAATTGTAGATTTAACGTTTAATGTCAAAATACTAAAGCTATGCAACAATTATAATTAACAATAACAAAGGATTACAACTTTTATTTAACTGTTGGAAATCAACACTATTAACTAAAACCTATTTTACTTTTTGTAGAAAGAATTCCACCTTTAAATATTTACAAAATAAATTGTGGATATATTTCAAAAGAAATTAGCTGTGTGAAACACTTTTCTAAGAAATCTACAAGTTCTATAAATAATAAATCAAATGATCTTCACAAGCTTATTTCAAACTTTCTTTCAAAGATACAGTGATTATTAAAAGAGAAATAGTGAGAAAAAAATAATATTTCTCTATAGTTGGCGTAGGAGAGATTCCTCCCTATCTTCACCATCGACAAATTGTTGGTGGTTTTGAGTCTTGAATACCCACGTCAGCAATTTCACAGAGACAGTGCGACTTGGATTCCAGGATTCTTTAGGGGAAGGGAAGGTTTTGTGGGTGAAGAAGAAGGTGGTTGTGGTAGAGGGGGAGTCAAAATGCTGGTCCGAGGACCTGTAATAACCCTTAATAAGCCAGGGTGGTCTACTAGTAAGGGTGAGCTGGGGGGTGAGGGGGAGAAAAGGGTAGCAGGAGAAAGTTCTGAATGTGTTTCACGTCGTCCTTTCAAACCTCTACCATTTTAGTAATTCTCATACGTTTATAAGTTCCCTTTTATTGAACCGTGACCATAATATGACCTGTAATATAATTAATGACATTATTTGTTCTATTATTTAAAAAAAATTAATTCACCACCAAGATGATCGATATGAATTGTTAAAGTTAAAAAGATATTAATAACTATATGTTCACAATGAACACAATCACCAGATAAAACGTTCCAAATTCAAAAGTAACGGTTATGTACGATATGTTGACAGGTAGACCAAGTGAGAAAAAAAAACCCACAAAATTTTTATTTGTAACACATTCCTTATATTTTATTATCGTGTTGGTGACCTGGCGGTCTAGGGGTCAGGTGTCAGACTTCTGTGCTGGTGGCCAGGGTTCAATCCTTGGTCCCGGCAAAGATTTATCTGATTACCAAACCCTTCCTTCACCTCTGACAAGACATCTTGTGAATGTGGGGAATGCCAGGCCTCCACCGTGGTTCGGATTCCACGTTAAACTGTAAGTCTTCCATTTCATCTCACAATCACCCTATCACTACACATTAGCGTAAGTGCGTATAACCCGAACTGGTAGTAAGACGCGGTGCTAATAATAATAATAATAATAATAATAATAATAATAATAATAATAATATCATGATTTTACCCACGCCTTTTTAGTCACATATTCAGTGAAGTATATTCACTTTGTAAGCTTGGAGCTTACTCAGTGTAAATTTGTATCATTTCGAAATAAGTAGCTTAAATAAAGCAAAACATTGTTTTGGTAATAATGTGTACAAAGCTTTGCTGCAAATTCAAATAACCCCATCCTATTTAATGATACGTTTTGCATTACATATCTGTATGAAGTATAGTATTTAATCTATCTCACGGCGCTACTAAACTACACGAATGTTTTAAAACTTTGACCAGCCACTTGTAGGGAAATAGCTTTTACCTGCGGTGTTTCCTTGGGAAAGTCAGCTTTGAAGCATCAAATCCATTGAAAAGTTTTGAATTATCGTTGAACTACTTCATTGTGGCCATGTTAAAAAATATTATTTGATTGGGGAAATTTTGACTTTGGTCTTAGAACTGCGACATTTCACTCACAATTTAATTGAAAATAATTTAATGTCACTTTTCTTTTCTTTTTATGTTACAACTTAAAATGAGAAATTATTAATTATACAGGGATCTAATGACTTTTAATTATATAATAATAAACACTGAATAATCAGGACAACATCTAGGATCAGTCACGAGAGATCTGGACGTTAGAACAAAATACATGAAAGCTCTATTTTTTTCCTTTCTTCCTCTCTTTTTTAGGCGTAGATTAGAGAATATATATAACTTTCATCATGGACCAACAACTTTTTTTTTTGGACGGGGGAGCGGGGATTTTTTTAAGCACTGCATCTTACTACCCGTTCGCTTATGTACTAAGTACGCTAATGGTTCTAGGGATGAAGACTGTCTATAGAAATTGTGCCCTCATTTGCGTGGAGAGAAAGTGAAAAACCATTTTGAAAACAACCACTACCAGTGTAACCAACAAAGATTTGAACCTCGAACACCCCGTCATGAATAGTATAGTTTACTGTAAGACTAGCGCCTTAGACAATGCGGCCACCGAAGCGTGTGGTACAAAGTTGAAGATAAGTTATATCTAGGGGTACGCGAATAAAACTAGTTGAATACAACTTATCTAGTGTATTTTGTTCAATGTTACATCCTAATTTATACTAATTGCTGTTTATTGGTTTATCACGTGGATGGTGACGTGACACGTCTATAAACGTGACCTTATCTGACAAAATGCCTTCTCTTTGACCTCGCTTTTCACACTAATTAAGCCATGTGCTGACATGGAAAACTTGTCCATTTAACTTATAATTAGGACAAGCTTATTGTAATTAATTTTGAAGCTTGAATAAAAAAAAAAAGAACACATTAGTTTATTTTATCTAGAGAACGTGATTTCAAAAACGGAACAATAAAAGTTAACGTTCACAAAGTTTTATGCATTGTGTTCATGTTTCAGCGCGAATTTTAGTTCCTATTTATTTATTTATTTAAATATGAATACGTATTAGTCGCACTTACTTATCACCTATATTTAAGGTGGGAGTGTAATGTGTGAGATAAAAGAGTGTTTTAGCAGTTTTTATAGCAACACTTTTTTTCGACCAAAGTAAATAAAATATAGCTCAAGTAGAAATATATATATATATATATATATATATATAGAAATATATATATATATATATATATATATAAAGGTTAAGACTTAAATATTATTGTAATTTAATAAATGCAAGTATGAATTAGATAGGTTAATTAACCTTTAAAATATTGTATATGTATCACATTATAATTTGCCCTTATAAGAAGTTGGTTAACTTGGTAATATGTTTACATTGGTATCGTTGTTATGATACGAGTCAAATACATACAAAATAACACCACGACATAACAACTATGAACTGACAAGCATTCACAGTGGAGTTCAGAGTCAAAACATCTTAACAACACAAACAGTTTAGAAAGTTAACACAAAGGACAATATAAAATACCAAGTTAAGATATACTACACCATATATGAAGATTTGGTTAGTTTAAAATGTTTTAGTGAACATGTAATTTACATAAAAGTTGGTTTTGAGATTATAATATTATCTAAGTCTTATCTGTTTTTTTTTATCCCTGTACTCCTTCCAATTTTCTTGCGTGGGTTGGAGTTTACCGCAACTCCATTAACCTGACATGTTCGGTACTGTGAATGGCGTACCCTATTCATGAAACTGAACATTTAAACTAAAAATTGATAAAATAATATATATTACAAACCGAACATATAAATAAAAAAATATGAGAGCTAGGGAATTAAAATCAAAAACCCCAGAATAAAGGTAAAGCAGCAATATTCAAACAAACTTACGTCGTTATGAGCAGAAACACGGCGTGTTGTTACGACCTATAGATGTTGACTGTCTTAGTGAGGTTGATCGTAGAATCAGGTGAAATGGAACTTGCAGTGCTGGAAACCTAATAGGAGGTGTAGTTAAAATCTCGAGGTAAGCATTGGTTTGGTGTGCAGTGATGAACAAAGAATTTGATTGTGAAACTGTAACAGGTTGGAAAGATAGATGGATAGGAATGAATAGGAGACTATGGTTCTGATCTTCTTGACTCCGGCTCGAACGGGCCTTTTGCTACGCTGGAGGGTAGAGCAGGACAGATGGGGTTTAAAAGATGTTAGTGTTTTGGGTAAATATTTGAGAGTATTAATTAAGATTTGGTTGGATGAATATAACTGTTCATTGAGGATTGTTTTTTATGGAGGATATCTGCTTGGATGAAAAAGTTTTCGGCTGTGTTTAAATTCGATCCTTTGTGAAAATAGTTTAGAGGTATCATACATTGTTAAACTGGTTTTGTTCGGTGTTTTGAATGTTTTAGATGTTCTGCAAATTTATATTTCGTTCTATTAAATGGCATATATATATATATATATACATATATATAAATATATATATATATATATATATAGGCCCAACTGGTGAAATTTCAAAACTCGTTACAAATAACATATTTCTGATTTTAAATTTAATAGACGTAAGTTTGTTTGAATATTGCTGCTTAACCTTTATTCTGGGTTTTTTGATTTTAATTTCCTAGCTCTCCTATTTTACTTATTTATATGTTCGGTTTGTAATATATATTATTTTCTCAATTTTTAGTTTCAATTTTCAGTTTCATGATTAGGGTACGCCATTCACAGTACCGAACATGTCAGGTTAATGGAGTTCCGGTAAACTTCAGCTCTTACCGGAAAACTGGAAGGAGTACAGGGATAAAAAAAACACAGATAACTTAGATAATATTAAAAACTCAAAACCAACTTTTATGTAAATTACTTGATCACTAAAACATTTTAAACTAACCAACTCTTCATATATGGTTTAATATATCTTAACTTGGTATTTTATATTGTCCTTTGTGTTAACTTTTTAAACGGTTTGTATTGTTAAGAAGTTTTGACTCTGAATTACACTGTGAATGCTTGTCAGTTCATAGTTGTTATGTCGTTGTGTTATTTTGTATGTATTTGACTCGTATCACAACAACGCTACCAATGTAAACATATTACCAAGTTAACCAACTTCTTATAAGGGCAAATTATAATGTTATATATATATACATACACACAATATTTTAAAGGCTAACCAACGAATTTAATTCATACTTGCATTTATTAAATTACAATAATATCTTAGTCTTAACCTTATTATAGTATTCGCTTCTTACAAAAGATCAAATTAGAATGTTTTTTAAAATGGTGTTAGAAATATATAGTTTAATTTTCTTCACCTGGTGACATCAACAATTCTTGAATATCTGTCAAGGGTGTTTTAGAATTGAATGAAATAGTTTAAAAATAGTTTGTCCTCTAATGCCACTATATTCATGACAAATATTCAACAACTGTTGATATTATCATAAGAAGAAAATTAAATTCTATATTTTCACTGATGCTATATTTTAATTATTTCGGGCAGAAAATGTTTTGCTATATTAACTGCGGAAACACTGATCTTATCTTGCGTTCCATACATAACCATATTAAGGTCCGACGGAATAGATAAACATTTGGTTTAGTATTTCGCCACATAGCTACCTCGACAGTTCTTGAATATATGTCAAAAGCATAGCGTTATCTGGCCATACATTTTTTAAATAAAGAGAAAAATTTCTATTCAGATTTCGTGATTATAATTATAAAAGAAATCTCAATAAAACTTAGCAAAAATGTTAAATCATACGTATATACTTGATAAATATTTTATTTATTTTAGTAAAAAATGTTTTTGGCATTAAAAAATTCGTTTTTATTTGTATATATTAGCCCTATGTCTTACCACCAACTCTCGTTATACGCATATGAACTAATTATACTAATGTTTTAGGAACGAGAGGTGTATAGTTTAGGTTAAATATAACCAAATATGCGTGGATAGATTGAGGAAAATCATAAAACCACCCACAGTATACTTTACTGGATTAGAACCACGATATCCATGCCAATGGCAATTCAATCCATTGCAAAAGTAACGGCTTATATCACTGAACGACCTTTAGTTTTATAGTTTTAAATAAATAAATGGATGACACCCAGATTTGGTAAACTGAATTCCATGAAATAATCTTCAGTTTGTGTTTTCATGTTTGTAGTTTGTAGAAGGGGGGACGGGGGTGTGTATATCCTCTGTCCTCTTTATCTGTTCAGGACAACGAGTCTCTTGTAACCCCCCTTCTTTTTGTTGATCATACTGTCCACAAGTCTCCGGACGAGAGGTTCGGTTCTGACCAGAGAAAATGGTAGTAGAAAGACCACATGGAAATAATCCTTTAATCTTTACTTTCTCTTGAACCCTCGGAAAGAGAATTATTGTGAGTGCCAAAACAATTTTAACTCACGATTTTGATAAAAAAAAGAAGTCAACTTTTCATAAGCCCATACATAAAAAAAAGTGATTTTCAAGAAGTTGTTTGTCAGTTTGTATGTATGTGTGTCTGTATCTCAGCCTAGAGCCGAAACCATTCCACCGACCGGCTTAAAATTTGGTATCTCGGGTTTTCATTAGGCTCCCCGGAGAAGAGTTTGGAATTATATATATATATATATATATATATCCATAAAAGTAAGGGTTGTTTATTGAAGGTCAAAATATGAAAATCAATTTTCTCAAAATCCATCGGAATAATTTTGATACAATTTTGCATCTAGGCTCATATTAACATTTCAAGAAAAATGGTTACCTTAATTTTTTCCATAAAAATAACTTTCAGGATTCTATACATGTGCAGAAATATATTTAGTCCGTGCGTATGATATTGTAGTTTAAAGGTGTATTTTAACATTATATGTTGTTTATGCCATTATATTCAGTGATATAAGGCGATTTACGCCTAGAATTAGTATACAAAATCATGACTAAGTATTCTGTTTGGTCTGGTATGGGAGGAGGTCCATGCGGGTGGTCTAGGACAACTGGGCGCTAAAAAAAACGCACTTTTTTATTTTTTTGAATTAACTTTTTTTATAGCATAATGAAATTCACTTTTTTTAGAATATAAAAAAATACCTTATTTTTTCATATATTCTTCAATTAAAATTAAAGTGATTTACTCATTTTTGGAGTTAAAAAAAATCTTAGTAGAGGAAACGTAATTAATTCAGATTTATAAAGTTAACTTAACCTAAACTAACTATTGCAATGCATTAATACAAGACAAAGAACATTTAAATAAAATATGATGCTGCACATAATAAAAGAATACATTTTTGCTTTTTCTCATCAATTTTCAATTAAATAGGAAAAAGAAGCATTTCAGTTTGCTAGGAAAAAAGTGTTTTTTAAAGAAAAAAGTGGGGTTACTTTTGGCGCCCAGTTGTCCTGGCACCCAGTTGGCTGCGCCCAGTTGTCCGGATCCACCGTGGGGGTGACACCATGAATTACTGCACCAGGTTGTACAAATCTTAGTGACGCCACTGCTTGTGGGCTTCTGATATACTACAAAGCAGGTATACAAATTTGACCAGTGCGTATTCAGTACGTTACTGCAGGCGACCCCTTACTGATAACATAAAAAGTATCTAAAATATTGACTGTAAACTAATAAGGCACCAACTTGAAGTTAGTAAGAATATATCTCAACTACAACATAACCAAGTCTCGTAACCTCAAAAATTCAGTTTATTTTAAGAGCCATGCTCTGTTTTTGTCCTTAATATTCGCCCAAACACGGGTCGGAGTAAAGAACACGTAAACAAGCATCTTCTTGCTAAATTCCCTCGACGACAATTCTTGGCTGCTTCACACAAATTACGCACATTCTTCACATATTTCATGTTTTGTTGCCTACATAGCTGCGCCACATTCTGCTAACAACGTGATGCCTCCCTATAGGTCGTTGGAGACAAGTGTAAACTTTTTTTTTAATAGTGAAACACATGGTTTCAATTAAGATAATTTACCAATTCTGTGTAATAGATCTGGTTAAAAGTGGTACCTTCCTTATTTTCAATAATTATAGAATATATCTGAATGTACATGAGGGTAAGATAATAGATTAACTGATTTATTTTAAGATCTTTTAAAAAGGTTGAAACTTAATGTGAATGTCGAATAGGTACGTTCAACATTATAACGACCATATTTTGTTCTGGCTCGACTCTATCCCGTAGAATTTTCATGACAAGAACATTTTTATCGACTTTTTTTGTCTACTAGAGAATTCTCACTATATATATATATATATATATATATATATATATATATATATATATATATAAATTAGGTGCGTTCTACCAACCTTACATGAATTTTACAACAAGGACTAAACAATTACAGACTAGTTTAATAAAAACTGTGACTGAACCATTATTACTATCAAATACGACATTTGGCTTATTGTAAGTTCTAAGCATATTTTCCTATAGTGGCACTAATCAGAGTATTCTTAAAGTGTAAACACACAGGCAAATAAACAGATGCATAAAAAATATAGGAAATACATAGAAGCTCAAATATATGTGTTTATAGGAGTTTTTAATGTATAAAAAACATAAAAATACCTAAAAAATAATATTAAGACATTAGATTACTGCATCTTCAAAAACAAACAGCTATTATTATTGTTATCCAGATTTGCTTGGTGTGCTCTTTTTTTTTTTGGCCTTTGTCTATGTGCTCAGATACTATGACCACTCAATATAATCTTAGTGAAAAAGATAATTAAAGTGAATCTTAACGTAACTCACCAACGTAAGACTAGATTGTAGACGGGAATACATATTTATAGTAATAAAAGGAAGTATTTTTCTGTGTGTTTGTTTATTTGTTTATGTGCAATACCCAGTCGAATATATGGCACGCAAAGATCTGAAATTCTTAACATAGGTGTACAGAATGGGGGTCCGAATGCACCTTGAAGCCGGATTTTTAAATTTTTAATTAGCTTTTTAATTAGGCTATTTTTAACAAATTTTTGAAGAAAATATTGTTAATCTGGTTTAAAATATTACGTTTCAGAGTTAACTGTGATAAAAATATGCCTCATCCTCCTCGGAAAAAAAACATGTGTAAGAAATCGACCTTTATTATAAACAATTTGTGTGTGTGTGTGTTTGTGGGTCGAGGGGAAGGGGGGGCTTATATAGCTTTTATACCACAGTGGGTCACGGGCAAGGCCGTGTGGGATTGCTAGTAGTAAATAAATAAAAACCCGTATCGTTGGGCGGTGATCTAGACGTCACCTAGTCTAGTCTGGTCTAGACGTCACCTAATCTAGTCTGGTCTAGACGTCAAGCTAGTCTAGTCTAATCCGCCTGTGACGTGGAGGTCGGGCTTTTGAATAACTTCAGTTACGTGTATAAAACAACTATTAAATGAGAATAATTTATAAATCAAGCGATAAAATTGACGGAGGCTCTTTTATATAAGGGGAGATCTCAGTTGATGCTGTTAAACATACTTCAATGCGATATATTCGGTTTTACTTCCAGACATTTCCCATTTCAAATTCACAAAAGGCTACGTATACTATATTTCGTTCTTTATTATCTCGACTCGTATTTCTCTTGGAGGATATTCGGCAATTACAAAATACAGTGCAGTTTATCTACATTTAATGTAGGTCGAATTTTGAAAGTGAATATTTCTTTAGCGAATAGAGTAACTGAAACATACTTTATGATATTATTTTAAATCACAAATTAATGAAGTATTTTATGAAAGAGAGATCTTTATTAAAATGGATATCAATTGTGAGCTCGTAAGATAGCTTTAGATTTTTTAAACATACTTATTATTTGAACTTACTTTAAATATGCCAAGGAATTTAGAAGGCCGGAGTAAAGAAAAAGGAGAAAGAGAAGGATTATACAAGTTTTAATTAAAGGAAAGTAAAGAAGTCATTTGATGTCCTCTCGGATTTCAATGGCCACATCGTGTTAGAATTGTTAGCGCGGGTATTATATTTTAAAGCGCTCCATATCTTACTACTACAAATCATGGATACACACGCAGTTTACAATAAGGTAGAAAGGAATAATTTTGAGAAAGTGTAAGTAGAGGTGGATTGGGAAACTATTTACTAACCCGCTTCGGTGGCCGCATGGTTTAAGACGCTAACTCTCACAATAGACTGCCGACGATGAGAAGATCATGGTTCGATACAGGGGAGTTCTCCTAAATGTTTCCCGGCTCTCCACTCAAATTCGGGTGCACTTCCTCTAAATTCAACGTTACTCATCAAAATTACATAATCGAATATCCTTAATGGGTAGTAAGACGCGGTCAAAAAACTATTCTGGGAAAAAAAACTACCTCAGTTCATTCAACCGGTATTTGAAACCTGACCCTTCCCCCACCCCATTACGAGTCAATCAGACTAGAAGGGAGACTTTTTCTCCGGTGCCGCTTGTTAAATATTCCAACTCGTGTTGGCATGTGTTGTCTGAATGTAACAATATGTTCCTTTTAAACATTATCACAAAACCGAGTGAAATGAGGTCTAAGTTGATATTCTATCTTGTATGTAATTATTTTCTTCGATAGACATCAATTAGTAATTTAACTTAACGTACCCCCTCTGTGGACTAGTGGTCATAGTGCCTGACTACAAGTCCAGAGGTCCCGAGTGTGATATCCAGCGCTTCCAGATTTTTCTGTGAAGCAGTGTGTCTGGAACGTGGTCAACTAGCCTCACGTGGACAAATGAGTAGCTAATTGTATAAAGAAGTAGCGGTTCCGGTTTAGAAAACCGAGGTTAATGACCAGAGGTTTCGTTGTGCTGATTAAAAGACAAAAATTCTACAGAAGTTGGCACTATTTTTGCCAACAGATGATCTATCGGTTGGTATGGCTCGATTTAGGGCAGGCGCCATTGAGCTATGATTGCATTTATAGATTCTCATGTGAAGAAATTGTAATATTTTAGTTGTGAAAATGTTGTATTATGACGTTTTATCTATTTCCGGAATATGAAAAAGTAGCTCTTCCAAAAATGTTTGTCTCCATGTCCTTTGTTCCATTTATATGTCCGTCTGTAGTCGGCCGGGGCTTCAGACAAGAAAGCTTGGTAGATTCATTTTAAACTTATTATTTAGATTTTGAATGATTATTGCATCAAATTATTAAACTGATTGTAGTCCTTAAATTAAAGTTAGTCTACTAGTGACTAATTTTTGAAAATTAGAAATTTTTCAAAAATTTATCTAACGATTTTGCTCAAAATGGATGTTTAAGGAATGTTTTACAGGAATAATAGTATTGTATAATTGTTTTAAAGACAACATTGAATCAAGAGTAGTTTACTCATCACAGATTTTTTTAAATTTAATTTTTTAGAAAAGGGCAGAATTATTTTTTCTTATAACGTGTATCTTGGGAATATTTTACATAATAAATAGGAAAGTATTTTAATTTCTATGGTTGAGGTTGGTTTACTTAGAATGATTGTTTAAAACTTGAAATTTTTTAAAACTTTAAATTTTAACCAATTTTTTATATATAAAACGTTTTTCATGTTTTTAACAAAATCATATATTTTTTGTAGTTATAATAGTTATAAAGGAAATTTACCGATTTAAAAAAAAATACCTTGTTGTCACAGAATAAATGAAAAAGTATATATGATAATGTCGCACCATTTATTAAATTAGTCCGTTTGGCACAAGTTTATTTTCTATTAGTAGATTAACACCAAATTCATGGCTAATTAACTACTTAATCTAAAATTAAAGAAAATACACCCGTATTAATTCGGGCGAGGTTTTGGGAAAAGCACGATGATAAGTAACATATGAACAAATTTTCTCCGGAGCAGTCAGTGAAGATTCGAACCTCGACCCCCGTAACCGGCATTCCAATAAATAACAAGCTTGAGATTGATGCCTAGACCATGTGTCCACATTGTCAAAAGCGTTATTAAATATTTTATATAAGGGATAAGAATGAAGATTGTAGTTTAGGAGAAATGCACCCCTATTAGAGAAGAGAGAGGGTGTAAAACCACATTGGAAACCACAAATGGTGAACCCATCACAACGCAGCCCCTATTCGAACAACCACTAACGACCCATCAAGTGAAATTAAAATCTGTAACTCAAGTTCAGATACAACTTATTGTTATTATAGAATTATTAGAACAACCATTATTCCAACTAATTAAATCCTGTTATAAAATATATAATTCTACTTTAAGGAAATGAATGATGGAAAAATCAGTCTCACGATGCAACATTAATTCCTTTTAGTCTTAGCTTGTCAGAACTTAGGTTTTAACAAGCTATCTTGTTAAAAATTACTGTTTGTATCGTAGTATGAGAACTAGCTATAGTAATTTTAGTAATTACTTATCTCATTACAAAATGGGGAATTCATTCGGGTACGGAAATTATCAAGATACATTTTAATAATGACATCTTATTATAAAATGGGGTATTCATTCTGGTATAGAAATTGGTCCTAGGCATTTTAATAACGACTAATCTTATTATAAAATAAGGTATTCGTTCTGGTATGGAAATTAGCCATAGACATTTTAATAATAAATTATCTTATGACAAAATAGGGATTCCATTCTGCTAAGAGAATGAATTTTAGTAATGAATTATCTTGTAACAATATTGGGAATCCATTATTATGTGGGAATTATATATTGGAGTCTTAATAAGTTTATTTTCCATGACTTTTATTTCACAGAGTAGATTATAACAGTTTAATACTTGTTAAGTTCACTATTTAAACTAAATAATTTACTTTATCAGATTGAACAATATCTGCTCACTTTGCAATACAGAGTTAGGTGAGTTACCTCAGCTACATCTCAATAAAACAGATCTGATTACTCGAAATCTATTTTGTTTCTCTGTTAGAAATAGTTCTTCATCAATTTTATAGTTGTCTCATAAAAATGAACTCTCCTCTCACTTAATTATTTCCAGGCATTGTCTTTTCATGGTCAAAGAACGTGACAGACAAGGGGAGAATGGGGGTGGTACACAAAACACGCTATTCAATTTCCTTTTCCCGTGTTGGCGAGGTCGCGTGTTCGACTCCTGCGGCTCAGCCACAACAGATTAAGTTAGGCAGACGTGGTGCAAATGGGGGAGTTGGTGGAGGGGGGGGGGTACGGAGAAAATTGCTTCGCCTTGTTAACTTCCGGTACTTTTAGCGGCTCCCTTCTTATCTGCGTGTCTAACGTTTCCGGAATGCGCAGTTTAGGAAAGAAAGGAGTTAAA
The DNA here is from genome assembly GCA_902141385.1 of Timema californicum. NCBI lineage: Eukaryota > Metazoa > Arthropoda > Insecta > Phasmatodea > Timematidae > Timema > Timema californicum. The sequence goes on along the minus strand of CABFOW010000075.1, from coordinate 232,601 downwards.
ATGGTGTGATGTTAAGAATAAGAAAGGAAACGTGTTAAACGAAAAAATCAACTAAAAACTGGTGGCTTTATATAATGATGTAACAGAAAAGTTCACGAGTGTGTTTATTTTATGTAAAAACGTCACTATCAATAACCTTATGTATCATATTTTCTATTCATTCTGTCAGTTTAAATCACTATTCGTATCATTATTTACAAAATGTTGCTTGTAGTCCGACACCTTAGCTTAAGTCATTAGCATCTGTTTACTGCACAAGAGTCTCAGGTTCAATTCCTAGCATGGCCAAATATCTATCATTGATGAAATGTGTTTTTACCCTTTCAAAGCGATGCATTAACGTCAGGGGGCTGGATGTTGTGTCTGTTTTATATATAAATTGGTTACTAAGTCGTGTGCTGATGTAATCAGTCGGTTCAAAAATTGCACGCCTAACACCTCAAATAAATGAAAAATATTGCTTGTACCATTTGTTGAAATTTTAAACTTAGTAATGGCTCCTCGACACGAGATGTGTGGCAGATAAATTAACTTGGGTTCGACTCAAACGTTCGTGGTTTGATTCCATTGTAAAATGGTATATGGGGGTTATTTATCAAATTTAAATATGATTTAATAAGTTTAAGAATCTTGTAAGTAAAATACATATATCTTTAAATATACAGGTAAAATAAATAATCATATTTGTAAGGAGTGGGACAAGTATTTCCACATAATAAACTTGCTACGCTATGAGACCTCCAAGTTGGCACTGAATGCACCTGAGGTGTAGGCAACTTGTTAATCTTCAGCACATAACAAGCAACATACGGGTAGTAATAAGCGGTGCTAAAAATAAAGGAAAGAACATCCAACATCGTATGTTTCAAGGGAGGGAATGGTGGGGATGCCCGTGTTGGTTTCGTAGCATGCTGCATGTGTTGCCTACCGCCCAGGTGCATAGAGTGCCAACTTTTGAAGCCGCGTAGAGTCGCCGGTTTCAAGTTCGTTACGTGGAAATACTAGTATCTTCACCCACAACAACCTGAATTAATGTTTACCTAGAGATATGATTAGTCCAGTATAAGTAATACTAAAGGATTTAGGATGTTCTAACACAAATGGTCAAATATAATTTTATAAGTCACTGATGGTAGATTATTCCAGAGATATTTCCGAATAATCTTTGCACATCCTTAATTGTATATCCCCTAACAAGAGTGGTATAGTGTAACTTGTGAAATTTATATATTAAATTAAACTTTCAGGGGGATTGGAATATACATTAAGATCATTGACCTGTTCTATCAGAAAATGGCTTAAAAGTCATTGTCCGCACATTTCATGACTGAAAACTATCGACACACTCATCGAACTAAACTAATTCCTAAATATGGGATGGTTACATTGAATATAACGTTTGAAGGAACTTAAGGTTTTAAGGAGAAAATATTTATCCTCGCTCTCAGTTAACTGTTGATAAATCTCCTCACTTTCAGTTATTTCGAAAGATAGTGTAAAGGGGTGGGAAGAATTTAACATCCACGAACCAGCCTTTCAGGACTTAAGGTAATATTTACTATATGGAAACGATAGAATGAGAACGCTGTTTCCCAATAGTAAACATGCAGCTCTCTCATATATGTTATCTAGTGTAGGGACCAAATATTTGACCTTAAGAAAGAAAATAACCAAAACTAGCTGTAGTTATAAAAATAAATAAGTTTTAAGCTTCAATCGTTCACTTATATAATATTACACTGTTGCAGAATCACGGGCGTGGAATGTGCTATCTCCCACAGTAAGTGACTTGATTTGTTTGGCTGCTTTCAAATCTGCAGTCAAACGGAACAACATTTCTGAGATAACCTAGCTTTTCATGCTTTTGTAAACATAATAAATAAAAGTGTTTATAAATAAATTCTGGAATAATTGTATGAATGAAGGAATGAATGGAGGTATTATAACGATTATACGTATTTAAAATTTAGTCGATCATTTTTAAAGTTACTATTGTTATTATAAGCTTGTTTGTTTAGTTGATTAAGTGTAAGACAAGGAAAACTAGCCTTAACTTCTCTAAGTATTTCAAAATAAAGACAATAAATAAATAAATAAATAAATTACATGTCTACTCTATTGACATTTGGTAAACTTTAAACATATTTTCCTGTGTATTGTGTATATCACCATGTTCAGCATGCATTTTAGGATTATGTGTAGCCATTATTAAATTATTTTTAGCACAACGTCTTACAACCCTTTCTGGATATACGGTTATGGTTTTAGGGATGAAGAATATCATATTTATAGGAAGTTTACCTGCATTTGCGTGGAGGTAGAGTGGAAAACCATTTCAGAAATCTCCCTCAGTGCAAATCAATGATACATATGAGTTTATTCTTTATATTTATTTTAATACAACTAAAACTTTAAATTTTAACTGTTTTGATTAATAATTTGATGCCCAGTAAAATGTTATCATATATTTAATTAGTCCACGTCTCGCAGTTAGGGTTATCTATCGTTAACAATCCAAAAGTATTCGTACAATAAAAATTGTGGATATAGGAAGTGTTCTAATAACTGAAATTCTATGTAATGAGCTGTGAAAAACACATCTTGTACCATATTTGGTGTCAACATGATTCTATAATTAGGCTACGATTCCTTGTACATCTTTTTATACAATAAGTTGTGTAATATGCACCGAGATTAAGCTTTTAAGACTTTTTATGGAACCACATAATCTTCATCGTCATTAAATCATCTCATCGGGCCGAAATAACCACACCTACATAGTCCCCTAAACTCACACGTATGTAAAATATACACCTCTGCCAATATAAGTCTAAGAATGTCTTTCTGACAAACCCTGATGGCATACGCTCACTCAAAAAAAGGGTGTAGAAAACCTACAGATATTTCAGTCACACGTGAGTAGGAAGGGTTAATTTTGATTCCACGACACATCCTCGAATATAACAACACTCTTGCTAATGTTCCCGTAATTTACACAGTTCACCGCAGTTTAGCGTCCAGGGTCGGCGTCGGTGGACCATACCCTGCCACATACACTGTCAATGTTTCATTTGAAGAAAAAAACAAACAAGAGCAGGGAGGAATGCGTCGCACCACCATTTTTTATTGCAAAGACGTGAGATCTGTGCAAAATGTGGTGCAGTGAGTTTGAGGGAGGGGAGGAGGTGACACAGAGGAAGGAGGGGGTGATGGTTGACACACATGGCTGGTTATGTGGTTAGAGAAGAGGGTGGTGGTGGTGGGGGTTAAATACCCGGGCGTTCCACCAGCGTTAAGAGTTATAATGCCTCGTTGCATACAACATACGACTGACCGAGTCACTGGCTGCGGGAAGAATGGATGAAGGAGGTAGGAGAGACAGGGTGATGAAAAATTACAAAACCAGCGTTTGTTTATTAATTTGACTGAGTTTCATGCTTTCTGTGGAGTAGGCCATTTTTACTTTAAAAAAATCCTAGTTATCTTTATAATTTTATGCGGATTCTAGTTTTTTATCTTCTATTTGTGTTTATATATTGAATAGATATTACTAAAATATTAAAAAATAATTGCTTTTAAAGAGGAGGTACAGGCATTTAAAAAGTAAGACACTGGTTAGCTAGCATTTTATTATTAATTTATTCATTCTATCATAATAAATAATTATCCTAAATTAACGTGATAATCAATGAAAAAATAAATACTAATTTAAAAAGTAAGACATTGATTAGCTAATATTTTATTATTAACCTCAATACTGTATAATAATAAACAATTATCCTAAATCAACTCAATACTAAATTAAAAATAAAAAATAATTTAAATAAAATTCCTTTTTATTGATTACATGTCTTACTATTTATCCAGGCTACACTTGACTACACTTTAATGGGGTAGAAACGAGGAAGGTAGAATTAAGAGAAAATATGCATGCATTGCGTGGAAAAAAAGAGTGGGAAACCATTTATGAAAAAAAGGCCTGTCTCACTTCGAAACAATATAATTTTTTCACCCCAATATATTGTGCCACTAGAATAGCTAACATATAACACACCCACATCATGAAACGTGGCTCATAATAATAACAATAGAATCACAAAATATTGGACTTCGTATCATTTTCAAGCACATTTTTCTTTGGCGTTCTCTAAATACAAAGTATCTGCGAGGCATTAGTAACCCTGCTCCAGTAACTACACTCAAATTGCTGAAGTTATTCTCAGAGCTACAAACGAACAGTTGATAATAAATATGGTCACCTTAAACGTGTGAAGATTTACCATTGCATACTTTTATAATTTTCATATGATCTACATTGAAATCTTAAAAATTAAAATAGCTTCCAAAATATATTGAATTTCTGAAAAAAGTAGTACTAGAGCTATTTTTTGTTTGTTTGTGTGCAGATTTTTTTTTCAGTCATAACTGTAATCTACTCGATAGTTTTGAAGTAGTGATACATACAAACAGAAAACAAATAAATAAAAAAATAGAGAAATTACAAATTTAAGTCTTAAAAATAATATAATAATATTATAATAATAATTTCAATTTCATTTGTTATAGTGCTGGCCAACAGTCGTAAGACTTATAACAGACCAGCACTGAAAAGTACACAATTATCTTACAAATATATATAATTACACGAGACAATAAGATAAACAAAAATGGCTAAATAATGTTATATAATGATAAATAGTTACAAAAAATAAATAGTAATTAATAATGATAGGAATAAAAAATAGCAATAATAACAAATAACTTAAGAGTGGTTAAAAGTAGTAACAATATGCAAAAAATGAATCAGAATATTGTTAATTTAAATATTATAAGCAGAAACTCTACATGATAAATTATTGATATGGGGTTTCCTTAAATAACTATCTGAGCTAAGCTTTTCTTTTATGATATAAATCGAATTCGACAAATCTATAATTGGCACTATAGATTCAACGACCTATAGGGCTCACCTTATAAGAGAGATTGAGAAAAAAATATTTTGGATTACGAGAAGCCTGAGAAGAGATATGAACGCCAACATGATCAAGGGCAAATTTGCAATAAATTTTTCTATTGAAAATGTTAAAAAATAAAAATAATGATAATAGTATTATAGGCAAAAATAACATTTACATAACCAGTAGGAAATAAACAATTGTCTAGGAAATAAAGATAATAAATTTTGAAATATATCTTATTACTTAATAAATACATATGTTTATAAAAAAAATTACCCAAAGAAAGTTATTGTACTGAAAATTCTATATAATACAATTGTAATACTAAAACATAAATATATTTAAATAATACTTTATTATGACATAGTAAGCTTTAAAATAAACTTTGGGAACGTTCTTCTTGGTTTAGTAAAATAAATATATGTTTCTTGAATTACACTCAATTAATTATTTAGGTCGCAAGAGGCTACATTTGAATTTAACAAAATATGGTACTCTCCTACTCATTTCTACCAATAGCAATAAACAATTTTTAGAGGGAAGTATTCACCAAAGCTCACTATGCCTATTTCTGAATTCAAACCTACCTCGATTCACAAACACTAATTTTAATTTTGGAATGTGCGTTCCGATACTAAACCAAATGAAGCACCAACAATAGTGACGCGTAACTTAACATATCAGTATCTTTTTTTTTTTAGAACATTCTATTGACAAAATCTGAAACAAAATTTATCGAAAGTAAATAAATCGGAATGTGGGTTTCCAGAGAATGTCCATTAAGTGGTGACAATAAATGCGTTATAATAAACCAAATGATTGCCTTCCAAACCTTTTTCTCTCATTTGGGGGAAAAAAAAGAGCTTTAAATGCCTCTTGATCTCTCGGCCAGATTCAATATCCCAACTGACGATAACGATAAATGAAGTTAATTAATCCTGAAATTCTACTGGGAAGGGGGGGGGGGCAAGTAAACAAACAATTTGGTCGATAAATAATGACCGGGCCACGTGTTGCAGGGGTCTGAATGTACGCAATTTAAATTTTAACCAATTGATTTATGTATTCACCAATGTAATAGAGTTAAAACAAAAAAATATGTTTTTTTCGAGATTTTTTAAATCTGAAATTCACCCATTGTTTTTGTCTGATTTAGGTTTTGTAGTTGTCTGATTCTACTTAAGCCTAACGTTTGTTGATTATAATTATATTATTCATTATTATAATTTTTAGCACTGCTTCTTACTACTTGTTCAGGCTACACGCATATATATGTACTAATTACGCTAATGAGTTAAGGATGAAGGTTAAATTCAGAGGAAGTGTACTAAAATTTGCTTGGAGGGAGAGTGGAAAACCATTTAGGAAAATCCACTCTCATTACACCTGACTGGGAATTAAACCTCGATCTCCCTATCATCGGCAGTCTAGTTTATAGCAAGAGTAACGCCTTAGACCAGTCGTGGGCAAATTACGACCCGTGGCATCAATTTGTGTGGATCCCAGGATTCTGTACAGTTGCATACATCCCATTAACGATAACAGTTTGAGTAGTTACTAAACAACATTTAGGTAGGCTTACAACCAACACGAGTCATGTCATATTTACATTTATTTGCTAATTTCTTTGTGTACCAAAGTTATATAATTATATGACTAATAAATGTATTTTTTGTTTGAAAATGAAGTTCACTATTTAGTAAATTTAGATTTGTCACTTGCGTCTCACTGAAAACCTTACAGATATCCACGTGGCCCTCAAAGAAAGAAGTTTTTCCAACTATTGGAAACGTCAATAAAAACTCTGCTAGTTAATAATTAAAATAATACAATACTTGAAGCAAAGCATAGCAAAAGATTTGGATAATATATTGTCATTTCATCTCAAAATATATTAATTTTATTGATCAGAGAACGTTATGTTACTTTTAATCGATACTTCAAAAAGCAATATACAAAAGAAACATTTACCCTAGAAATGCTAATACAATTACTGTTAACCACAGTTTCAAAATAATTTACATTTATCACGTCCAATACAAAATCTATTAATAATTGTGGTTATCTAAAAAGAGGTATCGTGACAGACCCTAGCGCTCAAGTGGCGACCGAAGATAATTAGTTCCATTTCAAAATATATGTTCAAGTAAAAAAAAAATTGAGAATAGAAAAATTACGACGCCTACTCTGGCTAACACTAAAAGTTAAATTTAATTTAGAGTCCAAAATATAAACCGCCATAAAATTATGTCCGTAGAATATAATGCATGAATGTTTATCCTGACATTGCCCAGGTCCAGGACAGCACTCCTCCTTGAAGCGGGGAAATCGAAGTCATTTTAGTATACACAAACATCACTCTTTATAGGGTTTCGTTGCTAGGGACGCAAGTTGGGAGAACAGAACACTCGTTCGGTGACGTCAATTCGGCCTTCTATAAGCTTTCGATCAGCACGTAGACCACTTGGTGTCAGAACTCCATCTGACATCCAAACGATATTTCTTCAATCTTCTGATGTTGTGGATGTAATTCACGTCTCTCCCGTCAGAGGGCAGGTAAGCAGTCTTCCTCTAGTCAAGACAATTCCTGGGCCGGCCCATTTGAGTGTATCGTTGATCAAGTTGGTGTGGACGTCAGCTGTTGGAAAATCATAGCTCGCTCGGTCCACTCCCCCAACTAGGATTCCACGTGTGTTGGCCCGTCTTGGTGGTTGCTTTATCCAGAAGATACAATTGGTAAGTACATGGACAGTTTTATTTTGTATAGACTTTATTTTTGTTTTATATTGCTCAGAATTGTTAATGATATAGAACGAAACTACGAGAGTTACAATAGAGAAGAGTACTATTGTAGGAAGGTAATTAGTCTCGATACTATTTGGAGTGGGTAGTATGAATCAAATAGAGTTATGCGTGAAGGTTAACATGTAGGCGATTCCTTTTGTAGCTCAATGTTACACTGGCTGAGTCTAACTAGAGTTAAAAAAAATTGTTTCTCACTCTCTTCTACGCAAATCAGGATAAATTACCACTAAAAAAAATTTCTTCCTTCCCCATTCCTACTTAATTAGACTAATTATCATATATGCATATAACCTGAATATGTAGGACGTGATGATGAAAAGATAAACCTTTCAACAATTTTCTGATATAATTTATATACATATTTTCTGAACGAAGATTGTATTTGATACCTCGAATTTTTAAATCTACATTGAGTAAACATTGTTGTTGGTGAGATATGGAGTTCTGAAGCTCATAGCCCTAGCAGCCCACATAGTTTGTTTGAATCAAAGTTAATACAAAATCCCTGTACCTCTACATCTGGAAAACTATCCGAATGCCATTAAATTGTGTTCAAAGTTTCGGAGTACATTGGCGGGAGAGCAAAGCTGTTCAAGCCTGCGTGTACAACAAGTTGCATAGGAGCTAGACGTGCAGCACTGGACATGTAATAATGGAAAGCACTTTCTGTGATGTAGGACCGTTAATGACGAACCTCGGAACGTATTCGTATTTCTAGGTGGGCTAGTGTTATGTCTACTATTAATTGTGGTATGTTCTGCTGCCGTGTTCCAAGATGTTGAGGTGTGCATTAGCATGCGCCTAGATCATATGCAACCTGTTGTACACGCCGAAGATTTGAACACAATTAAATGATAATAGCATAGTTTTTCGAATGTAAACGAACAGGGATTTCATATTACTTTTGGTTCAAACAAATTATATGTACAGTTTGGACTAAGAGTTTCCGAACTTCCTATATATTCCCCGAGTGCAATGAACAACTAGCGCATTCTAGGTAGATATTTAGTGTCAGTGTAGCGTGCAAAGCCTCATGGACTTTTGAATCAAATCATGACACAGAAAACAAAAGTGTTTTCTTGTGTCTGAAAAATTATATCACTCAAACTGAATTTAATTCCAGTTAATACTCTTTTTTAATAACAAGTCTGACACATCACGTTCATCGGTGACACATCTGTCTGCACAGTTAAGTCCTTTGTTTAAATGTTGTCTGACAAATGTATCACAGGGTAGAATGTAGCTTCAGTTTCAACAGATATGAATTGAATACCTGGTGACTGGGTGTTGTGTCTGATAAAGCGTTTAGTTATTTTGTAATTCTTGGGATTTATTCAGTGATGGACTGGTTCATCTTAAAGTCCTAGGCTAATATTTCATAGACCCCATGTCCCGCCTCCCAACTTATAATCAATCAAATGTAGTTTTATTATAAAATTACAAATTGTTTTTGATATATTATTTTTAAACTTATTAATATTTTCAATAAATGAGATTACCCCCACCAAACCCCAAACAGGATTTTTTGACAGGAGAATAAAATTAATCCAATATAATTAAATATACATTTTTTAACTTCATCTATACAAACTAAGTTTAAATATAACGTGAGTGTCAAAATTAAAACTAAATACAAGCAGCCAAGTGAACGAAATAGATTTAGGTCAAGTAATTAAATCTAAAAATGTCTTTGAAATTTAAAATTGACTGCTTATTTTCTTTGGTGGACTGAGATGTTTCCCTTTTCTTGATGTTTATGTAACACTGTATATTATTTCATGTATGATTTTTGATGGACAGTTTCTGAAACACTGTATGCTATTTCGTTTAACAAATCTTACAATTTTCTAGAAAATTTATATATTACAGTACAGAAAAATTTGATTTTACAAAAATATACTCCAAATAAAGGCTTTTTAATTCTAATTACACTTTGTTTACAATTTTAACTGATAACCTATTTTGTATTTAAAATATTTGTGGATATATCAAAATTGTATATTTCTGCTGCTGTAAAGTACCATAACATTAATTTTAATGGGAAAGTTAAAGCTTCCAATTTGTTTGTCATATAAAACTGTGCTTATATGGGCCTACGTATACTAATAAAAATTGTTTGAGCAGATTTATTTTTTAAAATAGATTTCTTCTCTTTTTTTGCCCTGCTGTCCTTAAATTTAAGAATATCTATTTAATTCCAAAAATGCCTTGTGGTAGCTTAATGAATACACCAGATACAAAGTTTTAACTCGATCTGTAAATAATTTCAGATCTAGGCCGGTATACAGACGGAATAACGAAGACCACATTTTCGGTTTCAGAGGATAATGTAAAGTCGACATTTATCAAAATATCTATTTCAATTTTTCCAAACAATTATAATATTTCTCGCTCCGCGTGGTCAGGTAAGAGTAAACAGATGCTACGCATATACTGGATTCTATCTCAGTTTAATTAAAATCCATTATAGAATGAATAACCTCATATTTATGCCACAAACACGTGGCTCCAATCTATTTTAAACGACACAATTCACACCAAGTTTTGCGTAGTGTCGATTTTGAGTTTCCTTTGCAAGTGGATGTAAACTAATGTAATTTCAGAGCCTTTTTTTGATTGGTCTTACCGTTTATCCACAAGAGACCTCCAAAGAAAGGTCCGCACCGGCTTTAAAGCTGCTCCGCCATTTTGATTATTTTGGGAGGTTAAAAATTTTTTTTTAACATTTGGAATTTTCTCGTCGGTTACAGGCTAAAAGCTATAATATTGCCAAATTTAAAGTTTCTATTTCATCTGGAAGTGGGTAAACATTAATGTCAGTGAGTAAGTGAGCCATGTGGCTTTATAGTAGTATATATAATAATAATAATATCGAGGACGAGGCCCGTACAATGTGTATAGATCAGGGAGGAATTTTTTTATATTTGCGTAATCTTGAATGCCATTGGATACAGCCCTTTACGCTAGCCATGCCACCAAATGAAGATGCAACAATTAGAATCCCCAACTTGTTAAACCTTGACTAAAGAAAGTCACAAATTTATTTCCCGCTAGAATCGTATATCACTACTGATTGCAGCAGTATTTAGTATACTTTATATCGGTGACCTGGTGGTATAGGGGTAAGGTGTCAGACTTCTATGCTGGCGGCCGGGGTTCGATCCCCGGTCCCGGCAAAGATTTATCTGATTACCAAACCCTTCCTTCACCTCCGACAAGACATATTGTGAATGTGAGGAATGCCAGGTCTCCACCGTGGTTCGGATTCCACGTAAAACTGTAGGTCCTCCATTTCATCTCACAATCACCCTACCATTACACATTATTGTAAGTGCATATAACCCGAACGGGTAGTAAGACGCGGTGCTAATAATAATAATAATAATAATAATAATAATAATAATAATATACTTTATAAAGATTCACAAAACTAACATAAATAACTAAATATGCCATAATGGAATTTTAGTAAACATTTAAAATTTAAAATTAACTAAACTTCTAGAGGGTCTTCCTTTCCAACTATAAATTAAAAGAACATGGGGCAATTTCTTAGCAAAATAAGACTTCGAAATATATTTAATTACTCAGCAGATAATTTAAATTCGCTGTAAAATCTATAAACTCCCAGGGTTATATAGCCCTGATAAACTCCACCTATAATCACTACTGTGTTAAATAGTTTGAATTTATATTTTCTAATTTCAAATTTTAATTTGTGCTATCTTATTTAACATATTTGGAAATAACAAATCATCTTTAATTGTTATTTTAATTGATTGTAAATGTCTTTGACTATATTAACTGTTAAATTTGACATATTTTATACGTTTATATAATATTATACAACATCCAATTAAATTGTGTTAATCTTACATATAAATCATTCCAGCTAATTACTCAAATTTTCTATCAAATTCTATTCTTAATTATTTACATATTTATTAACTTATCTATTTTTAATATGTTAAATGTATTTTCCTTTGTACATTTTCGGGTATATTGATTTACCCAAAGTTGTATTTCTAATCTTTGAATTTTGATAATCTTAACTCCATTAAATTCAACAAAATATCTTAGTCTTGTACATATTATTGATCTATAATGGCCACAACTTGTGTGCAATCCACCATTAAAATATAAATAAATAGGATTTCTCAAAATTAAATTGTGATAAAAAAAATCCATTTCATTTTTATGATTTTATTAATTAAATTCTTAATTAAAAATGTAGCCAGTAAATCGGTTTTATCGTGCTCGTATCACAATGGGCGCGATTATTTTTCCTCTGAAAAGGCTAATCGAAAGTCTGGACGGTTCGTAACTTCAAACTTGTATATGATAAAGAGAAACACTTCATTTTTCCTATCTTGTGAGTGTCTATGATGGTACAAGATATTTTATTACGTTCCGCTAAAGAAAATCACGTCCCATCCAGAGTAAAATGGTTATACTGCATCTGTAGTGGGCCCTCTTTGGGGACCTGCTGGTCCATTCTGGCCAGTGATTGCATAGCAGCTGACCTGTCCAAGTCTACGCTGGACTAAATGATAAATTGTTTCATAAATTTGCCTACTCTTTAAAATATCTTGATAATAATACTATTACAATACTGGGAAAGATGTTTCAAATTACTTAATCATTTCTAACCTATACTTAGAGGGAATAATCTGTTATTTGCAATATTATATATTTTAGTTAAGTCATTAGAAACTTAGATTAAAAAATATCAACATAGCTGTGAATTATACTTTTATCTACACTTCTACACTAATAATAATATATATTAATATTATAAAGAGGAAAGATTTGATTTTTTGTTTGTAATGGATAAACTCAAAAACTACTGGACAGATTAAAAAAAAATCTTTCACCAATATAAAGCTACATTATCAGCGAGTAACATAGGCTAAATTTTATTTTGAAAATTTAATTTATTCCTCATAAAAATGTCGATAGTCACTCATATTTTATGGTTGAGTCTATAATGATTCTTCAATGTGTTTGTTGAAAATAATAATGTGGGGGTTGGGAGGTGGAGGGTCTAGTGTTTTGTATAGTAATTCCATGTTACGTATATACAGGTATATTGTAACATGTGAAACCCACTTCATTTGTGGACAGGAGACGCAAAAACACCGGAGAGGCGTCATATAAATGTTTGTTCCATTTTACCTTGTTTCCCAGTTGAAGCCAAGTGATTCCACTAAACTGTTTGTATAACACACTCGTTATCTATCGATCTGTTGACTAGGTATGTTCTATGGGTTATTCCAAACACCTGTCATTTTTTGAAAGAGTGTGGCATTATAGGATACAACGACAGCAAGCTTATATTCAGGCTTAAGGTGGCAAATTTGAGTACTTATTCTAATGTTAAGTAAATCCACGTTAATGGAGCACAAACATGACTATAACACGGAAACAGTCAAATAGAGCATATGTTTATATGCCCTTATTGATGTTTTTTGGTCTCCTGTTCACCTCTGAAGTGGGTCCCACATATCACGGTACACCCAATAATAACATTATGGTGACCTGGCGGTCTAGGGGTAAGGTGTCAGATTTCTGTGCTGGTGGCCGGGGTTCAATCCTCGGTCCCGGCATAGATTTATTTGATTACCAAACCCTTCCTTCACCTCTGACAAGACATCTTGTGAATGTGGGGAATGCCAGGTCTCCACCGTGGTTCGGATTCCACGTTAAACTGTAGGTCCTCCATTTCATCTCACAATCACCCTACCATTACACATTAGCGTAAGTGCGTATAACCCGAACGGGTAGTAAGACGCGGTGCTAATAATAATAATAATAATAATAATAATTAATAATAATAATAACATTAAAGCGTGCTCTTATTTGTTTTATTTAATTATCTGTCAGGATTCTGTTTCTTCTGACAAGACCCATGCTCATTTTAACCTTAGCAGATACTCGAATCTATAATATCGCTTCACATACCACGGAACTTTTTCAGGATGATCAGGGGAGATGAGTCAAGACCGGTGAATGACACAAAGCAAGTAACAGCAACGTTTATTTTATGAACTAATATTATCGATTTGGGGGAAGTGAGAAACCAATTGATAGTTAAAGTGTCAAAACATGTTGATTTTAAACAAAAAGCAAGAACGTGCATCTTGGTAGTCTTGGGGTAAAGTGATCGCCTCAGGACCCGATGTTCGTGGGTTCGAACCCAGCTGAAGTAGATGGGTTTTTCTTGACCGACAAATCACAATTTACTTCTGAGGGGAAATAAATTATTTGATTCCATGTCAATTGTGGTATGCAAAAGAAGCCTGGAAGGTATTTGAAAATACCTTTACCGACCAAATCAGTAGATACTTTCGTTTTAGCTCATAGAACTTCAGCATGGTAGGCAACGGGGAACCACCACCCTTCCTGAACTCCCATAGTACATGGGATATCTACTAGATGGTGCAGGCAACACTAGCCATATAAGGGCACAGAGTTGGATGGATAGCTATCACATCAAACCGACCACTGGTTGTTGACTTAAGAAAAAGACTGAGATATATAAGCTCTTGGTCATTCATATATGATCATATATATAATTGGGATATACTCAAATTGATCGACATATATTTTTTTCTATTATTTACAGATCAAAATGAATGCTTCACTGGGAAAACGATAACTTCGATTAATAAAGTTAAGTTAGGGATTTATAATATGGGAACATATTATTTATTCGTTAAATGATAGATTATAATCGTAGTATATACTTTTTATCAATGGCAAGGTGAACTGACTAGTTAAAATTTACTAATCATTCTAATTATAAAATCCGCAACCAGAGATACCTACTATATTTGTCCACCAAACAAAACCACGGTATTTCACTCATCTAATATATTCGTCCGTCATCCATTGCGCGAAGTCGTATAATTATTCAAAAGGTGGCTTTATGAAAATGTAATCACGTTTGATAGAAGGTATGTGAGGGAGTATCGACGAGTTTTCAGCCATGCACCCCCTCCCCCAATGTTTAATATCACACATGGTGACAATGGAAGTACACATTCCGCCATCTGTGTAGAGGGTTTAGCGAGTCTGCCTAATTAAACACTATCATACACAGAGTTTTCAAAATCACTAATGATCGGGCGCATTCACCCTGATATAGTACTCAAAATATTCGTTATAATATCCAAACAAATAGATGATTTAGTTTAAATTAAACTCTTTAAGGTGTGTTGGAAGGGGGTGCTGAAAAAATAAGCCAGTGTTTTTGCAGTTTTTATAGCATAGCATTTTTTTTGACGTAAACAAATAAAATATTGCTCCAGTACAAATATGGTTTAACTTTCTTCCTATAATGGTATAAAATATCTTTAATATCTTTCAAGGTTGTTCTGTAATTTAGTGACAACTTTTTCTGTTAATCTAATGCCACTATGCTCATGACAGATATTCAAAAACTTTTGTCACCATTAGGTGAAGAAAATTATATTCTATGTTTCTACTGGAAAAATAGTTGATTTATTTTAGCAAAAAAAAAAGTATTTCTATAAAAACCACACAAACGCTTACCTTTCCTCACGTTACCTTCTAACCCACCTTAATGTCAGCGAAGAAAATCTAAATTAAACTGATACTCAATCTTGGAAAATTATGAATTCTATATTAACAGGCTCAGGAATGAAGCAATCCAGGAAGGAGTGAAAGTACAGGGAGTACATGAGATAGTAGAGGAAGAAAGATAATATGTATTTAGCACCGCGTCTTACTACCCGTTCGGGATATACGCTTTAAGTACTAATTACTCTATAATGGATTAGGAATTGGGAAGGTTGAATTAGAGGAAGTGAACCCGCATTTGCGTGGAGGGAGAGTGGAAAACCATTTAGGAAAAGTCAGCCCCAGTTCAAACGACCGAGATTCGAACCTCGATCTCCCCGTCCTCAGCAGTCGAGCTCAACACGACAAGCGCGTTAGCCAACTACGCCAACGAGGCGGGTAGGAAGAAAGACTAATATTGTATGGGTACGTAATAAGGATGGAAAAGGAGAGGATACCAAGAGAGAAATGGGAGGAACAGATAACAAGTGTGTAAGTGATAGGAGAAGAATGGAAGCGATTAAATGAGAAAGAGTGGCGGAAAGAAAGAGGAAGATGGATTGATGATTATTTTTTCACATCAAAGGATCTGCTTTAATCGTTCTAACCATAAACCAGGTCATGAGAATTTTGACAGGTAGTATAATTTAGATAAGTTTGATTGGCTTAAACAGATAATAGCGAATTAAAAGAATTAGATCTTACACCAAAGTGTACCACTTTGTAGACGATATTCCACACTGTATTATAGTATCATGTGGGTAGTAACTTGATACATGAGTATCACGATTCCTTGTTTTCTATATTCCAATTATTAATAACAATTGAATGAAGAGCAATTTTTTTATTACCCCCGCCCCCCCCCCCTGTCATCTTACAACTCGTTCGGGATATACGCATACATTTAGAATGATGGAATTTTAATGAGGAAGATAGATTTTGAGAAGAAATGTACACACATTTGAGTAGAGAGTGAGGAAATTATGTAGAAAAAAAATACTCCCACTACACACACGAGACCAACATCAATGATGTCAGATACTTTCTCAAAGATAAAGCACAATAGGTCACGTGATGATTGTACAAGTAACAATATTACATTACGCTCACGCCAATTTTTCTCCGACTATTTCTACGATTCAACCTTATGCTGTGTAAATACTTAAAACAATAAAAAAGGAAGCATTACAAATATATATTGAGATATTTAACGGTTACCTTCTGAGAAGGTTTATTATACCAGCACAAAACACTAAAATAATTGGTCCTAAGACACAACACCCAGTCTTCAGGCCATTGTTTCTTCACTGTAAATGGAGTCCCAATTTCACAAATGATATTTTTTTTCATCCATGCCGGAAATCGAAACCAAGACCTTTAGTTAGGTATACAGAACCTCTACTGAGATAAGATATCGGTCAAATAGGATACGAAGGGAGGAATATAGGAACCAGAAAGAGGGATATAATTCGGCTTTAAATCTTTGTTATTCTATAAATGTGTTTGTAAATCAATTAAATGTTGAAATTATCTCACTTTGTCAGACAAATCCCTAAACCGGGGCTTGTGATTTTATTAATTCAATACAGAATGTGTTAAATGTTGAAATGCTCTCAATATTTTATCAAAAACCCCTGGCCAATTTCACTGATTGTACAATAACTACTGATTATACACACGATCAATAAATACGATGGGAATAGGATCCTGTAGGACCTAACTAATGTAGACATTTGTATGATCGGATATTGATGGTTTTGGACAAAGCGTGTCATTGGACTTGAAGTGAGGTCAACGGACCTGGTGATATTCTACGGGAATGTCCTCTTTATTATTATTATTAACTTCACGATACGAATAAAAGCAGTATATCTGATTTTTCTCCCCCTGATCAGATTACCAGTAATTTTGAAAAACTAGAGTTTAGGCTTACCGAGCAACTATTGTTTCAATTTATTTAGTGTACAAATCGTAAATTTGGTGTTATACTCCCAGCCCCTCCATTCCCAATGCACATCAAATCCATCACACACACATTCGCAAACGCAAACACACTGGGAGTTGCGGATTATATTAAAAACATTCTCTATATTACATTTTAATAAACTATTGTTATATTTTGTATGTACCATAACATGGAATGTCTTTGGTTTATAACGTATGCCTAAATATCATATTTTTAATATATTTTCTATTAAAAACAATTAAATATGACTTTAGATTAAAACAATCTCGTATTAAATAAAAAATCTCGTACATATATATGAGATTTATGCATGTATAATTATTTAGCACCCTGTAATATTACCCTACTATATTGTACAGGCCAAATGTATTTTAATTAAATTAAATTTAGTAAAAACTTATACATGCCGTTTTTTAAATTCATATGTATAGCTAACTGATGCGTGATGATTACACGCAGGTGCATTTCTAATGGATCAATAAAATTCACTTAAGTGAAAAATAACAACCTGGACACTAGAATTGAACCTAAGGCTTTTGGCTTTGAGTGTCCATCACTTGAGCCATCCTATGAGATACGAGATGAATGAGGGTTGCTCACTGGTAGAGATTTTGGCGCGACAAAGGCGAATGACCCCGAGTTCGATTCCCGTGACCAAAATGTAATTTTTCACTTGATTGAATTTTATATTATATTTATTACCACACTTTTCTTTAATATTTATGTTTATATCAGAAATCACTAATAGTAATAGACAACTCAGTGGAATTGAAGTATAATAAAAGTCATCAGTTAAACAATTTGAAATTTCTTCTTCAAACATCAACACCTTATCAGGGAGAACGCAAACTAAAGGTACAAACTCACTTCTATGATTTCCTGTTGATTGGGAGGCTTAGGATTGAATCCATTTTAGGGTATTTTTTTTGATAAATATGGTTTTTCCTTCTGGAAAATGAGGGTACAAATCTTCTACAATATACATTTTCATCCTTACCCAATTAATATACATACAGATTGTCCAGGTTGGCAGTTATGCATGGCGTTAAAAAAATTTCAAACATTTAGTAGGCTATATATATCCTTTTTTAAATTGCAACATTTTTGCTCGCATTTGATGTACCCTTTTTAATATTTTTTAATTTATTATTTGTATTTACACAATTAATGCTTTTGACACATGATCAAATAACTAATATTCAAACAAAATAAAAGAGCACATTCCAAGTGGAATAAAAAAACATCAATAACGTGTAAAAGTTCATTATTTTTAAGTCATAAATTCAACGTGAATCCTATTGATGTTGTAATGCACGTATGTAGTTTTAGTTTTCAATATTTGCCTCAAGATATGTTTTCAACCAATTTATAAGGTTTCTCTTTAAAAAAACAAACAGATTATAATTCAAATATGTGTTAGAATGTTTTTAAATATTTAAAAACAAAAACAAAAAGAATATACTTACAATTTAATTTCTTATTAAAATATTAGTAAGTAATTTCTTATTCCAAATAGTTGGGAAGATATGATGAAAATTGGAAATTTACGCTGATATAAAATATGTCATTTTATTGTAAAAATGGGAGGTGCCATTTTGTATGTAATGTTAAACAGTGCTCAGAGACTAATTTTGATCAAAAATGTTACAGAAAATTTTAAGAAAGTACATTTTTTCTCTTTTTGACTTTAAAGTAAACTACCCTTAATTTTAAGGGATATATATATATATATATATATCTAATTCCACTAAATACCAATTTTAATGCTCAATTAGTAAAATAATCTCGGCTTTAGACCAAGTTATAGAATGGCACACACATAAACGGTGTCGAAATAAACAACTTTTCCGATTTAATGAGTCATAAAACGTCAATACCATATCCATTAAAATCTCAAAATAAATTTTCTTGACAATCACAATACTTTCTCAACCCAAGGGGTTGCGAGAAAGTGAAAATAAAAAAAGATTTGCATACTATCATATATAGACTATGATAAAATTTACTGAAATAATATAAACACATTTTTCAATCAACTTCTAATTTTTTTTATATGTTGGTATAACCACCTGCTATTAGCGCGGTATCTGTTTTATAATACATAGCTATACTTAGGACCTCTTAAAATTGGGCCAGTAAAAATACGGCTAACATAAGCTGAGAAAAAGTAAAAAAATGTAGTGTTGTGTACCGGCCAACTTGAAACGAAATGGCAGACGTAAATTTTAATTAGCTTATCTGTTATCAGACGTGAAGTTTCAGCTAGATAAGAATAGTGTTCTTTTTTGCTTGAAAGAGGAAAATCTTAGAAAAAAAACCAAAAGTGGTTTTTTCATCCGTCCTATTGAAACAAAATGATGGAAGTAAATTTAAACTAATCTCAATGTTAACTAAACATATATATTATTTCCATCGGCGTAGTGACGTTTGAGTGAAAGATTAACAGACGCCAACGTAATTTTATATATTAAGTAGGCTTTATCTAAATTGACTCTTTTTGAATGGAATAGGTGATGAAATTTTTAAATATAACATACTAGAAACATCCTTATAACTTTAATTTACAATTTAATTTTTTATCAGAATAATATAAAATATATGTATTTTCATAATTTCCATGGTTATTAACCTCGCGAGTTCTAAAGTATGTTTTTTTTCTCTATAGAAGCTAATTTCAGTGTACATAAGTAGTTAGATGGCATCTCTTGCATGGAAATAGAAAGATAATACCAACAAAAGAAAAACTAATGGTAAAAAGAGAGAGAAAAAAAATACCTACATAAATATTGTGGTTTACATTTTAAAAACACACATTGTTATTCATCTCAACACAGAATTAAAAAGGCTGCGAACAGATTATGTGCATATTTTTTTTCTAGTTTGCATATTTTTTTGACGTGGATAAGGAAGGTTTGTTTTACAAGTATAGTCTTGTGCAATAAAGTGACCAATTCGTACTTCAGTGCTCAGGGAGTGTATGTACGAATGCATCCCTGCCTAGAGGGACTATTTGAATAAAATAATTTAATTAGTTTTAAGTTTTTTGTATAACACTTTTTCGGAGTATTAAAACATTCAATCAATCAATAAAAGGAACATTGTAAAGCTATTCCATTTATATCCTTAGATTATTTTATAACTGTTGTGATTAGAATAAGAAAAAAAGAAAGAAAATTGAAGTTATTTTATTATTTGTGGTGTTTAACGTACGCTTTCTGAACCGACTGATTATATCAGTACAATACTTAACAAACCTAAATCTAGAACAAACACAGCATACATCCCAAGGGCGTTAATTTATCACTGTGAAAGGGAAAACCTACATTTCACCAATAATACATATTTCGGCCATGCTAGTAATCGAAACCAGTACCCTTAGCTGATTATCTCAGTCAGTAGCATACCTATCTAAAGTGTTGGACTCTAGTACAGTAAGGCCCATATATTTGGAGTTTAATGAGACCGGGCCTATCTTGAATTATCGAAAACTTGAATTACACGGAATAGCCGGAAAAATTAACAATACTTGTTAAGGAGTAAAATATACTTAAGAAATATTTTAAATTATATAATACAAACACAATTTTGTAAATATAATAACATAAACTGATTATTAAACTTAAAAACAAACAAATAATAGCGTTTTTGTTTTATCATTTAAAGAGAAGAGAATCATGACAATTTTACGACTTCGAGATTGATTTATTTTCATGTTTTATGTGATCATGAACCCAAAGTAGTTGGTTTTCAAAGTCTTTCTTCCCATCCATCCGTCCGCCTGTCCCTGAGCCTGGATACAAAACGATTTGATGTCTTTTGTTCAAATTTGTTTAGATTTTATATACCTTTACCTCAGCACATCAAATATTTGTTTTTATTCTAGCCCTTGCACTCAGGGTAGTTAACTCATTAGTGACTTTTGAAAATAAGAATATTAAAAAAAATGGCTCTACAATTTTTGTTTGAAATGGATATTTATGGAGGGTTTGACCTAACAAATATTACTTATATACTTGTTTTAACTTAACAAATGGGAACCACTTTCTTTCAACTATGAAACTGTTAGGCACCTTCCATGTTCCCATGTAGGAAATAACTATTTACAAAATCCAAAAGTATTAAATGAAAGAGAATTCAAAAATAATAATCATGGCAACAAATAAATTAAAATATATTTAATGTTTGAACCAAAACTATTCTCCACGCACAAACACGCGCGTGCGCGTGCACACACACACTAGGACTATATATGTATATACATATAAAGATATACATATATACACAAACTGAGTTTACAAACAGACATATTCCAAGTATAACAAAATATCTGCCTAAGATCAATACTATATTCTGATAAGTAAAACAAAATAGTATACATTGTTGCATGAACATTATTAATTCTGTAAATTTTTAATTACACTCAATTTAAAAAAAAAATATCTGCATCGGTGATGAAATGGTCTAACGCTTCATTCTGGTGTGACAGGGATAAAGTGGTTCAAATCATGGTTTGGTGTGGTTGGGTTTGTTTTCATATTTTTTTCCCCATTCACCATCCCCACAAATGAGGATACACTTCCTCTAAATTCCATATATTACACTAACGTGGCGTTCTGCTCGAACGGATACTAAGGGACGGTGACTTGTTTTTCTTCAAAAATGAGCAGTCATTATAGTTTTTAAAAATATATTCTTATATTTTAAACTATTTAAACTATTTTCTTCAATAATTTTAGTTGTGTTGTATAGGATAGATATAGTTTTACTTTACATGCATTACTGTTACCAGACTATGGCCTGGTTAGTTGTTTATTCGAGTAATATATTTTCCACTACCAGCTGACTAGGCCTGTCGTAGCTTCATTAGAAATATAAATATAGTACGAGTATTAAATACGGCTGTGTATAAATCAAGTATTTTACCAATTCAAATCTTCATTACTCGTACATTACTACTCCAAATTCTAATATAACCCATCCAGAATTACAAGTAATATAGAAGTATAATAAAATAAAGATTTTATTTGATAACGGTCTGTTTCTTGTTTGTTATAATGTATTCGTTATCACGGTAGTACAATTAAATGTTAAATTACTTGTCTGGGGTATGGTTGTTTAGTTTGTACTATAATATAAATTGTGTTAGGCAAGTACAAAAATAAGAAAAGAAGCATTAGAGTTCTACACTATAGGACCAATCAAATATAATTATAACCCGCCTCTGTGGCGTAGTTGGCTAACGCGCTAGTCGTGTTGAGCTCGACTGCTGAGGACGGGGAGATCGAGGTTCGAATCTCGGTCGGGTGAACTGGGGGTGGTTTTTCCTAAATGGTTTTACACTCTCCCTCCACGCAAATGCGGGTTCGCTTCCTTTAATTCAACCTACCTAATTCATTAGTGTAATTATTATTATTATTATTATTACTAGCACCGCGTCTTACTACCCGTTCGGGTTATACGCACTTACGCTAATGTGTAATGGTAGGGTGATTGTGAGATGAAATGGAGGACCTACAATTTAACGTGGAATCCTAACCACGGTGGAGGCCTGGCATTCCCCAAATTCTCAAGATGTCTTGTCAGAGGTGAAGGAAGGGTTTGGACATCAGATAAATCTATGCCGGGACCGAGGATTGAACCCCGGCCGCCAGCACAGAAGTCTGACACCTTACCCCTAGACCACCAGGTCAACTCGTAATTAGTACTTAAAGCGTATAACCCGAACGGGTAGTAAGACGCGGTGCTAATATTATTAAATATAATTATACACCATTTTTTTTTCATCTTGACTCAAATAATTTTCTTGAAATCCTCAGATCTCCTAACGGTGGAGATGTAGGGGACGCTAGAAAAGGTAAGGGTTTTTGCAGTTTTTATAGCAACACCCTTTTTTTTGACCAAAATAAATACAATATTACTCCAGTAGAAACATAGTTTAATTTTCTTCACACGATGATATCAACAGTGTTCTTGAATACCTGCCATGAGCATAGTGACATTAGATGACAAACTTTTTAAATGAAGAGAAAAAAATAGTCATATAACTACAGGAGACTCTTTGACACTAGAACTGTTGATATTACCATACGAATCAAATTTTATTATTATCACCGCGTCTTACTAACCCTCCAGGCTATACGCACTTACGCTAATGTATAATGGTAGGAATAAAACTAAGCTAAACGTTGTTACTGGAGCAATAGTTTATTTATTTTGAACAAATAAATGTTTTGCTATAAAATAGCTAAATTATTGGTCTTTTCTCGCGTCCCCTTCCACCACATCCTTAATAACTTGAAGAATTTGATAATTATAGATGTCTATGATCCTCATAACTAGTAATTAATGAACTTATAAATAGTTTTTTTTTAAAAATTATGAAAAACTCAAATGACCGAATCTGGCCGACTGATCAAACTGGGAACATCAGGGCAGTTTTCTCTCACTATTTTCCGAATCTGCGCTTTCTACTAAAACCCTGACCGCTGACCGTTATAAGTCCCCGGTCGCTCAGGAGACAACGGAACATGACACTAATAGAGTGAAGATGTCGGAGGAAGAAAATGATAAAGAGGGTAGATAAAGTTGGACCGATAAGAGAAGGGGAGGGGGTGGCTTGTAACGCCTCATGGGAAGAATTGGGAAGGTAGATGTGTTTTTTGGGGAGGGGAAGGGAGTTAAAATGATTGAAGACATTGTGAGGGTGTGGTCCAACAGAGATCCATTTTTATTTTACCTCAGACTGTTTTTTTTACTATTTTTCTTTATTTTTTAAAGCCCCTTTCTTTCCACTATCCTTACGGGCTATGCGAAAATTTATAATAATCCTAGTACACAGAAATAAGAATATGTATTTTAAGGATATACTTAAGCAATTTCTTGGAAAGAGCATGGTAAATTACCACTAAAATTCAATAATAATGTAACTGTCTAACATTTCTTAAGTATACTTTACCAAGAATGTTTCTAACAATAATTTTTAGTTTTGTATATATACAAAATTCTATTAGTGAAACAGCCCAATTCACGGATTGGTCAAATTTATATCCATTCCATGGACTGGTCTCTAATCTTGAACATTTCACTAACTGGGAAAAAATTACATTAACTCTTGCCCATTTTATGAAATGGAAATTATTGTCCTACTATTTAAAGCTGAACTGAAACTCGTTTTCAGATATTTTATGTTAAGAATTAAAAACTAGAACAACTTATTCTGAAAAATTGATAAATGACAGCTGGACACGGGAATCGAACTCTGAACCTTTGGGTTAGTACGTCAAAGCTCTAACCACTGAGCTATCCAGAAATCCTTATTCCTGTGCCCAGGTGTCATTTTTCAATTTTTAGAATATGATATCTAGATGCGAGTAAATTCCCATTAAAACAAATAAAATAGCTTTGGCTATTCGATTTTTAGCCCAACTTAGCTAAGCATAAGTTTTCATTCTAAAACAATTAAAGGCTTGGACCAAACGTATTATTCGCTTGTCCATTTTATGGATTGGGCAAAATATCGTCCAGTTAATGAAAAATTGGGTAATTTTTGTATCTGACCAGTTCATGAACCGGTTTAGTTTTTTCCCCGTCCGTGAAACGGACAAGAGAAGAAGCCAGTTCACGGAATGGGTAGAGAATTGCCTAATTGATGAAGTGGCCAATTTCAGTTTTGTGGTGAAACATAGCTAGTAACCATACCGAGATAGTTCCTGTACTCGGTATTAATACCCGTACTCAAGCTAATATCCTTACTCAGAGCTAGTACCCGTAATCAATGCCAGTACAATTCTAAGAACTAGTCCACGTACTATTAATTAATCCCTATATTCAGGGATAATACACCTACTCAGAGCTAGTACCCTTACTCAGAGCTAGTACCCTTACTCAGAGCTAGTACCCTTACTCAGAGCTAGTACCCATACTCAGAGCTAGTGCCCTTACTCAGAGCTAGTACCCATACTCAGAGCTAGTGCCCTTACTCAGAGCTAGTACCCATACTCAGAGCTAGTACCCATACTCAGAGCTAGTGCCCTTACTCAGAGCTAGTACTCATAATAATAACTAACTTAGTTCCTATACTCAGGGCCAGTTCATGTACTCGGGACCAGTTCCTATACTAAGTCAGTTCCTGTGCTCAGGGCCATTTCTTTTATTCAAAGTTAGTTCCTGTATTTAGTGGGCAGGGGGCTCAGGCTCCCCATACAAACCGATATAGGATCTCTAAGAGCCTTTTAAATGTTAGTGTGAGATCTCCTCATAGTACAATACAATATTCTAATCTCAGGATCGAATCAGCAGAAAATAAAATTAATAATTAAAAAGTAAAATGTTTGAAATTTTTAGCTTTATCCTCAAAATGTCGAAATAAATTTTTATTCATGGTTAAAAAGGCCTATTTTTGATGCATAGGCGCATTATGCCGCCCCCTTTCCTAAATATCTATATAATATCATCTTTGAGGGCGCTGCATGGTCACTATAAGGAAAAACCGTTGTCATTATCTAGTCTTTGTGTTATCAATCTCCCCTAAAATATAAGACACATTTTGCAACGCTGGCTCATCGACGTTGCCACTGGATCACTTTCAATTCAGTACACCTCATACTGACATATCCGGAAGCTAGGAGATTTGGCAACAGTTAACCGAGAGAGAGCGAAGAAAAAGCTTTTATCCACAAGACCTGCAGTTCTCTCAGCAGTAATATTGGTTATAGTAATTTGTGGCCAAAATATTCCCAGCACTATTTTTGACCCTCCACTAAATATTATACCTGCGCACGCCTATGGCTATTAGTGATGTAAATATTGTAGCCTACCTACCATTTGAAGTAACTGGATTGAGCATATAAAGGCTGTAATTATGGTCTCACACGGAACATTTTTCTGCCCCATGGCAATACATAAAATTAGCCAATGTGAAATTTAATTATCCATTTAAATACATGATACGGGAATAGATACCGAATTATATGAATATGATTTTAAATATCACGAATGGTTGGAAATTAAAGTTAGCAATACTAAATTAGAATTGATAAATTATGTAAAGCAAGGCTTGATGAATGACGGATTATAATAATAACAACTGTAATCAGACATATCCTAGTCATATTCGAATAGATGGAAAAATGACACCTGGACACGGGGATTGAACCCATAAACTTTGGCTTAGCGAAGTAATGCTCTACCACTGAACTATCCAGGGATCATCCCGTGCTCGGGGTAATTCTTCACTCATATTTTCCCTGAGGTCGATTCCCATGTCAAGGGGTTAGTTTTCAATTTATTTAAATATTCTAAATTAGCTATTATCAGTAGTACCTTTATACACGAATAAAGATAAGAATGGTTGTTCAGGTTGGTTAAAAAATGCACCCACACTAGTGTGGAAGGAGGCTTGGAAAACTGTAATGAGAATTCAAGAGTGTCAAGTTGTTACTATCGTAGCACACCGATATTCAAACCCTCAACCTTTCTATCACATAAAACTTTGTATTTTGTGAGTCCAATGCCTTTGACCATTTTACCACCAGATAATTTTTTTAGTCTTGACAATTCTAGTCACCGGAGGTTGCATAGTCACTATCGTGTTAGACAGGATTGCTGGTCATGTAGAGATCGGGGTTTGATTCCCAGAGAAAGAAAGAATGGTTTTTATTTAATGGCTAGTCACTATCTCTCCACATAAATGCGGGTACATTTCCTCTAAAATTTAATCTTAATAATCCCTACTACACAATAGTAATTAACGTATTCGTTTAAGCCGAAAGGCGACTAAAGTGAAAAAGAAAAAAAAATGTTAGTCGAGTTAAACATCTGTTTATTGACTCAACTTCGAAAGTAGGTACCACATGTGTCGTTGATGTTAGAGGTACTATCTTCATGGACAGTTCATGTTGTGTATCTCTTTCTACTCGATGTCAGTGATTGATCGTCTCTTCCTCCCAGCCCCTCCTCACCCCTCACCGCGACCTCTTGCCGTGTACGAAACTTCATGTCTTGGGAGTAGTTCATATGGCCACCGTCTCCCAGGCCAACATTAGCGGGACATGAGAAGAAAGCCTTGAAGAATACTGTTTATTTTGAAATCAAAATATATTCCTTCAGCCTTATCTACACCTTTCGGAGAAAGAAGTATTGGGATTGTCAAAATACCAATTGAACTTGAAGTTTTAATAATGTTGACGTTTCATTGCCCTGTTGAAACCGAAAAAGTTTGTTTTCGTGTTGTCATATGTTTATGTGGCTGTATATTGTAGAACCGAAACCATTTCACCGATTAAACTTGGTATATAAGGTTTCCATAAGGTTGCCCAAGGCATTTAAAAAAATGTATCAAACCCTAAAATCAAGGGTAGATTACTGAAGGAAAACAAAGAAAGAAAAACATGTTTTTCGGAACTAGCTCTAATGATTTTGATTAAATTTTGTATCAAGGTACTGTTTACATAAATAAAATGATTTCCATTATCCTCTAAAAATTTATTTTAGGGTATTTTGCATAAGCATAAACTTACAATTTTGATCATATACCCGCAACCGTTTCCGATATGAAACAGTTTATCGTTGTAAAGTTGTAGTTCTATTAGAAGTAAAAAGCCTTTAATGGAAATCAATTTTGCATGAACTATAAGCAAATATATAATTTTTATGGAGGTCTTTGAAAATTGAAATTAATTGTTATGCCCTATGGCTTCTTTTTTTCTTAATGTTTTTATTCTAATGTATCTTATTTCATTTCTGATCTTTAGTGGAGTGTTTCTGCATCACAGTATATTATTTAGCTTCACAAAATTTTAGTTTTAGTAAATGTCTCTATCTATATATTAATAAAATGAAGTGTTTGTCTCTGTTTTTGTTTGTGTGCGATGCCCAGCCAAATCTACGGCACGCAGAGATATGACATTTTTAACATAGGTGGACGGAAGGGGATTCGAATGCACCTTGAAGTCGAATTTTTAAATTTTTAATTAGCTTTTTAATTAGGCTATTTTCAACACATTTTTGAAGCAAATATGGGGGTGCCTTATTGTTAAATTCTCATGGCAAATCGAGCACCATGGGGGGAGGGGGGCCGGGGAGGCTTATATAATTCTTATACCACAGTGGGTCACGAGGAACGCCGTACGGGATTGCTAGTATTAAGATAAAAGAAAGTGTCTGTATGGTGCAACGTGCCATTTATTTTAGTTTGTGTTCACACATAAAACGTAAAGATTCATCATTATATCTAGCACGATTTTTTTTTTCAATATTGAAATAATTGATTTTGATATTATGAACTAACATGAACTAAAATACTGTAAATATGGATTTGTTTATATTTATTTTTGCTGATTTTAGGAAGACGTTAAGTCTACATCCTTATTTTAATAAACTAAGACATGGACGAAGGAATGAGTGAGTTCGATATAATTTACATTATATACTTTTGCACATAACATGAGTAACTTGTTTAGAGAACACTGTCTCGGTCACACCTCATTATTTCTTTTAAATTTAGACCGTTAATCAATTAAACATTTACTGATAGGACATACATTGGTTTAATTACTTTTTAAAGGAAAGTTAATTTTAGATCCGTAGAATTGTATTTTGATATAATGAAAGTTGACAAGAAAAATGTTAACCTGTGCCAGGTGAAGTTAAGGTTGTTTATAATTTGCTCGGATGTGTGTAGCATTATGTAAGACGGTCCTTATCTCCATTTTCATTGACCAATGCCTTCCAAGAGATGGTGGGGCAGGGGGTTGGGGCTAAGCGCCACAAAATCTGTCCCTGACATCGTTTGAGCACGGGGTGAAAAAACAGTCATTTACTAAATGTCCTCTTGCTAACAATATCGTACCACTAAGTATTACCCATTTGGATTGTGAGTAAACCGAATAGTTGATAGAAGAGATTTGAGCAAATGGTGCCAACTGTTAGGGTGGATTTATTTAATCGAATAGTTAGAAAACAATACTTTACTTTGTGTTTTTAAAAGTATGATATTTACGTACCAAATATTTCCACTTTACATTATCGAAAATAAAATATACATTGCATTCTACTTGTGATATTAACTCAGGATTTTAAAAAGAAACGTATCACTATTTAATGGTATTAAGAATAAAATAGTTATAGGAATGCATAACAAATCTATAATGTATTTTAAAGAAACGATTGGATTGGCATTTTTTAACCATTTTGAGTTTTGTTTTTCAACATTTTTAGGAACCATTGTGAACAAATAATACCATTATAGAACAAACTAGACTACAATTATTAATATGATAAATATGTACTTAAACATAATCAAATTTTAAGCCTGCAACATTTTTAAAACGATTCCTATATTAAACACCTTTCTTGTGTATTTTTAGATGAGTACAACACCATACATTTTAGAAGAAACATTTGAACTCAAATTGCCGTAAAGCTCTCAACAATTAAAGCAATTATGTGTAATCTGTTTCTCGCTTTAATAGCGTTAATCGTTTACGAAATCACTCTATCACACCTTAAATGAAGTTATTTTAACGAACACAGGAATTACTTAAATAGCGTGCGTGAATACTGTAGAATAAAGGGCAAACACAATTTAATATTAAAATTAGCTGACATCAAATGAAAAATTGAAATGGTAGTTTAAGTATTTTAATTAAGTGATATCTTTGAGTTATGCCCTACGTAATCATTTGCAATTTCAAATAATAGCGCATACATGAGTCCTAATCAATCGTAATCTGCAAAATAAAGATATATATTTTAACTGAAATGCTCCAACGATTTATGTAGTTTACAAAATTACAATAGAGAAATTGAATGGCAGAACAAGTATTTAAACTAACAGATGATAATCGAAGCCTGTACTCTCGTGGTAAATATTACATTTTCCAACAATTTTTAATTGCTCGGAATGGTTTCAATTTGTTTAAAACTCAATCAACTCCCTTAATTATCCAACTTTCCTTAGAAACCACATCACCCCGACAAGAGCATTTTATTTTTCCTTGGAAGAATCCAATTTCCCCCGAGTTTCTTCTTGAAGCATTTTTATTCTGTTTTGTTTTCATTCCAAGACCAGAGACTTGCTTTTGAGAAATAATTCATCTTGTAAGTGGTGGGTCGGAGTTCAAACAGTCAGAAGAGTTGCGCATTTCATGTGAAGCAATAAAAACAGGTTGGAGATCCAAGCATTTGTTTGGCCTCTTCTTCATCCGCTGTTGAGTGTACTCAAGGACGAAACATACAAAAAAAAGTTACTTTCTTTAGTTCGAAGAGAAGCACCGTTCTTAATGTCTTGGGTTCGAGTGTTTTCACGTTATTTGTACAAAGAGGTAAACAAATAATGTAAATAATAAACACAATCATAGATATTGATAGTTTGTTGACAAATAACAGTGAACTAAATAACAATAGTAACAATAGCCAAATAAATGTATCATTAAATAAATGACCATCTAGGGTAAGTATAACTAATATATCATGGTAAAACAAACATAGTTTTAGTTTACAGAGATGTATGCCCTACTAAGAGATTCATTTTATGGGGTATTATACCCTCAATATCTCATGGTTAAGTCCCTCGACATGAGATTCAAGGATTTTCTTAAAACGTTGAATCCATCTTAAAGAAATTTAAAGTTCTTTAAAACATAATCGGGATTAAAAGTGCCATGAATTTTTTAATACTCAAATTAACTAATTAGTAATTATAGAGAAATACAAACATACTTTATTAATACTACTTTAAGGATGGGTTTGAGTATCCTTACCAATCCAGGATGGTCATACTTGATTATATTTAATCTTGGAATAAGAAAGTAAACTTTAATTTATGAGCGTATAACACAAACGGGTAGTAATACAGTGCTGGTTATAATTTAATTTGAGTGACCTAGTGTCGATACTTCTCCTTTTAAAGCAGGCTAACAAAACAAATAAACTTAACGTAAATTATAAGATAGAGTATAAAATGGCTGAGAATCCTTCCATAATTTACATTAATTAACTGACAAATAATAAAGATGGACACATTAATTATTATTATTATTATTATTATTATCACGTCTTATTACCCGTTCAGGTTGTACACACTTATGCTAATGTGTAATAGTAGGATAAGTGAGAGGGAAATGGAGGAACTACAGTTTAACGTGGAATCCGAACCATGGTGGAGGCCTGGCATTCCACACATTTACAAATTGTGATTAATAATAAACGTCTTGTCAGGATTTATTACTCTATCCAATAATTGTTGAATAGTTTTATTTAATAAATTAAATTGATTCATAAATAACTACCTAAAAGATAATATGTAGAGTAAAGGTAGCATGAAATTAGCTAGTTTATTATTAAAATAAAATTTAATCAACTAATACAGAACATAATAGCGTCATCTGAAAATATTATTTAATTTTATGTTTATATAATTAATTTATGGTAGATTATATTATTCGAATATAATAATTCAAAACATTTGCTCCTTTCTATAATCGAAAACGTGTTTTTTTAAAGTACATCGAATGGTGTTTAAACATATTATATTATTATCATAGAACCTTATAAGCAATGTGAAAGCGCTAACCCCAATCTAAACAGTTCTTTTGAATAACGACGTTGCATCAATGTTTGCCTTATAGATAAATTATAATATAAATGTAACCTGCCCCCTTATTATCACCCAATAATAAGTCAGGTTGGTCAAGAGTTTATTTTATTAAAAAAAACAAAACAAGGAAAGCTCTAAGAGTGAGTGAAACATGAATAGCGTTAGGCACTGGATCTGTAAACAACAATCATTGGACCATAATTTATGGAACATGTGGGACTCCTTCCCATGTTCTTAAACTGCGAATTAAAATGAATCTTACAATCAGAAGTTAAATTGACCTCCACACACATCCCATGAAAGTAATAATAAAAGGATAACCAAAAGCACTATTTATGTGAAAGGCATTTGCTCGCCACCACCGTCGGTTCTCAAACAGTGAACAAAGAGTTACTAACAACATACATCTCCCCAGCCGTAATTAGACACAATAGAAACGCACAAGAATTTAATTTAGAAACAAACACCACAACTCGCTGAGTTTACGTTAAATATAAAGCCCATATTAGAGAGCAAACCTGCCGAATCGTGGCCCCACATCTAACCAACATTATATAATCTTGAAAATAGTAACACTAATAAATTAACTTCCAATAAACAAGATATATAACCATTTAAATGTACAAATCGGTAGAGCAAAGTATAATGCTACAAGAGTTAATTATGGACTTAAGGTGGTGGCGCTTCAAGGTATAAGACCATCCGTGAAGCGGAAGAAGCAGAAAGTACATTTGATAAATGAAAGTTCTTACAATAGATCACAAAGTGACGTTAAATAAATCATTTGGTCAAACTGTGCAAAATAAATAAATAAATAAATATATATATATATATATATTAGGGTGTCTTAGTTCAAATTACATGAAACTTTATTTACAATTGTTTTGACATAAAAGAAAAAAAATAAGAGGGTATGCGAAAAAAAAAAATTAATTCCGTTTTTTTGGGACACCCTAATATATATACATATATTATCCATGACCCACAAGCAATTTAAAGGAGACCAGGTATATTTAATTAGTGATGTCTTTAAATATGAAATCCTGAACAGTAATTTAGTATTATTAAAACCAAACGAAATTTTTGTAGTACCGACGTAATACTATTCTAGCAACAAGGTCTTTCACCTAGTGATCACAGTGTAATGTGTACAGGCATTACAGAACGATGCCCTATATATACCAGATAAATGAAGCAATGCGCTCTCAAGGAATGGAAGCAAAGGAGGAGGAGAGGGGTCATGGGTAGCAGCAACCTTCCAGAACATACTCCACTAGTCTATGCTTATTTCAAACGGCGTACTCAGCAATATTCTGATAGTCTTTGATTACTGCCGGTGACGCGCACCTAAGCTGCGCATATCGTCCTTTTTTCTTGGGCGTGGTGAGGAATAAAGCCAGGCCTCCCGAGTCAGTTTGATGTTGATAGTACCGGGGGACGTATTAGTGGAGTTAAGCGGAGTGGAGCGTGGCCGAGACAAGGTTAACTGGGTCCGGAGTGGTGAGCCAAACAATCTCTTTCTCTCCTAAGTTTTGTAACAGGGCTACATAAATATATCTTAAGATATATTTCATGCCATGAAAATATTCCTACCCTTAAATTTCACTTTCCTAAACATTAAAAAATAAAACCCTAAAATATTTGGGTTGGCTCTATGAGACTATATTTATATTAAACACTGTGAGGTTTTGGCGTTTCACACTCTGGTTAAAAGGGCTAAATGTGTGTTTAACACTCAAAGCTATTAACAACGAATTAAGTGCTTCAAGAATATTAAGCAAACATCATATTTTTTTTGTATTTACATTGATTTTATATTTTGCAATACATGTATTAAAATCAAAGCTAAATATTTTATAAATCTATATTGAACTCAATTTAGATAGTGTATTTTAATTGGTGTCAAATATTCATGGGGAGTATTCCTATCGACCAAACACTAAGAAAAGTTTATATAAATATGGGCCTAGACATGCTTAGTTTTAGAATTATTAAATATTTTACTCAAATATTGATTGGTTATGAGCTATCTTGAATGGCCTGTTCAATCAACAGAACTAAACCCAAAGGTTTTTAAATCTGTGAACATTTAAAGTCCATTGTTTACTCAACTCCTGTGCTTGATGTTGAGGTTTTTAAGATAACGTATCACGTATCGTATATGGATGTAAGAAAATATGTAAAACCCCCAAGAATACTCAAGAGTACGGCAAGGCATGGGAAGCAGGATTAGAGAATGCTTCGAAGCAGGACGACACCATTTTGAACAATTATTGTAACAAAATAATCTGCCTACTTGTATTTTTGGTTGTTTTTGTTAAAATCTGTCTTGTTTAATTGTGTTACTTCTTCTGCTTTATTGCTTACTAATCGAACAATAAAATTTCTCTTATCTCAGAAACTGAACGTTTTTAGACCCATGTTTATGAGATTTTCTTAATATTTGGTTGATGGGAATACACCTTTAGAATATTTGTCACCAATCAGAATACACCCTGTATATACATATAAAAAACTCTAAATCTGTCTGTGATTTCGATACTAATTATTTTTGTAGCCAGTAAACTCAAAGTAGCTACCTATCGGATCTATATGGATCTTCTTCTGTTGTACTTATTTTTCAGATAACCATGGTGTTATATACCATCACGCAATCTCATCAGCGAGTGAAGTGGTGTCGAAAAAACCGGGCGTAAACATTTAACATTCGTCGCATATGGTATTACGGGTACGGAAAGGGATGAGGACAAGTATATATTTCTTCGTGAATCTTCGCATGTACAGTACATATAACACTGCTCTTAGCTAAGTCCATTCTTTTCCAGCATTTGAAGTTGTCGAATGTGTTGATGTTAAATGCAAGCGAAGCCACTGGCAAATGCTAGAGTAGGCTATAATATATAACTATCCTTTGTTAATACTTTTAAATAGCACATACCCACTTCGGTGGCTGCATGGTATAACGCGCTACTCTCGTAGTAAACTAGATTGCTGATGACGTGGAGACGTAGGTCCGAATCTCGGTCGGGTGTACTGAGGGTGGTTTATTCCAAAATAGCTCTCCACTTTCTCTCCACGCAAATGCGGGTACACTTAATTTAATATATAACTTTACTAATCCCTAAAACCATTAGTGTAATTATTATATAAGCGTATAACGCGAACGTGAAGTACGATGCTGTGCTAAAATAAAGGTACATATTTTTTAATTAGAAAACCACAGCAAAATGTCCCTACCATATTTTATTGTCTCTTTACTTTGCAAATGTGGCTTTGTGATTTATTTTAGTACGGCATATTACTTCTTGTTAAGATTTTATGCCTATGTACTAGTTACGATAGTGAGTTAGGGGTGAGGAAGGTTGAATTTAGAGAAAGTGTTAGAATATTATGTTACTGAAGCAGGTAATATATTTGTTATATTTTACTTATGATCTATAGTTTAAGTTTTTTCTTAGCATCTATAAATAATTAATGTTAATAGGGGAGTGTATGTACACTATCAACACAGGGTTACCATTGTTATAAGAAATTGGTTGAGTATTCAAATATGTATGCCCTATTAAGCTGTAGATTTGCATTAAAGTAATGCAAAGTTTGAACAGTGTCTGGGCTTTCCTACAAACTCTATGATTTGGGGATTAAACATTAATTGACTTATGCTGTTTTTCACTTGGATATGGTGACTAGTGTTATCTGTATTCAAGTGACACAAATAAAATGTACGTAAAATATCTTTGTTACTGGTTTGTATGATTCTTTAAGTGCCGTCAACATTCCTAAAGACAGGAACCCAATTAGGTTGGATAGAAAAGTTAAGACATTAATTGTTTTGTACTGGACCCCTGACCCCTTATTACGAGCTTATAGCCCAGCCTCACTGACATGACACGTTTATAACGTCAGACAAAGCTTTATCCTCCTCCCCCCACCCCCATCCCCGCTACACTCTACTTAGCTTAAAACCAACAGTAAGACGAGCTGATTAATTAATGGGGAGACCCAAAACTCTCACAACTTGTTTTACGGTGGTTTGCTTCTGACTCCTCTGTTATCCAACTCTTTGTGCTTCGGTGACGAACTCGCAGAAACAAGGTCTTAAGGGGCGAGAGGCGTAGGGGTTGCCTAGACACGGAGGAACTTATACTACTTCTCCGTCGGAGTAGTTTACATTCTATAGGAAATCTACACCAGGTGAAATGAATTCGTGACCTAGAACGTTACATATGATTGATGTTAATCAAACACTCCTGTTATAATCGAGGTTCTATGTTGACTTATTTTTGAATTTATGTTGCCTCTTGAGTATATAAGAGGAATTTCTAATAGAATTAAATAAGGGTAGCAATCCTTTAGAT
Organism: Timema californicum; assembly: GCA_902141385.1. Taxonomy (NCBI): domain Eukaryota; kingdom Metazoa; phylum Arthropoda; class Insecta; order Phasmatodea; family Timematidae; genus Timema; species Timema californicum. Next base: position 196,337 of record CABFOW010000075.1, on the reverse strand, counting down.
CTAGCTGTTAGTACAACTGCCTAGTTTTACGTTCAAAGAACCCATTAGTTGCATATTTGATAGATTTCTGTATGTGGCTATCAGGTAATATATTGTAATAGAATCGTCCGAAATTTGTCTTATTATTTCGTTATCCCTCGATATCTATTCAATAAATGAAATAGATATCTGGAGTCAATATTTTCCCCTTTCCATTATACAATTCGATATGCTTTACACATGTTCACACAAAAAAAGGCAGTCTTGGGGAAGATAGAATTTAGAGGAAGTGTAACTACATATATGAATCGTAAGTGTGGGAAGATTTAAGAAAAAAAAAACCCACCTTGGTGCACCACGCTGAAATTTGAGCCCCAACGTACTCGTCACCAAAGTAAACCATACTGGTGTCTTTGTTTGCGTTCCTATTTGTGTGGTTTTGAGTGATTATTTATTTATATTGAAAACAGGTTTATATGGAAATGTAGCCGTGGTTAGGATAACATTCATTAAAAAAATGTGTATCTTTAAAACACCAGAAAAAAAACACATTTTAAATAATAATTTGTGCCTAGCTATAAGTATTTATTTTTGTGGCAATATATTTTTATTTAATATTCAGTGAAGACCTGAATTAAAATCTTTTTTATAAACTAAGACATAAATACACGCTCGGCGAATGTAATAGGAAAGAATTTTGAAAATATATTAACAATCACTACATGGCTTGGATACAAGTCCGGATATAAATAGGCACGACCTCACGTTTTATGCTTAGAGAAGATTTTTTTAGGCAAATAAATCCAAGTTAGAGGAATATCCTTATCTTACCCTGGCCTATGAGCTTGAGATGTGTAAAATGAGCCATTTACCACCCTCCTACTACTACCTGCCACAGGCCCACAATTTACTACCGAATATTAGAATCTTTATGTAATTATATATAGGGTGTACCTTAACATGTGGAACCCATATCATTGGTGGACAGGAGACACAAATCAATGAAAAATTCGTGTGAACATATGTCCTATTTGAAGTTGTTTCTGTGTTATATTCATGTTTGTACTAATATATTGTGGAGTTGCTTAACACTACAGTACATTCTAAAAATAGTCACCTTCGGACTAAATGCAAGCCTGCCGTCGTCATTTAGTAGAATGCTACACTTAAAAAAAACAACAGGTGTTTGAGATAAACACGTATAACCCATATGACATACCTAATAAACAGGTTGAGAGATATAGAGTTTGGTATACAAACAATTTAATACAACAACTTGTGTGTAGCTTAGAATAAAGGTCAAATAGGGCACATATTTATATGAACCCTCTTCATTATTTCTGTCTCTCCTGTCCACCGTTAACGCGGATCCCACGTGTTACAGATACATTCTGTATACAGATAAATAGCATATATGTGAATAATCACGTTTCTAAATCTCTTCTGTCTCAACTCCATTAAACATATGATCTATACAAATACACTTATCCTCTTGATCATTTGTAACATTTATGCGAACACACCACAAATTTAATTTAATAGCTTTTAATGCTAAAATTTAAAGAACTCTGTTAAAAAATAATTTCAAAATGACCGCGTAAAGTCATCAAAAATCGTTTTTATTTTATGTATGTGTGTGTGTGTTTCTAGTTAGCGACATGTTGACGCGTCATGTTGCGGTTTTACAACCCTTTTTCCTCCCCTCCACCCCTTCTTACCCCCTCCGTCATCCTCTCCAGGATATTTAGAGCCGCGTCGACTCGGCAAGTGATGGTTCCACTATTTGTTACCCAGAGGAACCAAGCAAGGGAAAAACCTTCCAGCCAAGCAATTCACAACAAACTACGTGATGCATGAACAACCAATGACCCGTGACCATCCCATTTTACAAGGAAGGATCGGATAGGGCGGAGAGAAGAGATGAGAGTTTATCAGAGGTAGGGGAAGGGAGGGATGTCTTCAAGTTTGATACACTGAGCCAATCAATAAGTTGCACATTATGTATACAGTCAGAGTAGCGTGTATACACATACGCTCTCTTATGTTACTTTCAACCATATCTCTAGAATATTTTATATTGATAGAATCTATTTGAAAGTTATTGGAAGGTTTTTACCATATCAAACAGAGCCACCATTGCTATAATATTTATTAATATAACATTGTTTGGTTGAAATTATTATAAAATGAAGAATGAGTACTATTGTTAGATAAAATAAACAGATTTGATTACTTACAGTTTTAAGTTTTAGTTCACGTACAAGTTTTCAGCACATCTTAATGGTACCTGTTCTGATTGTACCCAAATATTAGGATGATTACTTTAATAGGGTGGCATTGAGAAGGAAGCATTGAGAGGTAATTTACCCACATTTGCATGAAATGAGAATAGGAAATCATTTAAGATAGACTACCCTCAGTACACCCGACCAGAATCAGAACCCCAATCTCCCCGTCATCATCACCCCCATTCTAACACGGGAGTGACACCTTAGGGTTCGTCCAGACTGACAAGCGTGCGAGTGACTGCATGGCCAGACTGACAAGCGTGCGAGCGACTGCATGGCCAGACTGACAAGTGTGCGAGTGAATGAGCGACTGCATGGCAAGACTGACAAGCGTGCGAGTGAATGAGCGACTGCATGGCCAGACTGACAAGCGTGCGAGTGAATGAGCGACTGCATGGCCAGACTGACAAGCGTGCGAGTGTCTGAGCGACTGCATGGCCAAACTGGTGAGCAAGCAAGTGAGCACGTGATTGGCAAATATCTCTCGATAGTTGTTGACAAGGAGGCAAAGGTTCGAATCTTGGCTAAGTGAACTGAAGGTGGTTTTTTACAAGTGATGTATTGTTGTGGTTTTCTCTTCCTTTCTCCACGTTAATGGTGATCCTTATTTTTAAAGTCCTACTTTGATTATAATATTGAAGTATTTTAACATATCAGTTTTACATATATATAGGTATGGTTTATGATCTTACCAATTAAATTAGGCCGTCAGTAGCAAGTGTGCCAAACCCATCGATAGTAATAAAGCTGTCAAAATGAGAAGTTTTCTTAGCACTCAATGAACCAACATACAATAATATTACATAGCGCCTGTAAACTAGACTGTACCGGGCCGAGCGCGCACGATCCAGTCTGGCCACCTCTAATTACAAACAATGTGTTCTATTTTATAATTTAGTCACTCGCTTGCCCAGTCTGGCCGTCCTCTAAGACCGTTGGGCCACTAAAGCTGGTTACAAGTCTTTAATTATTATCTATCAAAAACTGATACTTTAATATTTTCCACAATATCAAACCTGGTAGGTGAATCAAATTGAATTAAGTGAAAAATGACAACCTGGCCACGGGAATCTAACCTGGGATCCTTAGCTTTATGCGTCAATGCTCTACCAGTGAGACACCCTGGTTTGTCTCGTAACTAGGGCAATCTTTCAATAGTTACATTGAGGATCTGGGTGGGAGGTAATGGCAACTTGTAACTATAGAAAATAGCACTCCACGGCGACTTATAAATTGTCAACATAAACCAGGATATCTCAATTAGTAGAGCATTAACACGTAAAAAAAAAGTCCCGGTTTTGATTCCTGTGCCCAAATGGTCATTTTTTACTCAATTGTATTTCTATACAAGGTTTATTGTTGATTTAAACTAAGAATTAGCGGTAAGGACGATTATTTTAGATTAAACATACCAGTACCCAGCATTTGAATACCCAGCTGAGATTTGAAACTCAACTCCCTGTCAATGATGAGCAATTGCAATGAAAGTATATCGTCTTCAGACGCTCGGCTTGCAACTGTGGATATATATGTGTGTATATGTTAATACTCAAAATAGTTTGGTGTATATTGGGCACAAAGTACAAGACAGGGATGTGTGTAGAAAGTGCGAATTGAAGGAAGCGTTTTTTGCGTTTACAGCATAACTATTTTTTAATTTTTTTAAATATATAAAGTGTTGCTCCAGTAGGAACATGAAGTTTAATTTTCTAGACATAGTAAGCTCACCAGTTCTTAAATATTGGTCATGGGCACAGTTTAACTTGAACATATTATTTTTATTGCCAGTTAAAAACTTTATGGTCTATTTATTACCTCTTGACAACTATTTAGTAACTGTTGAGATTTTTACTAAGTATGATATTAAAATCTCTTCAAGATATATTTTATATAATAATAGAAAATCAGTATTGTTATTAAAAAAAACCCTGAACAATTAAATACCTCGTTAATTCTAATCACCTTGTATCCCACCCTAATTGGTGTAAACTTAGATCTGCACAAATGCTCAACTAAATGCTTTGCATTAAAAAAACTGAGAGGGCTATTTTAATTGTTTTGAAGAAAGTTTTCAATTCATATGGGTTGTAAAATTTTTTAAAAATAAATGCTTGATAATTTTATATATAGAACCTTTATAATGAAATTTATAATATACAAATAGTATAATGACTAGAGAATATTAAGTACCTTCTATTAACAAATCAAGCAATATCGTCTAAAATATCCTTAAGTTTATTTATTGAAATGGCCAAACTTATTACTTTTTATGGATTATATTTTAGTAATCATGTCAAAAAATAATAAAAAAAAATATATATATATGGATTTTACTTCGCAGAGGGAGAATTCACCCTTAAACAAATTCTTTGTTTCTTCTCTTAAACATTTCTTGAACATTACTTGAAAAATAATGCATAAATATTAAATAAAAATATTTTACTCACTAACATTGGATAATGTTAAATAATGTAAGTTTTATTTAACACCGCGTCCTACTAAATGTAATGGCAGTAGGCATATGTACTAATTACACTAATGAGTTAGGTATAAGGAATGTTAAATTCAGAGCAAGTGTAACCAAATTTAAGTGGAGGGAGAGGGGAAATATGTATATATTTTTTTAAAAGTTATGTATACCAGACTGTAATTTGAACCCCAATATCCTTGTCATCAGCAGTCTAGTCTAACACGATTGCGACGCATTAGACCATGGAGTCACTAAAGCGGCTTTAATCAATGTTCTCAGGGTCATATTTAACATTTTGATATCATTTTAAATTAATATAACAATAGGGTATATTAATGATACTATTGATATAGGTTTTAATATATTTCTACACTAAGAACTAATTAGAAAACTAATTTTTTTTTAGATTTTACTAGTGGGATGGTAAATGCCATCTCCCTACCCTCTCCATAAAAAACGACCCAATGTCCACCAAGCACAGAAATCATACCTCTAATGTTTACTTGCATGCTATTTTAATTCGGCAGTTTTTATTTTATTCCATTTAAATACTTATGTTGAAACAAACCAAAACTTTGTTCTGTGCCATATAATGACTGAGTTTGAAGCTATTGGAAAAATAAAATAATATATCAGTGAGAGATTTTTTAGTAAAACAATCCCACGTAAAGCAAAAAACAACAACAAATAAACCAACATTTAAAATAACATCAATTGACAAAAATTGTTTTGGTTTATATCTAGACTTTACGATAAGATTAAGTTTAAAAAACGGCACAATATATTCCTTTATCATGTCTCACATATCATAAAGGAACATCGGTATCATCATCTACTCAAATTAATTATCGATTTAAACTATGATTTATTAATTTCTTTAATAAAAGACCTCTATGAGATTTTTACTATACCAGCGTTAGATGTGTTTAAACCAAGATGTTTCAAAATGTTAGTCAAAACAAGTATGTCACACACTAATTACATATCTTATTTCACGGTCCATAATTGATGATAAAGCTCACGGATTATATTGAAATGTTACTTGTTACCTGGTTAAGTAATTGCCTTCATTAAGGCAGGAGTTTAGGTAGCTTGATTTAAGGGCAGGGTCTTTTGCAGTTTTTGTAGCAAAACAATCGTTTTGGCCAAGCTAAATAAATTATTTCCCAAGTAGACACGTAAAGTTTAATTTTCTTCACATGGTGATATTAACGTTTGTTGAATACATGTCATAAGCATAGCAGCACAAGAAAAACTTTTTAAATTAATGAAAAAGTTGTCATTGAATTTCAAGTCACCCTTAACAAATACTCAGCAACTGATGATATTACTGTCTGAAGAAAATTAAACTCTATGTTTCTACTGGAAATATACGATTTGATTTATTCTGACCAACATTTTTATACAGGGCTATAAAAATTTCTAAAATACTGCCCTTAACATACCTTACCTTCATCCCCACCTTTCAGGGTAAACGGAGCGTACAATTCAATATATGGCTGTATCTGTCAAGTGTCTGACCCATTTTAAGTTCTAGATCATTTCTATTTCACGGGATCTATCTATTAAGAAAAATGAACTTACATAAATTTAAAAATAAATATTTTATTCAATTTTAAATGTAAAGCTCAAAAGTTAATTAATATTTTTAATCCTGGCTCCCTGTTTTCAAACAAAACTGCCATTCCTACAAACTTATTTTGACAATTAGAATAGAGCCTAGAAATTCAAGAAAAATATTTAAATTTTCTGTTGAACTAGTTAATATATTATATAATAAAATAGTAATACTGTGTCGGTAAATATAATTCTAGCGAATTAAATACCCTTAGATAACCATATATAAATAAGATGGAATGAAAATAGTTTCCTTGTATTAATCGATTTTAAATTTAGTGAGTGAACTAAGCTTTCTATATTATTGTTTACATTTGGTTAACGCTCAAAATGGATTATTTTATAACGTTTGGTTATTCAAGCTATATTTTACTTTTGCACCACGTCTTTTACCTGTTCAAGACATCCGTATTTTGTTACATCGATGATGTAGAGACGAGTAAATTAGGATATAAAGGAAAATTGCCAGTATTTACTTAGAGGTAAAATTGTAAAAAAACTCTAGGAAAAAGACATATGAGTAGACCAAGCTTGGACTCAAACTGCATGAGTTTGACGTTTAATTGGTGTGCCCATATATATGTGTAATTTGGGATTTAAAATTCACTGTAACCTATAAGGTAATGGATCACTGTAATCACTGTCTAACATCAAACAAGTAACCTTGATAACTGAGAGGTCAGTTTGGTGACCTAACCCTGTGTGGCCTTGTAAAATATACGTGGACGGTCATTATCTTGGAACGGGGGAAGATAAATTCTCCCAATGGAATCATTCTTTGGATCAAACCGGCTAGGCCTCACACGCTACCTGCGTGACTTGGAGACATGCATGGACCTAAGGCTACTTCAATTGGAATAATAAAGTGACAGACCATATGAGGAAAGCTTGGGAGAACTGGGGTAGACGATAACAAGATGTATACGGCAATCTGTGTGGAAATATTGTTTAGAACCACGATTTACTACCTGTTGGGCTATAAGCTTGTGTACTAATTATTCTAATGTGTTAGGGATAAAGGTTGTATTTAGAGGAAGTGTACCCACATTTACATGGAGGGAGAGTTAAATACCATTTAAGATTTTAAAAAACACCCCCGATACACATGATCGGTATTCAGCCCGATCTTTCCGTCATCGGCAGTTCAGTCTATTGTGAGAGGGATGCCTAAAACCAAGGGTCAGCTACCCCTTTAGGGCACCAAAAGACTTACATTTATTAAAGATCCCGTGATCACCCTTCGTTTCTCCACTTTACTTTCAATTATTTTTTTCTAAATATCTTATATTTATCCATTAGATTCAATATTTACTTCAATAATTATGTCTCTGCCTTTGTAGAAAATACATAAAATATATATAAATGTTCACTCCACTTATCCTGAAAAGTAACAGTCTCACCACGACAGATTATATTATGGCCTTAACTTATAATCTATACCATAGTGGAATAATGCAAGGTGAGTTTGTCTTTCCGTGAAGATGTTTCCTTACGCAATCGACTGAAAATTGCCGTGAGATAGAACGGTCGATCGCGACCGACCTGTTGCCGACCCCTGTCTTAGAACATTCGTCCAGCGAAATGGGTCGTGGGGTCGTTGATCATGAGTATAACTACCTAGGAGGGAATATCGAAGGCACCGCCAAGGGAATTTGCGGTCACTGGAAACATTGTACCGGGGTTAACGGCCGTGATAAACATTGCCATATGTATAATCAAACCTAACCTAACTTTAAAAAAAACCCTATCTTCTTGCATGTTAAAGATTGGACCAGGGCAAAGTCTGGACGCAAAGTCCACTGCCAAATCTCTATCGCCCAATGGCCTTGAACTCCATGCTAATATCTTTAAACTTTATGACCTTTTGTCCGATGGGAAGTTTTAATTCCCATCGTTTTTTTACTGGATTTTCCACTCACATCGATGTGTGTGCCTACTAAAGGGTCATTCTTGTTTATTATAATTAGCCCACAATGGGTAGGTCAGGGTTTAAATCTTGGAGGAGGGGGGGGGTGTACTGAGGGTGATTTTCCTAAATGGTTTCCCACTCTCTCACCACGCAAATGTTAGTAGACGTTGTCTAAATTAAACTTTCCTCATCCCTAGCCCATGAGCGTAGTTAGTAAACGCACGTGTAACCTGATACGGTGCTAAAATATAGATGCATTACATTATAATTGGGTTTGCAGGTGTTAGTAGCCCCATTTGCGTCAAGATCTTGTAAATAAGCTCTAATGGAAACAAAACAAAACAATGTCCTATGGATCACTTTTGTACATGCTAGTTCCCTAACCTTTTTCTTACCCCTTCATCCCCTTTCCAACCCTTCTTAATTTCATTACGTCGTCCACGTGTTTTATTCCACCTGCCTATTCGTTCTGATATAATCCAAGATGGCGAATTAATCAAATTCCTCATCCTCTATCTTTGTAGATGAAGTATTCAACATTTACTTTTTTTTTTCTTCTCTCGAAATGAATTTATCTGCCTTCCTTCACAATAATTACGCGGAACAAGTTTGTTCGAGGCAAACATTTTGTAAACATACCTTTTGATGAAAATTAAAAGGCCATTATTTTGTAATTTATTTTAGGTTTTGATTACAAGCTCATGCTATGTAGAATGTAGAATATATTTTTCTTTAATTCTGACTCAAAAAAAGAAACGATAATATGCAATGATGCAATTTTTTTTCAACCCAAATGAGGTGATTTATAGGATTCAATACATTTCTTGAGAACTGACCTATTCTATGCTATTAAGATCTCGAGAGTTCGTTGCCGCACTTGGAACGCCATCCAGTCCCTATCTTGAACTAGTTCTATCCAGTCCCTCTCATTACACCCTATCCCTATCTTGAACTAGTTCTATCCAGTCCCTCTCATTACACCCTATCCCTAACTTGAACTAGTTTTATCCAGTCCCTCTCATTACACCCTATCCCTACCTTGAACTAGTTCTATCCAGTCCCTCTCACTACACCCTATCCCTATATTGAGATAGTTCTATCCAGTTCCTCTCATTACAGCCTACCTCTTTCAGGTCCATTATAATGTCATTTTTTCTACCCCTGGATCCCGCGGGCTTATATGTTGGGATGGGATTGATGGGATGTATAGGTAGTGGCGAATAATTGTGGGTTTCTCTTTAATCTTGTTTACTGAAATAGATTAATTACGCTAATAGTACTTATTATGTTGTAGGATTTAGGAATAATTGAAAGAGGTTAGCAAAAGGTACTCGTTCTGTCAATGTCCCTACCCAGAAGTCCTGACCTATCTTTGGTGTTATAAACCTAGCTGGTGTCGAACACCCGACCGTCTGGCGCTGCGCTGTTGTTTATCTAACTCTGACTTCCAAGATGGTTTGGGGCGTCCTCTGTTGTACAGAACAGGGACTCAAGCATTAGGATATTTTCCCAAGTTGGTTAAACTTGGTGGTTGAGTATGTCGGGCTGGCCCCATTAGCAACTGGAGTTCTTCTGTCATGCCTTCCTCTCTCTCTAAGAGGTTTAAAAACTTGCGATTATATAAAAAAAAAGGGAGGGAAGGGTGTGTGTTTCCTTTAAGCTACTAGTTTTGACAATACTCTGTGTTATGCTACTTGACAAAACGTGTTATGTTTTTAAAAACATGACCTCCTATAGATATGAAACTGCTGATTCAGGGAAGTTGACAGTATGAGTGCTTACACTTACGTCATTCTTGAATGCTCTAGATTAACTGAAGCTGAAAACTATTACATCTGCGTCTAGGTCTTCCCAATTGTCTCTTCTCATCGGATTTGCCAGTAAATAGCCTGAACACGGTTCTAGATCCTTCCATTCGCACTGCATGTCCATCGTAATCTACGAGACTTGACTATCCTAACAATGTCTTGTGATGAGTAAAGAATTTTTAGCTCATTATTAAGTAGTACTCTAATCCATTTTGGGACCAAATATATTCCTAAGCACCTTGTTTTCGAACACTTTAAATTGGTTTTCTTTATGTAAGGTAAGAGACCGCGTTTCACACCCATAGAGAACATCTGGTAACATTATGGTTTGGTATATTCTGAGCTTTACATTCCTTGACAGCAAGTGAGACATCAACAACTTACTGGATGAGCTACAGCAAATAAGTTTTAAACAAAAGCAACTAGTATATTCATTGAATATTTTACTAACATTGAGAGTATAATTTGTCGAAATAGGCTGCCAAGTTATATGCGAGTGAACAAAGGTTGTAACCCACTGGCACATGATAGAACCATAGTGTAATATGTCATGGTAAGATATCTACTTTCCAGTGTAAACGGAGTGTACACTTATGCCAAAACATTTTCAGTAAAACATATTTGATATTAATATAATTCTTTTATGATTATTTAAATCAAACTGTCTTGATGACCGATAGTTGTTGACAGTTGCTTCGAAATAAATAATATTATAAACTATTTCAGTTCAAATATTTAATAAATCTGTAGAAAAAATAACGTTGGAACTGTATGTACACCATTATTTGATACATTAATATAAATAAAACAAATTATTTAGTCGAAAATTACTATCAAAGGCTTAAATTATAAGCGAGATAACATAATTCATGCAATTCTTAAACAACTCTTCTTTCATTAATAAAACAAGAAAGATAAAGATGGCTTTAGTTAGACAGGATTGTTAGATAAGGACTTAGTAAAATATTAAATAATGATTAGCGCTTATTTTAAAAAATTTTTTTCTCTAGAGGTAAATATTTGAAGGAAGACAGAGTTGTTAAATTACTTATAAAAGCTTATAAAATATGCAACATGTTTTAAGAAATCACAAAAAAAAAATATTGAAGAGGTAAAAATTAACATTTTACCTTATAAGCTTGCTAATTTTACTAGCCCACACTTTGGTTCTAGAATATTCTAAGGGTCAGTTTCATAATCAGATTTAGTACGTCTCATGTTAAGCGCTTAACTAAATAAGACATCATCTACCTAAATTCGAATGAAATAGCACAGTTTCGCATATAAAACTGTCTCATTCCATTCTGGTATAGGTAAATGTCGTCTTGTATTTAGTTAAACGCCGCACATGAGGCGTACAAAGTCTTATTATGAAACTGGCCCCAAGCCATCTTTCTCTCAATATACTGTACTGACAGTAACGTGATCGTGGTTCAAGCCCCGGTAAGATGAACCGAGTGTGGTTATTCCTAAATGGTTTTCCAATTTCCCTCCAAGAAAATGCAGATACACTTATTTTAGATTCAACCCTCCTCATACCTAACACACAAGCGTAGAATCGGATAGCCCGAACGGGTAGGATGACATTTTGCTAAGAATGGTGAAGTAATATTTTCTTATGTATAAGATTCCTTTTAAAAACATTTACCTTGGTGAGAGTTTATTTTAAATATAATTATAAGATATGTAGGTAGCATGCAACACATACAAAGTCTAGGAAAATAAAAGGCTCTACAATTATTTTTTTCCCTCTACATGACTTTATATAATATGTGAGTACATCACGTAAAAAATTGTATCAATTAAATTTTTCACACACATTTATCGCAGCAGATATACCAGTATTTTAAGAACAAATGAAATGTCAAGACTTTTTTTTTCCTTTGTGTTCATGATTTGCTATCCACGTTTTGTTTAATGTAATAATGAAGAGTAATTAAAATAATTGTTTATAAAACAAAGGAAAGGATTAAGTCGATAATATTATTTGATAAAATTAACACATGCTTTGAAAAGGGAAAACAAGAGATTTAATTTTGTTAGAAAAGTTATGCTTAAATCTTAGTGCGTCAATTAAATAAATCGAGCTATTTGCCTAGTTTAAAAAAATATAATTATATGAATGATTTTTAAAGGACATGTATTATTTATTAGATAAAGACAATTTAATTAAATAAGAAACTATATATAAGTATAGTTTATAAACGCACTGGTAAACATGAGGTCTAAGATATTATACTCGTATTTTATTTGATCTTCATTGACATTGATTTTACATCAAGGCTGATGCCTTAGTGGTGGATTTATGTAGTTGATTGATCACTCGTATCTTTCTCTTTCCACTTTAATGTAGGTACACTTATTATATACCAACCTCCTCAAGACCTTTCACATAGATGAATTTACTAAAATATCACGAATAAAAAAATATATATTAAGAATATACATATTTTCGTTTTGAAACAAATTTATTTTTCTCTTTGAATGCAAGAAACAATAATTATATATTATGACATATTTTAAGGTATTACATTTGAGATTCTAATTAAAATATAAGTAATTTTTATATACTGAATACATATATTAAAATCAAGTTCCTTCGAATTATTGTTTAGTTCATTGATATTTTGAGGTAATTTCATTATTATGGTTTGGTGAGTTACTTAGCAATTTGTTATTTTACAACATGATTTCTGAGAACAATTTACATGTTGTACTGTGTGTTTGTGTTAATTTTATTATTTACTGTTGTCTAGGGGTAAGGTGTCCGACTTCTGTGCTGGGGGTCCAGGGTTCAATCCTCAGTCCCGGCACAGATTTATATGATTACCAAACCTTTCCTTCACCTCTGAAAATACGTGTATTAATCACAACTTGTGAATGTGTGGAATGGCAGGCCTCCACCGTGGTTCGGATTCCACGTTAAACTGTAGGTCCTTCATTTCATCTCACAATCATCCTACTATTACACATTAGCGTAAGTGCGTATAACCCGAACGGGTAGTAAGACGCAGTGCTAATAATAATAATAATTGATTACTTTAAATGTAAAAGTTTTCTGTGGTTTAGCAGGACAATAAGCCCAGACAAGCCTAATCTATCTACTCGGCATGAATGCACCTAAATGTAAGTTATTCTTGTGCCTGGTTAAAAGAGAAACAAATTAATTATGATATCATATGGTTTCTGAACAGAGGGTTATTGTAAAACTAAAAGGTCATTAATGATTTCCTCATCAAACGAACAGAATTGTTTTCCTGTAGTTTTTTTCCCCATGCATTGCCAACCACTTCGTATTTTACTTTTGTAAGATATTTTATTACTTGGTATTTAGTAAACATCAGCTTGAGGTTCACGTATGCAGGCACTAGAGGAGTTTCACTATTAGTTTCAGGGAACTTTCGTGTAGATTAACTGTGGATTCACATTTTCTCCGAAAAACTAGCGCAGAACAGAAACGTGGTCACGTGATGAGCTCTAAGCCAATAACAAGATTTCCGCTTAATCGGTGCGAACTGTTCTGCTGAAGTTCAACTATTATCTACTTTGTCCGCTCTGCTCGAGATGTTAAGCACAGGAGAACCAATCAAATCTTAGAACCAACCATCTTAAATCATTGCGCTTGCGCATTTGTCAACGCATGCGCTTTACAGCCAGAAGCTAGCAGACAGTTTCGTTGTGAGGAGATTTAAAATAACTCGTTAATGTATAGCGTGTTTATTGATGTATTTTACACAGCGTTATAATTTGTAAGCAACCATCGGGACAATTCTCTAAACTATATGTTTATCCAATAGCTGATTATCAACATATTTTATTTCCGGTTTTAAAGTGTTACAATGCATCATGGGTCAACTTAAACTGTGTGAATTACTGCGCAGATTCTGCTTTATATGTTTCGGTGAGCGTGTGAATTAAGCTTAAGTCTAGTTGTAGTTTGTGGCATATTTAAATGTGCCTTTTGTGATGGCGAAATAAGCGGCTTAGGCTCCAGACGCAGACTGCGCTATATGCGGTGAGGGAATGAACTATAGGCACTGTGCAATATACAAGGGCGTATCCAGGGGCTGTTGTTACGGGAGACGGGGGCTTTGGTGAAGGGGTGATTGGGTCTCTTTCAAGTACTATATCAATATAATTTTTAATTGATAATAGTTAATAAAAATAAAATTTGCTGGATTATAAAAATAGTTTCAACTAATTACAAAAGTTAAAATAGACTTGTAAGTAAAGCACAATTATGATTAATAAATTGGTTATGTTAATAAAAAAAACAGTAAACGCAATGTACCCGTTACAATAAAAGTAATAAATAAGTAAAGCAGAATAAGTAGGCCTAAAATATTTTGGTATTAATAGAAAAATAAGTATTTTAATTATTTCATACTTAGCTTAATAATCTAGTTACTGAAAAATTATATTTTTAAACAACAAATTTGAATCTGGGATCAATTTTGTTTGCAACACCTTGTTAACTTTTACCATAACATCATGATGGAAATGTAGTAATGCAAGACCTGAAAGCCGCTCTTCCACCATTGAAGTAGGCAGTTTATATGAGTTTTCAATATCTTTGATTATTTTCGAATCAGGGTGTGATGTAGGGCGATTGGCCTCCTCCTTGGATCCACCACTAAAATTATTCCGCTGAACCTGTAGTGCTATGAAAATTTGTACTAATTAGTACACACTTTGAAATTGCTTCTCTAATAATTTTAGTATTAAGATTAAATGTTACAGTGCAACACACAGACTCTCTAGCTACTCCGCCTAAAAATGTAGACATTCACTTAAAACTAGTGAGAAATGTGAAACTAAATATTACATTGTTACAGAAATATAATGGGTAAAAGAGCATCACATTTCACCTAAGAGCATACATGAAATAATATACAGTTATAAAAACTTATTGAGAAAAAAAAAGAACATCACTGTTCAACAAAGAGCATAGATAGCAATCAATTCCCTATTTCTCATATTACCTCCATTTAAAAAATAATATGCTTCTATCTCGGAAACTATTATGGAGAAAGATAACGCTTTTACAATAAATTATATATGAAAAGTGAAGCTTTGGAAATTCCCGCGTGCAGGTGTCATTTTTCAAAATGTATTATTAGGAAGCTATTAGAATATAAAAATATTTAAAATACAAGTTTTTCATTTTGAATAATACCATTTTGCGATAAGTTGTTTTTTACCTAAAAAATTGAAGAAATATCAAAACAATAGATACCCGCTCATGTAAAGTAACCTTTAAGACATTTTACCGGAAAAAGGAAATTTGAAATTTGTTTTGAAAATTTTAAATAGTACCCAGATACGAGTTTAAATCAAAATCGTCAGATCCTATTTAAAGAAATATATGTTTCCCTCTTTTAACCTCAAGTATACTACCCTTAATTTTAGGGTTGACTAGATAATACCAAAAAGTCCTAGAGGGAACCTTATTAAAACCCTTGATATCAAGTTTTAGAGTGGTCTGTAAGATTGTTTCAGCTCTAGTCTCGAGATACACACACACACACACACATACAGATATATGGCATTGCAAACCCCCCCCCCCCTTTCAGGACCAGGTGCTCATGGAACGTCACCATCCATCAAAATCTCAAACCCGATTATTTTTACGATCAAAATACTTTCTCCCTTCAAAGGTCCACGAGAAAATAAAAATCGTACATGGCGCAACAAATTTTGGCCTGGTACTCTCACTACATTCTATTTCTTGAAATTATCAACTTGTATAGACATCCGCGGACACTACAATAAGTAATCCATCGAACATAATAAATAATCTATAAAAAATGTTGGCGTACAGGAAAAATACCTAATGACCTTTTTTAGTAACGTTTTATATAATTTATAACTCTAGGTAACGTGTCAGTCTATCGTTATTTATTGCATTTCAAGAAATACAAAATGTACTCGCATCTTAAAATATAGATTACTACACACGAACGGAATCTCTATCACTTTGTGGCAAAACTTGGTTTGGTTAGTTGTCGGTCATATCTCTTTGGCTGACATGAACAAGTACAGGTGGACACACACAAAAAAAGGAGCAAATATATTATAGCAACACGTTTCACCGTAAACACTCAAAACGTCCGAGGAAAAATCTCGCTAGCTATATTTTTACGTGTTTTATTTCCATGTGTTCCATTTCATTCGATAAAGCTTGTACACTCTTATCTAAAATGAAAAATACCTCCTGATCAGACAGGAAAGTGCGAGTTGTAAACACGGGAGTAGAAATATTACCATTTAAGGAGGCAACCTAGGTCAGCGAGAAGCTATCAAATGATGTAAGGACACAAGGTTTAAAATAAAATGGACTGTCATTATATGGATCTAATTGTCTATTTTGTTTATGATATTATAAATAATAATAAAAAAACTTTGCGCCGCTTATTTCTACCCATTTGGGTTATACGCCTGTACTAATTGCTGTAATGGGCTAGGGATAGGGAAGGTTGAATATAGAGGAAGTGAACCCGCATTTTCTAGGAGGAAGAGTGAAGAACACTTTAGGGAAAATCACCCCACTCGAGCAAGATTCAAACCTTGATCTCCCCATCCTCGGCAGTCTAGCTCAAAATAAAACTAGCGAGTTATCTAACTGCGCCATCGAGGTCTGTGTTTTGACTGTGCCTATACTCCCTTTCGCCCTTCACATATAACCAACCTTTGCTATTTCAATAAGAAAGAGAGGAAAGAAAACTAGGATTCTTCTTATCTCAAGGTAAAGAGGGAAGCTCGCTGCTAGTTCTCAAATATCTTAACATTTTCTGTTGTGAACCTAACATAAAACTACTGTATTTCTTTAAGGAAGGCTAAATTTTGATCTTTTTCATAAAGACTAGTTTTATAGCTACCTCTTATAGTTTGAATATTGTTAAAAGGAATAGGGTTGTTAAGGAAAAAGAGGTCCGTTGGAATATTTCAACTTTATTTGAGTGTGAACCATATTTTTAAACAAAGCATCGTAAAATTAAGCTAGATTTTCTCGTTGGGGGCTCCACCTCCAAACCTCCAGTGAGCTTTATTATGTAAGTGGAAATAAACGAATGTAATTCCAGAGCTATTTTTTTGATAGGTCTTACCGTTTAGCCACAAGAGATATCCAAAGAAAGGTCCACACCGACTTTAAAGGTGCTCCACAATTTTGAGTTTCTTTCAGGGGTTACAATTTATTTTTTAGCTTTTTGGAATTTTCCCGTCGGTTACAAGCTAGAAGCTATAAGTTTGCCAAATTTCAAGTTTCTGGATAATTTGGTAGTGGGTATACATTAATGTCAGTGAGTGAGTCAGCCATGTGGCTTTATAGTAACGTAGAATTAAATATCGTGTTAGAGCTGAACGTTTGAGTGTAAATTTCTTGCTTCCTAGGTGGACCCCTTAGTTAAAAGTGTCTGCATATGTATATACGTATGTTCATACTGTTTTAGTGGCTTTCGTGATGCGATCTGTCCTTATGTGTGCCTGTGTCTCGGCTTAGAGCCAAAACCATTTACCGATCGGGCTTAAACCGGGTAACTAGGGTTTTCATAAGGCTCCACCAAGCTGTTTTTGGTATCAGATATTTAACTCTAAAATTAAGGGTAGTTTAACTTAAGGGCCAAAAGAGAGAGAGAAAAAAAGATTTTCTCGAAAAAGGATATAAGGAATTTGATTGAAATTATTCTCTTAGCGTACCAAATAACTTGGTGTTTTTATAAAAAATTATAATCTTTCTTTTATGATATTTTATATAAAAGGGTGCATATTTTTCAATTATGTAAACATTTCCAGTTTTGGTAAGAGAGTGTGAGAGTATTTACCAATTTATATTTATTTTATTAGGTATTTAAAATATTTATAGCCTATTTCAATTAATCTTTAATATAGACTCATAATATACAGTAGGATTCTGGCTTGAGGGCAAATTAGGAAATACAATATTAAATTGCAACCCCGTGGGTGCAGAAAGTATTGTGACCGTAAAACAATTTTTTTTCTAACACCGCCATCTCTTTGTACCATTGTTTCTGAAACAGCGTATATTATATTGCTTTGTAAATAATACAAGTTCTTAACAAATATCTATATTTTGAGGTAAAGTAGCGAGAAATTCTGTGCGGTGCACTGTGCCATTTTATTTCTACTAATGTTTTCCACAGCCTTTCCCAAAATAAAATATGGATATTTTTCTTCCGATTCCTTCTACTCATTGCTTGCCCTCAAGTTATTTTGGGTTGGTTGTAATTAGCACATAAGTGGTAAGGCACTGATAATTTTTTTTAGAAAAGTGAAAAAGATAAGGGTTTATCGATTCTTAATGATGGGAAAAAATAAATAAGACCAAAATAAATATTTAATTTTTGTTGATATTAATTTTGATTAAAATCCAATATAAATAACTTAAAATTAATCAAATTATCACTACTACAATACATTTTTTAATCATATTTTGCACTTTTGAAATAAGTTTGTGTTATTTCCGTGAAATATAAAGAGAACGGGGTTATATTTTACTGTTAAAATAGAGGCTGTTACTCTCTGACAAGGCAAGCTAGTAAATGGGAATGAAGGTTGTAACTGGTGTTTTTTCTTTGGAAATGACCTGACCTTTAAATAACTTTTGATGCCTCATTTCATTTCTACGTACTTCATTTTTATTTTCAAAGTAAAAAAAAAAGAGATAGGAAGAACAGATAAAAAATGTTTAAAAATATTCATACTCACATAAGAAAAAAAAATAAAGAAAGGTAGAAAATTTGTGAACAAATGAAGAAAGTCATTCATCTGACCTGAAAGAAAGGCAGAATTATGACTCCGTGAGGGATTAAAGAGAAGCTGAGAAAACTCCATCGAATAAAAAAAAAAAGAAGGGAATAATTCAAAGCGACTTTAAATATAAAAGAAAGGAAATATGTTTTATTTTTCAAGATGAAAGAGCTTTATGCTTGATCGTGCCTTTTCTCTGCTGTTTGATTTATGCATTGTTCTTTCTTTCTTGCGTTGGTATTGATATTTTCATAGAGAAAATGATTTCAGAAAACTTTTTGTAAATCGAAGTTATTTCACATGAGTGATACGCTTGTCAGAAATATTTTAGTGATTTCGTAGGAAACACTATTTTTGAATAGATCAAATGCTTACTTTATAAATAATGATTTGAACACTTATATTAATATTTTCAATAATTTTTATTGCGAGAGCTATTAGTGAAAAATAAAAGTTTTATTTATAAAGGTTTTAATGGCTACACTGTGGCATTTCTTATGGTTATGACAGATCTTAATTACCAAAACCAATTAAACAATCATAATTATTACAAATAAAACGTAACTAATCCTTTAATTTTTTCTTGTAAGAGTTAATATATAATTAATATATTTTTGGAGGAAGTTTAAATCTCTGCTTTTAATTATTTATTAACTTAACTTATCTTTACATAACTTTGATATTTTGCGTGAGTGTCGTTAGAAACTAGCCAATAAGTATTTTTTAAACTAAACAAAGACAAATATAAATACTTTGATTTTATTAAAGATTTAAATATTTTATATGTTGATACGCTTCGCCTCCATTTTGGAGAGCCAGATTTCAAAACATTATTATTATTATTATTATTACCATCACACCACGTCTTACTACCCGTTCGGGTTGTACGCACTTATGCTTATTTGTAACGGTAGGGTGATTGTGAGATGAAACGGAGGACCTACAGTTTAACGTGGAATCCGAACCACGGTGGAGGCCTGGCATTCCACACACTCACAAGTTGTGATTATTACACGTCTTGTCAGAGGTGAAGGAAGGGTTTGGCAATCATATACATCTGTGCCGGGACCGAGGATTGAGTCCCGGACCCCCAGCACAGAAGTCCGACACCTTACCCCTCGACTGCAAGGTCACCTTAAGAATGACAACATACTTGTGAAGTGTAGAGGACGCTAGAAAATACCAGTGTTTTGCAGTTTTTATATCAAAATGAAGTTTAATTTGCTTCACATGGTGCTATTAACAGTTTATGAATATCTGACATGAGAATATTAGCATTTAATGATACATTTTTTGAACAAAAAAAAAGTTGTAAGTAAATTCTAGGACACTCTTGAAAAAATAAATAAATCAAAAACTGTCGAGGTCACCACCATGTGAAGAAAATTAAACTCTGTTTCCACTGGAGCAATATTTTATTTATTTTGGACAAAAAATGTTTTGCCTTAGAAGCTGCTCAAACACTGCCATGTTCTTGTGTTCTCTACAATCCCACCTCAATTATGTGGGATTTCTAAACGTACGTAAAGCGTTCAACGATCCGGTAAGTAGCATCTGTAAGTTTTTTTTGTTAACAATTATAATGCGATAACATGCTAATATTTAAAAGGTTTGATATAAAATATAATTTGCTAAGGTACACAAACTAACCAAAAAAAAGTAAGATGAAATAGATTAAAATTAACATGCTAAAACAACACTGTCCAATTAAATAAAACATTCAATTAATAATTAATCTTGAATTTACATTTGATTGAAAATAAATTGGTTGGTAATACTAAACATATAAAATAACCTTTACCTTGTGGGTAGTTTTGATATTTATTGTTTAGTTGGTTATTAATTTAAAATACCTATTGTGGTCATATTATGTTGAGTATAGTTGTTTCAACTATGTCTTAATCACAACAAATTATATTAATTTACTAGGAATTCAATGGTTTAACAAATAATATTATCATGGTCAAGAGATTATGAATTTACTTACTGTTTTTTGAAATCTTTTCACTATTGAAAAACTCCCCAAAAGTGTTATTCGTCTCCCTTCAACCTCTTCAAAGGTCTATTTACATTTTGAGTCATTTTTCCTTCTATGTGGAAAAAAACTGGTTTTCTTTTCTAATAAAAAGAAAAATATATCAATTTAGTAAGGTAAAAAATATATTAAGAAATGAAAATATAGTCTAATTTAAAATCATTACGTAATGGGCGTGATAGAATTTCATTTCTAAAAATTAAATGTAATGTCACTTTGCATGTACTATATATTGTATAATATAAATTAATGTTTGAGATAGTTTTATCCGTTTAATAAATTTTGTTTGAATTTACTAGCCATGGTTTTTAATTAAACATATGAAATATAAAATAAAATATTAGGTTCTAATTTTCAAGATGAAAAGAAAAAAATTAATTTTCTTAAGAGTTTTGATTATAATGATTAATCTTTACAGGCCATCCGAGATAAGTGGCTACTAGACAAAAACAATTGTAAAACTGATATTTATAAATATATATTCTAGGTTTATTTAATAATTCAAATTATCAGTATTTTTTATTATCATTATTTATTCAGTAATCAATATGAACCATATTTAAAAAAAAATCCAGACCGATAATTTAAAAAGTTTGAAAATTATAACTACACTGCATCATATCTTATAATTTTATAGGATCTCTAACAAAATAGTGCTTGAGACTTTTTTTCTTAGCCCAGCAGCTGTGGCAAGCAATAAACTTATAATATATTCTGAGAGCAGGACCGCCAAGAATGCTAATATTAAGCAAACAAGATTTTAAAAGGCAACTTGAAGTATAAGCATAGCTTAAAGTGCCCGCTTCTAACATTCATCACTCTCTAAGGTCTCCAGTAAAATTAAAGTGGGCACGGACATTTTATTTCTAAAGAATCATTAATTTATGGTTCAAATTAAAGAGCGAAGAAAACAATTTACTTATAATGTGTGTGAAACTTTCTAATGTCTATACTATTTTATATTTGATTACTTCTCTACTGTGTTTCTACCCTTTAAGTATTATAATAATATATTTATGTAGCTACCTGCTTCGGTGGTTGCACGGTCTAAGGTATCATTCTCGTGTTAGACTAAACAGCCTATAACAGTGAGATCGGGGTTTGAATCCCGGTTGAATGTACTGAGGAGGGCTTTTCCAAAATGGTTTTAAACTCTCCTTCCACGAAAATGCGGGTGCACTTAACTCTGAATTAAATATTCCTCATCCCAAAATCACTAGCGTATCTAGTACATATGCGTATAACCTGAACAGGAAGTAAGACACGGTGCTAATTAACAAACTAAATAATGTAACTTATCTCTAGATTTGATGGTAATGTATTAATACTTTAGTTTTATTTATTTTAACTTATTATATAAATAAATGACTAATCATAAAATTTATGGTAACCGTTCAGCTAGTTATACTATCTTAATAAGGAAACATAATTTAAAGCTATTTATTATTATTATTTTCAGTAGGGTCAATTAAGAGGTAGGCCTACTTGTCCTTCCCAAGAGGCCAAAGTTTTAAATTTCGTTCCGTTGTTCTGGGAATTTATATTTACACACATAATTTTATTTCTGCCCAAATAAAATTCAGTTAAAAATTTAAACAAGATAGGCAGAACTGTTTTAATTAGTTTGAGAAGTGTTTTTATGTTAAGTGTACGGCATTTTTTTAAAATCCACTATTATAGTCCTGTGTCCTTATAATAATTAATTTAATTGAAGCATAAATTGAACACTAAATAGTAACTATCCTGTTAAACATCTGTTCCTATGTTTTATATGCTTTGAATGATGACATTTTACTTTAATATTACTTGACCACTTCTAGATTTCTTTAAGTTGCTCAAAAAATCATGTGTGCAGTTTCTAAAAATGTAAGTAGTATCGAGCAATTTTTTTTTTCAGTGTTTGATAAAGTAAAACAATAAAATGTTTTTACAAACTTTCTTATGTTTACAGCTCTGTTTGTTGATTTAGGCTAAACATCTCTAGTTTTTGCTAAACTAAGTTCATATTAAAATTGCACGTATGTACAATACAATTATTTTTAAAACACTAAATTTGGATAAAACAAGAATACCCTCTTGTTCTTTAAAACACCGGGAGTTTAAAAAAATAAAAATTAGTATAAACGTAATTTTACTGCTTTCGTGTAACTATTATATATTATGGCAGTAAGTATGATAGTTACAAAAATGACTAAAACATTGTTAATATATTCATACGTCAGGTGATGTATTATGTAGCTTATTCGTAATTTTAAAAAAATGCCGCCAAGATAATCCAGAATGCATTCCATACTCGAGGCTATTCTTCATTCAGAGTTAAGGGCGGAGTTAAAGCAAAGGGTCCCAGATTTGATTCCTATGTCCACGTGCCATTTTTCAAATGACAGTTCATTTGATACTGCTACAGTCGTGACCTAAAATACCATTTTCTGAAGCTAAGCTTTGCCATTTATGTACAATTAATTTACAATAGTCAGATTTCCTCTGTAATAATAGCTTTTGATAGACAATATAAATACCAATGAAATAATATGTTTATATTTTAACGACATTGCCAACAAACTAATATAATATAATACAATATAATAGCTTTGGATATTTGATTCTTAAAATACGTGATCCCTTATAGTTATAATAGTTTTACAAGTGGCAAAATGAAGCCAACTACCGAGTCAATGGTGGCTGCGTTATCTGATAGCTCTTAATAAAATCACACATTTGTAGCCGACGATTTCCGCACGTCCATCATAGACTCTGCCTTAAAATATGAGTGAAGAATGACCCTGAGAACGGGACGATTCCTGAATAGCTCAGTGGTAAGATCATTGTAGTACTAAGTCAAAGGGTCCCAGGTTAGATACTCGTGGCCAGGTTACAGTTTTCAATTTTCAGGATATGATATCTTGATGCGAGTAAATAATCACTATAACAAATATAATATCTTTGGCTATTTTATTCTTAAAATATGTTTATACTTGCATATTCTATAGTTCCCTTCCTAACGCATTCTTACTATAGTTTAAAAATATAACTATCATACTTACTGCCATAATATATAATAGTTACACGAAAGCAGTAAAATTACGTTTATATTAATTTTTATTTTTAAAACTATAAGTTTAGGAATTATCCTACATTTAGAAACTTAAAATAATTTAAACTTTTGTATTATTTAAAAATCTACAAAACTACTCTCAGCCAATTCAAAGTGATTTGGATATTTTAATTTTTATGGAAATAACTAATTAATTTTAATCATTTAGCGCTTTGCACACTTTTAACTATACATTTCAAGATTTGAACGAGTGAAGTTAAAATAAAAGAAAATTAATGCTCTAATATATAGTATATGTGAAACGCTGGTTGGAATTTTGTAATTTACAATCTAAAAAAAGACACGCTATCATAGATTTCACTTCTTATACTGAACCCTTTACATAACCAGAATTGCAATGCACTGCAATGAGCTGCAATTTGAAATCCTCTTTGGAACAGTAAAATAACGCAACCAATTTTTTTTTTTAAATTCCCCGACTTCAGTCTTATTTTATATTATAAAACATAATTTTTACCCCAATGTTTAAAGCCTCTTTTAATTTTGAAATGAACCGCTTTGGTGGTCACATGACCTAAGGCGTTACTCTTCCAGTAGATTAGACTGCCCATCACGGAGAGATCGAGGTTTGAATCTGTCGGGTGTACTGAGGGTGGTTTTTCCAAAATTGTTTTCCACTCTCCTTCCACGCAAATGCAGGTAAACTTCCTTATATATAATCTCCCTAATCTCTAAAACCATTAGCGTAGTTAGTACATAAGCGTATAACCCGAACGAGTAGTAAAACGCGGTGCTGAAAAAGAAATGCATAATGTACTAAAAAGGTGATACGTCTAAAAATCCAAAAGGACGAAAAATAGCACATTGTCATAGTCTGTGATGTACCGATAAAATATGATATTTCATAAAAATCTAGGTCCTTTAATTTGAAACAGTAAAAACTTAGATAGAAACTTAGATATAAATGTAAACAAACTACGGTCAACACTTAGACGCCATGTCCACATTACCGTTATTACGTACGTCATGGAAGTGAATCGAACTTACGAGGCGTCTACTTACTATAACGACAATAATTACAGTTAATTACAAACATCCAGTACTGTTACACTTCCCTCCATGGGATCATGTTTGTAAACATAAATCATTATAAAAAAAATTAAACACACGGTGCCGCCTACCCATACACCATGGTCACACATACCGTTTGTCACAAGTCTCATACGTACATTTAACTCTCAAGGGCATCTACTTGGGTATGTAACAATAAAACTTGTTTTGTGGTTTAAATATACAGAAATATATTGATAGAACCCCGTAGGTCATCAAGGACATTTAAAACAATAAAAACATTTGTTGTGTCAATAATACAGTCAGTAAAGTCACAAAACTATCCTAATGTGGTTCAATCTTCGTATCTACATAGTGACGATTATTTTTTCTGGTTTTATGACCAACTTTATTTTTATTTTTTCTATTATTTTTATTATGTCTTAAATAAATGGTGACCTTTCTTGGACGTTCATCAATGTCCTAACATTTATAAAACCATTATTTAATAAATGTACAACAAAGTCATTAGCCTTGGATACAAATGTAAACAAACGAAGGCCACCACCCAGACGGCAGGGTCACAATACCGTTTATCATACGTCCCATTCAATGCCGCTTACCGTTATTTACACGTCTCATGCGCCTTTTACCCCTCCCCTCTTTTCCTTGTAATTTCCCCTCTAAACTCACCTTTGTAAATATTTGTTGTGACACCCAGAAATATATTTGCGACCCCCGGAGGTCTCACGACCCACAGTTTAAGAACCGATGGTCCAATCTACTGAGAGACTAGCGCCTTAGACCTTAAGGCCACCGAAGTGGGTAGATAGTATGTTTGCAAAAAGAGGGGGTTTCACAACATATAGATTTTCTCCAATCTAGTATATCTATAATGTTACCTCTTCACCCTCTGTTGGGTCACTAAGAACAACCGCCAATCCCGACCAGCGAAACTATTTACGCAAACTTAACCCCCTTCTTGAAGCTTCACTTAACTTGATAG
The DNA here is from genome assembly GCA_902141385.1 of Timema californicum. Taxonomy (NCBI): domain Eukaryota; kingdom Metazoa; phylum Arthropoda; class Insecta; order Phasmatodea; family Timematidae; genus Timema; species Timema californicum. Next base: position 170,351 of record CABFOW010000075.1, on the reverse strand, counting down.
AAGAGTTCCCGCAAACAAGAAACTTGGCGTGCAATATTATTATCTAGAATCAAAGCTTGTATAAGTTCCCATCTTCCCCGAGTGGGGTTTACATCGCAGAGGGACAAACTAGATAACTCCGGAGTTCGTATCCTATGCAGAGAGGATCTTGTGGCTACACTTGAGTTGAGTATTGGAGATTGCGGTCGAAACAATCAGAGCTTTTCAAAGTTCGCTGATGTTTGAAGGATGTGATTGAGTTAAAGGACCTATCTTCTCTCTGAATAGAGGGAAGGAATGTTCCGTTACTGACACTGTGTGTGTGTTTGATTTGGCGGGGATAAGAATAAGGATGAGAAAGAGAAAAGTGATGGAACTTTTGGTCCTGTGGATGTTGCAAGAGATTATAAGACCTTTCAACCTTTCAACGAATTTGGTTGTAATATCTCTTTATTAAAGCGTCTGATTTGTAACTAGTTGGTAAGCTTCTGATGGTTTCAATTGATGTCCAGCGATATTTCATCTACAATATAATATTACAGCTTAGTTTGATAATTTTACTTCTATTATCTGAAATAAATAATATACAATTTGAAATATATAGCAATCTTAATCGCTACTTGAATATCTGTGTGTGTGTCATTATATAAAAAGATCTCCTTCGGTGGTCTAAAGGTATAAGACGTCACTCTCGCTATATAATAGTCTGTTATTGAAGGAGAGATTGGAGTTCGAATCCCAGTTAAGTGCCCCGAGGGTGGTTTTCCTCTCTTTCCACGCAAATGCAGGTACACTTCCTCTTGATTAAAACTTTCTCATCCTTAGACCATTAGCGTAACTAATACATAAGCGTGGGGTACAACCCGAATGGGTAGTAAGACTTGGCGCTAAAACATTTTAAAATACATATTATGATTTAAAATAATTTAATGCAGTTGGTCCACAGGGGAGCTATACTGACCCAGAGGACACTGTATGTTGTTGAATATAGTGCCAACAGTTGCAGATAGAGGGTGTCATGTGATCAGCACAAAACAATCCTCAAACCGTTAATCTCGATTTACTAGACCGGAGACGCTACCTCTTTATTCAAGTAACTCTTTAATTGTCCTGACGAGGTTGAGTTTGACCCCATTTCAGACCCGTAGCTTCACAGAAAATCTGGAAGCGCTGGGGATTGAGCCCGAGACCTCTGGATCTGTAGCTAGGTACTCTAACCACAAATCACATAAGCGGTCATTGTAATTTAAATATTAAAAAAAATATCTTTCATATACATTTAGTGATTTTACCAAAACTATTTACTCTGCGTTAAAAAAAAACGTTCCTGAGAAAATATTGCGATGCTAATGACAATTATTTATTTAATAGGGATGACTCCCATCCGATATATTTCTCTAATCCAAATCACGAAACCTAATCTTAAAGTTTCTTTAGAATCTTGAATACATTCGAGTCTTAGAATCTTTAAAAATTGTACAACTTTAACTGAAATGAAAATATTTAAACGTCTTTTTTTAAAAAAAAGAGTTGTTTAATACTAAGTGACATTGAAAAATAATATTTTGTTTGTCATGTTTATTATGTCATACGCAACGAGCAGAACACTTTTTGTAAGTAAACTATTTATATTTATGCAATTTTTACTTTTTTTACTTTTATCAATTGCTTAACATTTTTATTTTAAGTCAGTCCTCATAATAGTTATTGTATTTGAGAAACCTAAAATTGTTTAATCTCTATAATACCATACAAGAAATCTTGTGAATGTGAGGAATGCCAGGCCTCCACCGTGGTTCGGATTCCTCGTTAAACTGTAGGTCCTCCATTTCATCTCACAATCACCCTACCATTACACATTAGCGTAAGTGCGTATAACCCGAACGGGTAGTAAGACGCGGTGCTAATAATAATAATATAATGCCATGGGATTCGTGGAATTTGAGCTATCGAAAATTCGAACGTACACTACAATCCCTATTTGTTAAATCTCATAAAAAATCTAAAAAATAAAAATTACCTTAACCAATATTCTCTTTCATCTCATCTTAAGAGTGTGCATCAGAGCAGTCCCAACTCAGCTCCCGGCTCGCGCGAGCTATGAGAGTAGAAGGGAAAAGAAAAGACCTCCGATGTACCAGAAATGTGTGCAGTGCATTTGTATTTGAATGATTACCCGAAACTTTCCGCGGTGACAATGGGGGACAAAGCGAGAATTTTCTTGTTAATAACTACAGTATGTCCCTATTAAAACAAAATTAAGATTTGTGCACAATGCTCGACTGGGAAGTCATTCTAAAATGGTAAAAAAAACTACCTTTTTAATGCAGTTTTCGTTTAATATTTCAACCATGTTCTTTATTATTAACTTATATTAACTCTTTATCTCCTTTAATGTTTAATCAGAAATGATCCAAGTGCATTTATGTTCGTGTAAAATTTACGATTTCGAGGCGACTGTATCACAGAGTTGATGGGCATGTGACGCACGCTCTTAGTGCTTTTATAACTTTTTTCTATCTATCTATCTATCTATCTATCTATCTATCTATCTATCTATCTATCTATCTATCTATCTATCTATCTATCTATCTATCT